>JANAVB010014600.1:9122809-9260309 GCA_029216955.1 Iris pallida
CCGCCGACCCCTCCTCCTCCTCCCCCTCCCGACCGCCTCCACCGGCCTACCTCCCCTCCCCTCCACCTCCCGCCGACCCTCCTCCTCCTCCCGCCTCTCCCTCCCCTCCGTCTCTCCCTCCTTCGGCGAGGACGAGGCCCCGCGGAGGAGCAGGACAACCTTGGAGGCGGCGGTAGGAGTGGAGGGGACGAAGCCGCGCGGGGCGGGAGAGGAGGTCGGCGGGAGGAGGAGGAGGAGGGGGGTTGGCGGGAGGAGGGATCGGCGGGAGGAGGAGGAGGAGGAGGAGGGGAGCGGGACCGGTGGAGGCGTTCGGGAGGAGGGAACGGGAGGTGTGCTAAGTGGGGAGGGATAGAATAGGAAAAAAAAATTAGGATGTACTTACTGCTTAGTAACTAGTGGGGGTGTGTATAGCCGCACCCTTTAGATAATTGAAAAAAGAGAAATTTTGAGTGGCACCCCCTTTTGTTTACCATATTTACAGTGCACCCCACAGTTTTACAATAATGTAAGATACCCCCCACTTTGACGGAAACCGTCAAAAATTTACGGTCAACTCCTTTAATCAAATTTTTTTACCAAATACTCCCTCTTTCTCCCCGTATCCACCATCTCCCCGGGCTGCCCCTCTCCCCGCCGCCGGCGTGCCTCCGCTCCCCCCCCTCCTCTCTCCTCTCTCCGCTCCCCCCCTCCTCTCTTCTCCCCACCACCACCACCACCTTCACCAGCACCATCATAATCACCACCACCACAGCCCACAATCACCACTGCCGCTCACAATTTCTTATTGCAGAGAAATAGAGGCGAGCAAAGAAGAGGGATAAAGAAGGGAGAAGATCGAGAGGAGTTCGAGAGAGCTGAGTTGCTCACCAGAGGTGATCGCCGAAGCGGCTTCTCCGAGTGGGGTGGCGCTCGGCCACGGAGAGGCGCGTAAAGCACGGACGTCGCCGCTGGTGCTGGGGCGAGGATGACCATAGGGCTCCGGGCACGGCGGCTCGAGAACTTCAAAGGCGGTGCTTGAGGCTAGTCCATGATGATGAGGGCGAGCGGATCTGGGATAGGGCCTCGACGATTGGGCGGCTTTACTCTCCGATCTGAAAGTGACGGTGGCGGTGTGGTAGCCTCGGGGAGGTGGGTCCAGACAAGTGCGGTGGCTCTGGATCTGTGCTCGCGGTGGTGGAAGCCAATCGCCGGCGACAAGCTGCTAGGGCACAGAACTGGGCGGCGGCAACGGCGGCAGCGACGGGGAGGGTTGGAGCGGCGACGGCAGAGGCGGAAAGGGGGAAGGGTAAGAAGAAAGAGGAATGAGCCAAGGGTATTTTGGTAAAAAAAAAAAAAATTTGACGGTTTCCGTCCAAAGTGGGAGGTACCTTACATTATTGTAAACTGTAGGTGCACCGTAAATATGGTAAACAAAAGTGGGATGACACTCAAAATTTCTCTTGAAAAACCTCATCTCCTCGTCGTCGTCCCCATCCCATTTCAAATTTCCTCACAAACAGAAATTTCTCTCACAAAACAGAAGAATAAAAAGAAAAAGAAGAAAACCCACTTCCGATCGCCGCGAAAATCGATGACTTTTCCTTCTTCTTCTCGCTCCGACTTCGACCTCTCCGTAAGTATAAGATCTCGCAAAATCTCTATCGCCCCCCCCCCCCCCCCCCCCCCCCCCCCCCCCCCTTTTCTAAATTTCCGAACCGCCCCCTCTTTTTTTTTTTTTTTTTTTCTCATTCACCACACTCTACTCCAATGCAGGTCTCCGTCTCGCCGGCGTTCGCTGTCGGGTTAGCGGATCTCCTCCTCCCGCCCGTTTCCCTCTTCGGACTTCCGACCCGATCTGTATTTTTTTTTTTTCTTTCTCAGGGAGTTCGCTTTCGCCGATGCCGGGAATTTGGAGCACTGCGCCAAGTACTTGAACCAGACTCTGGTCACCTTCGGGTTCCCCGCCTCGCTCGACCTCTTCGCTTCGGATCCGGTGGGCATTCCCAATTTCTCCCAATTTTTTTCGAATTTTGGGAATTTTTTTTTGATTTTTTTTTTGGGGTTGTGTTGTTTAGGTCTCGATTGCGAGGACTTGCAATTGCATATACTATCTGTTGCAGCAGAGGCAGAGGGATATCGAGTTCCGGGAGTCGACGAACGAGCAGAGGCAAAGGTTTGATTTTTCCCCCTTCTTTTCTTGGTTTTTCGTTATTTTTGCTCTAATCGAAAAGACTACTCTTAGTGGAAGAAAACCAAAGAAAATTCATGCCATATCCACCGTGTTAAGTTAATGCCGACCGAACGAGTATTGTTCAGCACAGCTGTATATTTAAAAGCAGTGTGCCACTTCAAACCTATGTGGCGGTGTAAAGAGGCCCCCCTGAACTCTTACTGGTCCCGGTATCCCTCGGTCGGTCCGTCCGGGTACTCTCAGACTTGTTGAGTTTAGGATGTGTTTGATTGGGCTTCACAAATTTTCCACCAATTGTAGTGTTTGATAGCTTATATTTTTAATGGAATTATTTTCCAAAAAACTATCATTTTCCATATTTTATTCTAAAATGGTGGAAAATGAAACTTGCACAACCCATAGGAAAAAATCATTTCCATGGAAAATAATGACAGTTCGTTTAGAACAATTGTCCAAGATTGCTACACCGACCACGAGAAAGATGAAAAATCGGGGTCATCTTCACCCTTTCGAGGGAAGATATGCGGAGATAAGAAAGAAAAAAAAAAAGACGGGGGCACTAGAGAGAATATTGTTTCCATCCATCAAGTAGAGACCCAGAAATAGGTTCACGACTATTAGAGGACCATCAGTGAAGGCGATAATAAATACAGAAGTCGCGGTCAATAGGTTGGGCAAAAGACCGAATCATTTTTTTTCTTCTTTTCTTTTTAGGCTAAAATATGTAATTTTTCTGCAGTTATTTCTGTGGACTTACGTTTTAGGCATTTATTCCATCTCATGACTTTGGTATTGAAATTTGTAAATTTTTTGGTAATGCACTAGAAATTATCCTATGCAAAATATTTGTTGGTGTTACTTCTTACATACAGCCACATTTTAGTTTTCTACTCTAGTGATGCGCTTGTGTTCATCTGTTACTGAATTGTCGGGAATTGGGGCATCTTGATTGGTACTCACTAGAGTCAAGCTTGTGATTGCTTTTGTAGCCTGATTGGTGGCTTCCTAGACAAAATCAAGCTTGAAAATCCTCTTGGTTTAGCTGTTTCTTGCTATTTTTTCCCTTTGATTATGATTTTATTAAGTCAGATCGATAGCTCAGAATGCCTTTTTTGTTCATTCTCTATGATACTGCAAAAGGCATAATGACGAAAGACACCCAAAAAATTAGATAGGTTGGAATTATTTATATATTTTGTGTTCAACATGGGAGTTATTGACCCTATATAAAAATTAATTACTAAAGTTTATCATTTCCTTGTTAAATGAAAGGATTTTCTTAGAGGGTGTTTGTTTTTACTTGTAAGTAGAGGTGAATCACTAATTGGGTCTAATTAGACCCAGTTAGAGATGGGCTTGCAAAAAATTCTATTTGTTTTTGTTGTTGGATTTCTTCGTACAAGTTTGAAAAGACTTAACCAGAAATGGCTTGAACAAATAACTAAAAAGTTTTGACAACTGTGAAAACCGCTAATACAAAATGCAGCGAAGATGCTAGCAGAAAATCCCAGAAAATCCACTAGAAAGAAAGCAATGTAAACTGCTGTTGAAGATGAAAGCAGTGAGAACTGCTGTTGAGATAGCTAACAAAGATAGCTTTTTAGCCTGTTGGGGTGGTAAAAAACCACAATTGTAGGAAACGAGGTTCGATCGTTTCCATCGGTTCGCTCATAGGGACCATCAAGATCGGAAAGACTTTTGAAATGCTCTTTGTCACCTCCCTTCGTGGACAAGCACTAACGTACTACTAGACTCTCAGATTAGCGCTGATACAAAAAACATTCCGGATGCTATAAAGAGGAACTCTCTTTCTTACTTTCTGTGGATTCTCTCCTCTGTCTCTCTCGTAGCACCCAAGGTGATGGTGCTATCCTTAAATAGGAGATCCACCCAACTGCGCACTAATTACATGTGCTAAAAATCAGGAGTCCGTTATGGACTGACAACCAACGTGAGGTAAAGACGAAGAGTAACTCCCGGAGTGGGCAGTTACTCCTAACAACTTACAGCGAGGCTAGAAAAAACAATTTCACTGACAAAGATCAATAGCCTCCCAAAATCGTGCTAGTGCACCCCGCTGCACTCCTCCGCAGCCTCGCGGAACCGCACACTACAGCCCCATGGAATCGCATCATTGCATTCTCACTGCACCGCCGAACTCCACAGCTCTGCGGCCTTCGTAGCTCTGCTGATCCTGCACCAACTCCACGCCCGACGCGCAAGAGCGTTCCAACTCACCGTTCAATGCGAATGTACGAAGTGCAAAGTGAGCCATCGAAGCGCCACTTTGCGCCATTCTCCCACGCTCAAGTCCGAGTACTTTTGGGGCTTAGCTCCAAAGGGATTTCTTCAAGAAATATGACAAAACAAATGATTGTTGTAGAATTTGAACATTGTCCACTAGTCAAACCTCTACTATGCCATCCACTTGAGCTAACACACCTTATGTGTACAAGTTAATAAATGAATGCTAAAATATTGAAATATACACACTTGGGTTTGCCTCGAAATGGAATGACGAGAATCGATCACTAATAATCAAATCAATAAACCCCAACAATCATCCACATATTTTAATATGTGAATGAGCATTTCCCACAGTGATTGTACATCGTGCATTAGGATAGATGTCACTTACGACTTGAATCTTATCTCATCGATCAAACTATAGTATGATACATAATTGACTAAGTCTTGAATTCAGTATAATAGCTACAATTCTACCTATTCACACAATTACATCAACCGTGCCTCCGGTCGCACGTTAAAAAGATCCTACGCTGACCTGATTTATGTGTATGTATCTTAGGTGTCTACAAATTTTTCCTCAAGAGACTGCCTTTATCTCTTTCCATATACATAGATGTGTTATTTCCTTAAATAGTTTAATATTCCAGCATGAGGCTACATGTCTCTTTGCAGTTCTACAGTCGCTATGACATTGCTTGAAGTCGGAGTGTCACTACCTTATGTGATGTTATGTAACTGTAGCATGAGCTACTAGCATCTTTTAGTGGTACTACAACCCACATGATGCTACCTGCATTTTGCGGTGCTACACTGTTATGACATGGCTCGAAACCGAGGATTCACGACCTTATCTGGTATCACGCCATTGTAGCATGAGGTACTAGCCTCTTGTACTGCTGTGCTACAATTATCTAACTTTCAGCATGAGCAACCTGCCTCTTTGCGGTATTACTCCGCTATGACATGTCCTTAAGCCGAGGTCCAATCTCATGATGTTACACTAATGTAGCGTGAGGTACTTAGCATCTTGTAGTGCTGAACTATCCGTGCTTTCTGCCATGTACACCAAGCATCCAAATGTTCAAGAACTCATTAAAGCTAAAAACCAGCCTCCCCACAAGACTTGCCCTTTACCTAGAGCGAAAAGTAGACCACATGCTCTGGAATCCAATAACACCAATATTCCCATGGACAAACCTATGTATCTGTCTATGTTCCTTATTTGAACCAAAAAGGAGACGCATAGTAGATTTCTCTTTGAACTTATAGCAAAATATTTTATTGTAGAAGTACAATGTCCTTACATCAAAATTTCTTCAAGTCTATTTGGAACCCAACCTCTAACTGGCGGTAAAAAGATTATTGTAATCCCTAGAAAATTCAATATTTTTCTGGTGATTTAAAATCTAAATGGAGAGAAACACAAAGAAAGACCAATAATTTATACATGAATAGCATAATCAAATAACAATTGAATTACACAAAATTTTGATATTAATGTAGTTTTATTGCTTTTGCTTTTGATGTTGTAGTTGTTTTGAGTGGTAAAAGTCTTGTTTATGAAATGTTTTGTAATTGCTTTGACTTGCATGATATAGTCTAGGATGTGACATTTTTGTTAATGTCTAATGAAGTTATTTGATATAAATTCAGTTTAAAGTTGTCATGGATAATTTTTCGACATAGCATTATCATTTTTTTAGAATACTTTATAATAAGGGTACAAAGGTAAATTGATGTCTTATTATACATTGAAAAACAAACATATAAACACTAATTAGTGAAAATATTTTTTTATAAACCACTAATTAGAGGTTCTAATTAGTGAAGCAGAACCTCAACCTCTAATTAGTTGCCACACCTCTAATTAGTGGAAAAAAATAAACACCCCCTTAGTCATCGGCAATGATCATATATATGTATATTCAGAATATATTCGGATGGCCTTGTGCTTAATTACTTATAAGTTAAGGGATTAATTATTAATATTCAGTTGATTGTAACTTTCTTCTTTATGTGGAATCTAATTATGATTTCTTTGAGTTGATTGCAACTTTCTTGTTTATGTGGAATCTAATTCTTTCCTTCAGTAAAAGTTCTATATTTCTTCCTAATACTATAATTGTATTATGAGGAAAGTGCACATAGGATTGGCTTTTCTCTCGTTACTGTATTGTTTCATAGAGGTTAATGCAATTTTCAAATAGCAAATTGTATCATCTTACTTCTTTGTGTAGACTCTTTATAGTCTAGGGGAAATTAGAAGGAGGTCCTTGTATGAGTTTAAATTGCACACCAAGAGGTAGGTCTACCTACCAGCCAACTGTCCGTCTAGGTTTATGGCGTGACCCTTGCATGCTCATAGCTACTTTGTCTAGTAACTCGGCACCAAAATAGAAGGTTAATGTTAGGTCAACAACCGGTTATAAAAACTTTGTCCAAACATTTAAGGAACTTTCTTATGCTCCACATAGTTGACCCAATTTTATGGGAGACGCTTGGATGATGATATGATAAAGTGCCTACAACATTCTATCGTTAGAAGATGATTAATTGAGTTGGTCTTATTTGTTGATTTTTATGACAGGTCTAATACCATCTTGATTTAAAGAGCTATGATACCACTTGTTGGGTGTTTCTAATAACCCGCTTGTATATGGATAAGAATAGAAGAGAATTACTAACTGTAGAATTAGTTTTTCCTCTAAACTTATAAACCAACGTGAAACATAATTACATAAAATAACTCAAATATTACTTTACCAGCTACTGTACCTCATGTGCACACCGCCGACGCCTCTCTTTCAACCCTCTGTCTCTCTATGTTAATCTTCTGTCTCTCTATTATCTCGTAATTCTATTCTCTATGGCTCTATTCGGCTGCTTTCTTCACAGAACTTGGTGGTGTATAGGAATTTTATAGCAGTAGGATTAAGACTCCATCAAATACAATCCTAATTAATTAGGACTCTAATAAAAATCTAACCATTTGGTTTATATTTTCAATTTCAACATCCTCCCTTAAACTGACCCCCTCTATTGAACACATCCTGAGCAGGCTTCAGAGCTTCACAAACCCATCTATGGCTCCAGTAGTTTTCTGAAAAATCAACGACTTGATCCTCACTCCTGCAATAATGTTACTTGGTTTCAAATGAACTCGATTTTCTTGGCATCTCAAGTACTTGTAATATCTTTGTCGCACCTTCTTGGGTATTTCTAAGCACAGCAACCAATCTTCTTCGCAACGGAGTTTTAGTAGGATATGATGATGCGGCGGTATACTGGCCTCTAGCTGTAAATAAGGCAAAACAACCTTATAATATGAAAACCAAGTTTAATTTCTTACATTATTAATCCCGACAGAAGTTGATTTTGAATACTTGAGGCAATGTTTATGTCAGTTCCAAAGTGGCTATCCTGATAAGATTGCCGTTGCAGAACGCAATCTGACATATCAAGATTAGAGGCCAAGGTTGAAAGACTCGAAGCAACAGTAGCAGCGAAAGATCGTGAGTTGGCAACTTTAACCCGAACGGTATGCCATCATACTTATAAAAGCTCTCTAGATGATCTATATATTTCACCCTCTTGAAACTCTAAATCATCACATTAACAGGAGGCTAAAGCTGCTGCAACATTCAAGGCTCAGATTGAAAAGCTACAACAGGAGAGGGATGAATTTCAAAAGATGGTTATTGGAAATCAGGTGAAGAATCCCTTTGCCATGATGCTTCCTATGCCGGTTCCCATCCTTATTAGGAGATGCTTTACTCTCTTGCAATTTAGCGGAAGCATTGCTAATTACTTATTTATTTTACAAGCAAGTGCGCACTCAACAAGTACATGAAATGAAGAAAAAAGAGAAGGAATACATAAAACTGCAGGTAGAGTTTTCCTATAGCTTTTGTTTTTTTATTATTGAACTATTTAGGGAAGAATGATTCTTGTATCATCATTAGTCCCCATTTGAACAATGATATGATACAAGTGCTAAAATATCAGTTTAATTCAGGAAAGGCTAAACCAAGTGTTAATGGAGAAAAAGAAAGAATCAAAGTCAGGCATGGAGATAATGAATCTATTGCAGGTAATAAGTAATAAGAGGTCTTGTCTAAATCATGTGCTTTATATTACATCATTGCATGTTTCCAGCAATAAGTAGACTTGTAATGTGCTGCATATTTATGAGCCATCTCCGAATTATTGTTTCAATAATTTCTGTTATGGCACCTTCTCCATCTTTGACTTGTACTAGGTAAATTAAATTATTTCCATCTGATGACTTTACTGCTGATTTTGATAGAAAGAAGGGCGTCAGCGTGGAACTTGGAATGGAAAGAAAGCTGACAGTGACTTTTATAAAATGATTGTAAGGAAGAGTTTGACTGAGTTTATTTATTTATACCTACTTCCAAGTAATGTTGCGCGGACACGGATTTAACACGAGACATTTCAGACACATCAATATGGATTCGGCACCTATTTTGGTTTGTCCTAGTGTATTTCAAAGTGTCTGGGCCGTGTCCGATACGTGTGCCCGACACGACACGGACACAGCATGAATTCTGGAGTGTCCGTGCTTCTTAACTTCCAAAATTATCTTTACTGGTCGTGAGCAGGTAGATGCATATGAGGTGAAGAAGCAAGAGCTGATGGCGGAGAACTCTGATTTGCGAGCATTACTACGTTCGATGCAGGTATTGATTACTAGTACCTTATGTTCGTAGGTTTTATGCGATTATTAGCAGTCTTTCTATAGCTTCACAATTTCATATCATTCTGCTGCTTTGCTTTTGCTTCTTTTATTTATATTTGAAGTGGAAGGCGTAGGTCCACACTCTCTTGCTGCTTAAAGTGTTGGCTTCATATCCTTGTGATATTGATATGGTTACGCTCATGGCTATTAAATTAATGGTGTTACTTTGTTTCTGTTGTATCTTTTCACCGAAGGCTGATCCTTTGCTCCTACATGATTATTTTTCTGATTAGAAATCTGTTCTTTCTAATCGTAAGAGCTCATATGTCTATTGTTTTATCTGTTTCTATGCCGATAGTTGGGTACTTATTGCTTAGCAGTATGCACTACGCGGTAGCTATTAAACTCTTAGATCATACTTCGTAGTGTATATGTTCAAATATATTCAGATACTCTGATGCTGATATAATTGTTGTCTTAGCAGTACTATCTGTACCATTTTTTTATAGCTGAATATCCATATTTTTGAAATAGCAATGTGGGAATCCGGACCAGATCCTTATTTGTTCATTTTACTGCTTGAGAATCATAAGTTCATGTGGTCTTGTATACGTTGCAGTTGTTGGTGGCTGCGATTTACATGCTCCATTATGGTTTTGTACCTTCTGTAAAAGTGGTACATTCTTTGAGTTACTATTGGGTAGAGTATGTAACTTACATACTACAGGAGCGAAGTTTTGAGGAGTGGCCGGATATGTGACAAAAAAGTTGGCTTACCAAGAAAGAACAGGTCTAGGAGAATATTTGTAATCCCTCATTGATATGGTCTAATTGTTTAATAGCAAGCTTGCAAACCTCTCATTTGTTATGCTAGTTTTCTCAGCTAAGCAACTGGTTGTATCAGTGTACTTAAAGACAAGGTTTCTTGAGGTGTCTTGCTAGACATTAATGTCCTATTCCTTTAGAACATTCAAGTTTAAGCCAAGAAAAAGCCCCTTCTTCAAGTGCTAGCTGTATAAAGAGAGAGAGAGGGCTAGTTCTACAGTTTTGCAATTTATGGTTGTAGAGATCATACCATTCTTCCTGGAAGTCATCAACTGTGCTTGCTAACTGTTCACAAACTGAAGCTTATTGGGAGGTTAAGGTTTCCTTGCATTACTACTATTGTTATTATTGTTATCGAGTGTATGACAGTGCCAAATTGTCCAGAGAGAAGGTATTTGTGGGTAATGGGCATATGCATCTCTTTTCGCATTAAGAGTACCTATTATCTTCTGCATTCACCTATCTGTACGAATATGCTCATTCATGCAAGAGGTAGGAGGGACGGCGTAACCAATGTTACTTTGATACTGTGGATGCACATTGTCTAGGGATTGAGGAGCCTGATATGGAGTCCTGGTAGCCTGACACTAGCGCCTTTGTGATGTTAATGTGTAGATATACACTTTTTGGTCAAGTATGGTCCAATATAAAATACTAGACTTTTACTGACTGGCTTCAATACTTTTGCATCATTTTAAATAGTGGCAGCTGATTATATGAAACTGGGTCATGGTTTAATGACTTGCTCCATCAACAGAGTGCCATGAAACAATTGCATATCCAAGTGCTAGATGTGTCAAGAAAACTGAAATATGAGTGTCTGTGCACCATTTTATGAAACTACTTCACATTAATCGCCTCCAAATCATCATGAGACATCGTACTTGCGTTAAACTGTTTTTTATTTTGTGCTCTTTACTACATGATTACTTTACCTGTTAACTTGTGTATGTTAATAAGTTTCTGTTAATCAATGACTCCACGTGCATTTCTTTAAAATCTGTTTAGTTTATGAATGTTACCTTTCTGTCAGTAAGCAGCATATATTAGGGATTTCTATATTCCTGTTTGTTCCTATCATCTTTATGATTTTATATGTTACTGGAAAATGCCAGTAATATTGGAGTGTTCCAGTTGTTATAAGGATTTTTTTTTATTTTTTTTATAAACATTCTTTAATATAAACAGTATTGAAATTGACAGTGCTCTTCTTTATACTTATAGGTAGACATGCGTGACTTTTTAAATGCTCAAAATGGACTTCCCCCACAAACTATGACTGCTAATGAAAAACAAGGTTCAAATTCCCCTCAGTCCCCATTAGGTGGCAAGACGGTATGTCCATAATCTATTTTATTTAGAAAAAACACTTGGGAATTTCTTGTATGAATTTTGTTTCCTGAAACTAGATCCTCATACAAGAAAGTATGTTGTGTCACATGATGATTATTTGCAGGACATGTTCGATCTGCCGTTTCATATGGCTAGAGATCAAATAGAAGAAAGTTTACGAACTAAGATGGCTTCAATAAAGGTGTGGTCTTGAGTTTTGAACTTGTACTTCATGATTTAATTATTTCTATTCCTGTGTAGGGTGCTCTTTTTTTGCCATTTCTTTTGTTTAATAATTCAAATGTTTCCTCTTCAATGGACAAGTCACGGATGGTTCAACTTCAAGATGCACAAAAGGGAGCAGAAGTGACCTCTGAAGTAACCGAGAGGGAGCTAGAGCTTGAAGCCCAACTTGTTGAAGCTAGGAGCATTATCCAAGAGCAGGTTGGAAATATTATTATCGGACAAGGGCATCATTTTGGATAATAGAATGAACTGTAATATCGTGCAGCTGCTCTTTGCCAAAGAATTTTTCGTTTGTTTCGTTTGTTTCACACACACCCCCTCACACACACCCACAGAGAGAGATATTTAGCCCAGCTGTCTGCTGAACTGATCCAGAATCGAGTTTGAATTTTGCACCTTAATTTTACTTTTTACTTTTCCACGCTGTTAGAATACTTATTCGATATCTTTTTCTCTGATTAGAATTTGAGATTTCTTACTCCGTCAAAAAATGATCTAGGGTGTCAGAGATTCATTAAGAACTCAAGGTTTTCTTGCTATATAATTAATTAATTATCTAATGAGAGAGGGGGTAGTTGAGGTTCCTTTTTTAAGGTTATTAGAAAGATGGGCAAGATAGCATGTTGCTTTAGTGTTTTAGGTGAGAAAATAGGCTGTCTTGATCCTCTCCCTTGTCTTGAGTTATATATTTTTCTGTAAATATAACAAAAGCAACTTTATGGACATACTGCGCCTCAATAGTAAATAACTTTATTTTTGTCTTGAAATAAACCTTTCAGTGATTCTATAATATTTTAGATGGGGTATAATAACTTCAAAGTTACTTACAGGTATACTCTCCAAGTTATAGTATCTGTGTTATTGATCTGAATATCTGATCATTTAGGTTGTTTGAAGCTCCATGTCAAGTCTAAAAGTTTCTCTGAGTATTTGCTTCTATCTCCCAAACAATGTGACATGTTCCTTTTGTTAACAAAATGCTGGTGATACACACTTAGGAATTAGGATTTTGGTAACTTATCGAGTATCATGTGCAACAGTGCATGAACTTCCCTGATTAGCATGCACCATTGTTCTATAAATTTATTGTTGGTATACACTGTTACTTAAAGCGATGAATGCAATCCCATATATATATATATATATATATATATATATATATATATATATATATATATTTTTTAAGAAAAATGAATTCTACTGCAACAAAAGAAATGAATCAAATTGCTTTCTTATTTTGCTTACATCTGAGTGTTGTCAGAGTTATTCATGTAGCAGTTTGATACCATCAAACCATTTCTTAACCAGTTTTTCAAATGATTTGTGTTCCCCTAAAACTTGATTGCACTCAAGTAAACGTATACCCCAGGTGGTCGAATAAAGATATACACATCAGTCTATATAATTTTTTTTTTACTGTATCATGTATGGTAAGACACATTGTCTCATGGGGAATTTAATTCAAAAGTAATATAGTCGTACATATATTATAAATGATACATGTTGAAAACAATAAGGAGCACCATCAATCATTATGTTACAACTTACAAGTTCATCATAAAAAGGACGAGTAAGAGGAAAATATACATAAGTATTACATGATGGTAATATATATGAATTTAGCATCATTGCGTCAATAAGAACTTAACTGTTGTTAAACACTGAGTTAATATTTCTTTAAAATTTGATATACATTCTGACTTTTGAACAATTCATAACTTGTTTAAATCCTAGTAAACAGTGGTGGAAAAACACTCCAAGAAAAAGAACCCCAAAAATAGAAAAAACATATAAAAGGCTTAAGGAATCCAAAGAAAGGAAAAAGGAAACAGATAAGAGTATATTAAAAAAAAGGCTCAAGGAATCCAAAGAAAGGAATCATGAAGAAAACATGTTACTTGAGTTGTTGAGTGATCGAAGATGCTAGGAATCACTCCATACTACTGCTTGGTTAATAATAGTCAAAATTGACGTGTACATTTGCTTGCTATATTCTTCTAGATTGACATTGTTCACATTAAATTGTTAAAAGTCGGGTTTAACCTTTCTGTTTTATGTTAACCATATAATTTCTGTTTTGGCTGTTACACAGAATCTGGTGATATATATGAATATATGTGTATTGATGATATTTCCTTTGCTTGCTAGTTCTAGATTGTCATTGTTCACATTAAATTGTTAAAGGTCGGGTTTAACCTTTCTGTTTTAAGTTAACCATATAACTTCTGTATTGGCTGTTAAACAGTATTAGGTGATGTGCATGAATATTATCTGTGTATTGACTCTGATAAATTTTATGCAGGCCTCAATGATGTCCAAACATTTTGCAAAGACTGAGAAGCCAAGGTGATACTGGAGAACCTCTCTTGTTTCTTTTTATTTTTCTCATGCTGTTTGTTCGGTTGACTTCAACCTAAGCTATTGTTTATACATTTATGTAGGAGATTGAGTAGCCATCTTGATGCTGAAGCAGCTGCTGAGGTCTGCACAATATTATACTCATTAAATACAGTTTCCACAGCCTTATGGACCTTGATAGTTTCTGCTGGTATATGATTTTTAAAAGGATATATACCATAAATGTCAACTTGATATTCTCTTGTTTGCCAGTAGTTGTTGGGGAGCCAATTTTGACATAACCTGCTAAAATGGCTAGGGGTAATGACATTTGATTTGCAGTTTCAATGTGAATCAGGGAGTAGGAACCAAAATTTTAGCAACTTGGATAAGGTTATTAGCAGCATGCTCATTTGACTTGATAGGTTTTAAGTATGATATTACATCAAATTTATAGAAGAAATACTTGAGTATTGCTATAACAAGTTTGAGGGCGTGAGTTGGCACTAGAGTTAGACTTGTACTTGAATCCTAAGGATGCATGTTCGATTTCCAGAAACATTCTCCCCATAAATAGGGGTAAAGGTGCGTACATCTAGACTCTCCCAAACATAGTGGGAGCATTGGGACGTCATATCTATATTTTTGACTCTCTTCTAACAATCACATTAAACTATCATCTATGTATTGTTGACATATATGCCCTTAAGACAATTCATATTTAGGGATGAGTGTTTATGTTAGTATAATCTTTTGTAAATGTGTCGGTGAATATTGATTCAAATAAAGTTTTATCATATTTATCATATATGAGAATCTTGCTAATTGTATTCTTATATGATATAGTCCAAGTAATAGATATTAGTGGATTATGTATAATGTAGATTATACCATATGATCTAATCCACTTGTCATGATTAATTACTAAATAAGGTTCTTAGTTGGAGGCATGACCAATTGGATCTTGGTCATTTCAGTTAGACTAATAACATGTTTGATAAGATGTTCATAACCGTATTTTATGTACATGAGATGTATATTGGACGTGCATGTGCTCATTAGAGAATGAGTTCATTGAACGACTCGCTCACTAGATTCCTAATAGATCTTTATATATAATAATCATCAATATAAATATGGAGTTATAAGTAGTGTAACGTCCTTTGACTTGAAGCACCATGGTTGTCTTTTATGGAAATCAATATGCTTCGACGCTATTATCGTATGTCGTCTTAAACAACCGCATCAAAGATAACAGTTGGGTATGTTGGCTTGTATGCGAAGGCATGTTGTTTTGAGGCGTAGAGATTGGATCCTCATGCGCCTTGCCCCTCGAGCGTGCCTTTGTTAACTTATGCCAATACATGTGTGAAATAGCATGACTACATTTTTGGAACGTCCGTGCTTCCTAGTCCTAGAGGTAACCATGTTAAAATGTTCGAGATGGATATCTTGCACAAAGTTGAGTACATAGCATGGTTACTGTTTTCTTTGAAAAGTTTGAACTGATTTGTAAACGAATTGTTACAACTTTTCAACAATAGCTTACAAGGGAGTATCTACAACAAATACAAAGATATGGAAAAATGTGGCGATTGAGACTTTATCAGCACACGATCACTTTGCCATTGACGATCCGAACCAAGTTGCTTCTCGACTGGATAAACTTCTTCTCCGGTGCTTCCGAACTCCTTGACGTCAATGGTGAAGCGAATGGAGTTCTCGGCTCTCTATAATTGCCAAGGATGGACTATTTATAGCTTTTAGAGGGAACTGCCCTCTATAATTGCCATTGTTAGCATTTTGATAGCATTCCGCGGAGCTACTCACAGGCTCTGTGGCGCTGAACGAGTGGTTACCGCTATAAAGTAGGGAGTGGCTCACGGAAATTGAGGCCGTGATGGTCTATATGTCAGGGTGTTATCAACCCATTAGGAACGTGGGTTTTACACCCTATATGTAATTACCTATTCGGTTTGCAGTGCTCAGCGGCACGGCATGAACTAGTGACTCAGGATGTACTAGTGGCGCGGGATCGGCCAGTAACTCAGTGGGGCATGGAAAAGTGGCTATTATCTCAGCAGCACAGAAGCGCCTAGCAGCCCAGCGGCGTGGAAGCATCCAGTTGGAGCTGTCAGTTCCGCGGAACTAGTCTTTTCGGCCAATAAACTTGTTTTCAGTCGTTAAATTTTGTTCTGGTCTGACTTGAAGTTTAACTGGCTCAACTGATATTCTTGTGTGCCCATATGGACTCCAGTTGTCTGCATGCTAGCTTTTTCAGGTATCAACAACAGTTACCTGGAATGTGAAACCCTCCACAATACGGAACGAAAACAGAACGTAGTACACGCGGGGTACGCATCTTCTGGCCGCAATATGTTTATTTCGAACATGATTTCATGAATGTTTTAAGGGGCATATATGTGTGATATAATATACAATGTATAATTAAGAGTCAAAGTTAATCAAGTACACCATAATATAACATCAGCGAAAATTTAAAACTAAAATAAGATTCCTTAGTTTCAAACAATATTAGGAATATACTCTTCAGAAAATGTGTAGCTAAGTCTTGGGTTGTAAAAGCTTTAACGGAAAATAACAACAAACTAAATCTCCCTGTTAAAAGTTTGTTGTAAGCCCAAGCATATGATGTATCTGCTTGTCCGAAAGTAAACTTCCACATTCCAATTTGTTGGTGTTCCACGTTCCGTAGCGGACGTTCCCATACCGGAAACACATGTTACCGAATCTCGAACGACTGTTCCAGGATCGTCATTCCCCGATTGTGGAAAATTACCTAAATGGTGAATTCCAGTACCCGTGGTACATAGTATGTAAATGTATATGCAGAGATGTCTATGTATACTAACAACCAATTCAATTTACCAATCACTCCATACTAATGTATGGTTAATAAAAGTTAAAATTGATGTGCTCCTTTGTTTGCTATGTTCTAGATTGACATTGTTTATATTAAATTGTTAAAACTAACAACAATAGTATGTCATCATGAGGGATGACTGAAGTGTCCTCGAATGATCTCAAGTTGAAAGGTCCAACATGGCAAAAGTTTGAAATTTGAAATCAAGGGTGACACTTTTCACTTCAGACTTTTGCTATTTGAACAGCTTGAGAGAATAAACATGGGCAAAAGGAGCATTCTTAAAGAATGCTTGATATGTTTAATATATTGGCTAATTGGGTTTGGGAAGGAAGACATTATGCAGATTTTATTATTCGTTCTGTTTTCATATTAATCACTAGAATATGTCAATTGTCAAGTATGGCATGAGGCCAATGTACGTTGAGGCCTACCTCTAGTCCTAGCTGCTCATTTAACTAGTATCTTATCCCTCCTTACCGGAGCATCTATTGGTTTGCATTGCCCATGTCCAAACCACCTTAAGACTATTTTGTCTGATATTGTCCTCAATTGACCTCTAATTTCCACGAATACTCATTTTTTATCCGATCTTTTAATGAATTGCCATTCATCCGTGTTAGCATTTTCATTTCGGCTACGCTGATTTTCTAGATATCGTGTTTCTTTGTTGCCCAATTATTATCTTCTAACGCATCCTTGTTTCTTCATCTTTTATTATCTAAGTTCATAGATGATTATATAACTTTATATTGTAGAGTAACCTATCAGCTATGTTGCAAGGACACGAGACCAGCACGACATGACTCCAAGTGTATATATATATTTTTTGGAAAAAGGTGATTTTTATTAGGTAATAGTTCGGTACAACTCAGACCGCATTCATGGCAGGGCTCGGACCTCTCATACATGATACATCATATTCTATATTATTAAGAATACCCCTATCTGAAGTCTGTGTAGAATCAAAAATGCGTGCATTCCTCTCCCTCCAGACGTGTCAGACTGCTGCAGCTAACCTGATCGAGCCGTCCAGTACCACAATACTTCGTTGTTTTTCCACCTTTTTATGTTCTGTACCACATCTTCAATGCTATATTCCCTGCTGGGTTGTAACTGGATTGCCTTCTCTTGCTCTTGCCAGATCCGTTTGGAAAGATTGCATTGGAAGAACACATGATCTATTGATTCCGGATCGTGTCCACATAACACGCATAGATTGCTTTCTGTCTGAACTCCAAATCGAGCCAACCGATGTTCTGTGAGAAGCCTCCCCCGGAGAAGTTTGTAGACTCAACTGCATCTTCCTGGGACTTCCTTTACACCACACTATGTCTGCCTCCTCCCAGTCGTCGTTTGCCTTTCTCGCCTGGTCGTGTACCACGCTGGACTGGAAACTTCCGCTAGGGGAACCCGCCCACATCCAAGTGTTCGCTTGGATATTGCGGTCGATGCGGACTTGGTGAATTTGTGCTGCTTGCGATTGAGCGTACCTGTTGAGTCCCAATTTCCACTCGTCTTCGTGTATGGTGGCCGCAACTCGCACATCCGCGAACGCTTTTGGGGATGCGTGGTTGCCCACCCATCCAAGGAGGCCCTTTTGTTGGATCCAGGGATCCAGTCAAAGGTCAGTACTCATGTCGTCTTTGATGACTCTCTCCAGTCGCTGACTAACATCCGCTCTGTATCGCAGCATATGTTTGAAAGTGACTGACTCATTGTTTGTCGAAGAGTATGTCCAGAAGTTCGTATTTTTGAGGTATCTATTCCGCATCCAGTTAGCCCAAATCGACTCCCCCTGTATGAATCTCCAAACCAACTTCCATCCCGCCATTTTGCGCATCGTTCGTAAGGATTGGAGCCCAACTCCACATTCTCTCGGTCGGCACAAGTCTGTCCAAGATATTGCATGTATCCCGCTCCTCCATACGAAATCTGCGCACAACTTGTCCAGTTTGTCAACGGTAGAAAGCGGAAGCATAACAGATTGTAGCCAAAAACTCGCCATGGATGATATCACTGATCGGACCAACTCGAGTCTGCCACCGAAGGACAGGTTTTTCACCTGGCAACCCTCCATTCGTCGTTGGGCAAATTCTATTATGCTGGAACACTCTGTGGCCTTTGCATAATTAACAGAAAGGGGTATTGCCCAAATACTTTACTGGCAGAGCTCCTCTGGCTATCCCGATACTGGCTGCCTTCTCCTCCTGATGTGGACACCATTTACTGAAGAATACCGTACTCTTGTCTTTGTTTAGTTGTAACCCTGACATTTCATCGAAGCGCTCCATAATCCTCGAAAGTGTGTGCATCCCACTATTGGATGGTGTCATAAAGACTAGTAAGTCATCCGCATAGATGAGGTGCGTAATCTGAGGGTGGATATGTCGGAACAATGGTACAATCTACCGCGGCTCACCTCAATGTCCATTAGACAAGTAAAAAACTCCATAATGAGAGTGAATAAGTACGGAAAAAATGGACAACCTTAACTAATACCTCGATTGCTCGTGAAATAACCATGCGGATGACCCTTAGTCAGTACTGAGAAGCTAGCGGTCGAGATACACTCTCGGACACACGAAACCCATGATCTAGCGAAACCCTAGAGAGCATAATATGGCACATATATATATATATATATTTTTTTTTTTTGGAAAAAGGGTAAATTTTATTCCATCATCTCAATAAGGTTGCAACATAGAGATACAATCCCGGCTCAGGGGGACATTACTAGTACATCCGACTCAATATTATGAAGTATATATATATATATATATATATATATATATATATATATATATATATATATATATATATATCATCCAACATCCAAGTTCCCACCACAAATATTAGATAATTGAATATCTTCATATTTGAGAAAAACCAAATACATCTCTAGTTGTTCGTACACTTAAATGAATTGATTTGTTTGGGAGGCAAGGAGAGGTCAATATGGAAAATGGATTGATTGCTTGGGAGGCAGAGGCAAAAGAGAGGTTAATATGGAAAACAAATAGCCAAATAACTATTTAAGGTTAATGTTAATTTTTCTTTTGAACTCTGTAATTTTGAAAAAAAAAATTGTGTCTTGCTATGTGTCCTCAAACGTGTCCGGTGATTTTTCATTAAAAAATAAGACACATAAATGAGGCGTCGGACACCATGTGTCCGTGCATGTCCGTTTTCCGACACGGAGATGAAAAAGAGTGTATGTTCTTCACAGCCTATCAGTATCCTAAAGTGACGGTAAAAACTATATTTTCTTCACCTGATAAGATCAAGATGGATGTCCCTTAATTATTCAATTAGATAGAAATGAATGACATTTAAGGTATCCCATTTAGATCACATATCATTGGTATGACACCCATTGTGAACCCAATATCTGGCGTAGAACCTTGAAAAGGAAATAGAAAATTGGCTAAGCAAGTCAAAGGATTTGAATGCTTGTAGGTATGGGTCAAGGAACAATGCTCTCATGCAGGTTCGATATGTTTTGGGTACAACCTTACATCAAGCCTTGATCCAACTTGAACCTGACCCACAACACATTGGAACCTGTAGGAAGTAGTGTTTGAAACGAGAACGACAACGCCAAAGCCTTGGGATCAGCTACATGTATCTTTTTCTTCCATTCTGCTTGGTTAAGCGCCCGCTTCTCAGTAACAAACAAAAAATCTTTTGTAGTGTAGGTTGCTGAGCCTATCAGTAGTGGTCCAATTGGTAATTACTTGATTCATGTCAATGTTTATTGTCTATTGGTGTTAATCTTTCTTAACAGGTTATCAATTAGTAATAACATGAGATCTACTATCTGGGATAGGCAAATGCACTATCGTGTTTGGAGAGTAAATTGATTCATCGGTCAGGGTATAATGCGTTGACATTGTCTTCTGTTATTCCTTTTTATTACATTTCCTAAAATAGTTACTTATTGCCGACCTGGTAAATATAATCTCAAAATCCTTAATATTCATGTGAGATACTGATATCTGAATAGTTTTTATTACTAGAATTTATATTGTTTGTTCCGAGAGGAGCAATTTCAGCATGTTCTTTTAAAATCAAATCGATTACCAGTAGAACAAGAATAAAGTGATTCTACTATTCTGATGTTCGACATACCTAAGAAATTGTACGTATCTGTACAGCTACTCTCACAGGTTTACATTTCTTGAACTTGCAATGAAGTTAAAAAGCTATACTTGTGGAGTTAAAGAATATGTATTTCTTCTGGATGCATGATGTACTTGTCTTCATCTGGTGATTCCAGGCAGTGTAAACTCCCAGGAAAACCCTGGGTTTTTCCTGATGCTGGTGCTGCATGATTATGACCTTCTTCCGGCGCACACTGCTTCCAAGTACAATGTAGCACGAGGATTGATGGAAGCGTTAGGACGACGGGCACATGTGCAACTGTAGTAACTGTTGTAAGTATGCTTCAGATGATAGTAGCTTAAAGAAGGAGGATTCTTGTGCTGAATCCCTGAGAGTGTAGCTCAATAGATTTCTTCTAGTTAATGTATCATGAACACTCTAATCCTTTTGATGTTGTAGTTATCAAGAGATGATGTCCATCTCACCTATCTAACTTTTTCTGCTACAGGAGAAAACTTTGATACAGATGGAGGTATCAAAGCTTTGATACCTCCATTGTATGACAAGTGGGCCCCCCTCTAACTTCGTAAAACGTGTGGACATAAAATTTGAGGATGGGCCCACTTGTCATACAAAGGAGGTATCAAAGTTTTACTCTCTGCTACATGGTTGTTACTTGTGAAGATGTTAGTCATTACTCATACTCTCAACAGGTAAAACCAACTGAACTCTATTCAGATGTCATTTTTGAGCTGGTCCTTCATGAAAAGAACTTACTGGATTTCTTTGATTGAACAAATCAAGTAAAATTGTGTGGTGGAAAGTGAATTATTTACAGGGTTCTCAAGATGGCACTATTTATTGATCAACAAGAACTTGAGCATTCCACTTTGTCACTGCAAAGAATCAGCAGATTTTTGCTTCTATATGATTTAGTAAATACTCCTGCATGAAGACCTCATCTGAAATTCTCAACTACTTCCATCCTTGAAGTGCTCCACATCTGCATGTTCAGGCCTTTCTTTAACAAACTGTGGATATTCTCTTTTTCATAATGAAAGCTTCCAAATTAGGGGTGAGCATTATTCGGTTTTGGACCGATAAGAGATTCGTCTGGTTTGAAAGAAAAAAAATCGGGTATGTTTCTGTTTTGAAAATACTAAATTTTTTTTTTGGATTTTGGTCCAAAACCGAAAATTGAATAATACTTATGCAATTATACAAATAATTTCTATTTCATGCATATTTTGTGATTAAAAATGTTTATCTTTGTGTGTATATTTTCACACAACAATTTTATATGTGTTTAAACTCAATTTTGGTAATTTAACAATTGGTCCAACTTTTGTATAGGAAAAAATTATATTATTTAGTATAATTTAATTATTATTCTAACTTTTGATCGACCTATTAAATGATAAACATAGTCAAATTGAATAAATCTAATCGATTATTGTTTCGGTTACGGAACATTCACCGTATTCCACATGACATCCTGTTTGACGAGAATTGAATTTGAAGAGTTGTGATGGGACTATATATTATCTATATTCTTACAATATTTAAAGAAACGTTAATGTCAAGTCACATAGTTTTTTCTTTTCTTCTAATACTAAAAATTCCAAATGCGCACGAAATGTATCATTCTGATTCCGAAAATTCAGTTCGTTGACCAGCGACGTGTTCGAAAACCAAATCCCAAAATCTCTTCCAACTGAAGTTTGTGGTTTATACGACAGACAGCACGCAGCACTCTAAACCAACAGCAGTCAACGGGGATACGAGGTGTCCTTTTCTCCGACTCGACAAATGTCAAGGGAGGATTCGAACCTGCGCCTTCCGCGCCTAACTGAAATTCTCTCACACATAGTGAAGTCTTATGGTTGGTTGTTCACGATATCTATAACTTCCATTATTTGTTAACTGATGCTATTATTCTTCACTAAATATCTACGTAGCTAAACATATTTGTATTTAGTGACAAAAGATAAAAGGATAAAGAATGGACATGATTACGTGACATATGTGTCATCTAAAGTTAGTATTATGGTAAGTCAATAACTTTAAAGCTATTATTCTTAAGCAATATAAATGATTATCAATTTAAAAAAATTAATTTATCAATGGATGCCGGAGTCACGAAAATTTCTAGTCTATATAACAAAACAAGCCGTATTTAGTGACAAGATAAAAGGATTAAAAAACGGCTAGATTATTTGAAAAGAGTATTTCCTACGGAACATGAACATAATTAAAACAAAATGGTTTTTTTTTTCCGATAGATGTATATATCATCTAAAGAAGAGTCACAATAAGTCACCTGACAAATGATATGTCATAGTAAGTCAATAATTTTAAAGATATCCTATTAAATGATACAAATGATAAACAATTTAAAAAACTAAATCATTAAGAGATGCTGGAGACACGAGACGATTTATCAAGTGACAAGGAGTGCCGGAGGCACGGATATTTCTAGATATATATATGAGCAAGTTTTGCCAGTTGAAGCAATAGTTCAATACACCTTAAGGACAAACTCTAGAATAGGATCATGTGTAGTGGCACACTGAATACCAGGTAAATACAACATTAATACCAGGTAAATACAACATTCTTATGCACAGATACAACTAAACAATAAAGATTATTGCAGTAACGATGAAACCACCTAAACTTTGAATATTACAGCTGATGGCATCGTCGAAACCTTCTAGGGATCATGGAATCGAGACCTGCGCCTCCTGTAGCTGCATCATCAAATGAAGAAAATCAATCAGTTAAAAGGGCTGTTCTAATCCCAGTATGTATGGAGAGTTTTCTGATCCAGGTTCAAACTTTAAAAAATGTTATATAATTTTTTTTCATCCCCCCCCCCCCCCCCCCCCCCCCCCCCGCCCCCCCCGCCCCCCCCCCCCCGCCCCCCCCGCCCCCCCCCCCCCCCCCCCCCCCCCAAAAACAACACACACACAGAGGTGTTCTATATGGTGGCCGCCTAGGCGGTCTCTCTCTGCACCGCTTTTCGGTAGGCGGTGGACTAGGCGGCCAACGGAGGTTGGCAGCATAGGTGGAGGTGAGACGGTGTAGGCGGACGCCTAGGCGGAGCAATACCTAACAAGATATTTTGACCAAAAATGTTTTGTAAGCATTACGGGCCTATGGTTCACTTTTACAAAACTAAAACTTCATAAATCTTCGTTCTACAACTTAGTTATGCATTAAACACCCTTAAAATATGCATATTATGCAAAAAACAGTGGTAAAATAGTAAAAACTGTTCAAAATGTATCGACCGACCAATTAGTTGAAGGCTTGTGTTTTCTTGTAAACCTACGTTTTCTGATCCCAGCATGTATGGAGAGTTTTATGCCAGGCTCAAAGAATTTGTTACAGAAGAACTCACTCCCCAGCCCTTTACAAAACACCAACCTATGCGAAGTTGACCCGACCAAATCAAACTTTTTGAAGATTGGGCTTAAGTTACAGAAACGAAACTGCATCGACCAACAGGTTTTCCACAAGCAAGTGTGGTGGTCGTATTCGACCAAATATACAATGTTCTCTAAACCTATACATTTTAAATCAATGGAGAGGACGATTTCGAATAAACCTGTTTAGACTGGAACAAATGAAAATGAAAAGGAACATAGAAGCGGTAAGCTGTAGAAGATGAATTAGAACTTCACCATTTAGACTGGAGACTACCATTTTTACAATAAAAGTATCCTTACGAAACAAACCTGCGATAGCTCGAGGTTCCCCTTGATCCTGAATCACTAACAGTACTGCCGCTCCCTGTGCCTATAAACTCATCATCAGGGTCATCAAATTGGTATTCTCCGAATTCTAGTGAGGAAGTTGATCCCTCATCTATATTTGAAGCATCGTAACCAGATATGTGCTGGTCTCTACTCGAATCCCTTGCTCGTGACCTCCGCCTGTTTCTGGAAGCCCTGAAGTTATCAAAGACTTGATACAGAATGCAAGAGGTCCACCAATTGCCCCCATCCCCATGAAAGTCCTCAGATTCATCTCCAGAATCGCCCCCATACTCGATAACGTAGTCTCCAAGCACCACTCCATGTGGTACCTCGGACTGAATTGTGCTCAGCACATCGATGATTTCAGAAGATTGCTGAAAATGCTCCCAGTCAAGTTTCCTCGCAGGGTCTATTTCTGAAGGACGTGCATTGGGATGGCTCTGTTTAGTATGAACCTGCAGTTCAGCATAGTTTCCAGAAAATGAGCACTGTCTCTCTTCACAGCACCTCTTTTTCGAATTAAGATGGGTACGGGCTTCATCAATTACGGTCCATCCGGACACAACTCCCCTGCAGAGTGGGCAGGTCGGGCGGTTGTTAGGGCTCAACAGGATTCCTTGAGTTATCCCTCCGTATGTTCCATTAGCAGCTGAAGCTGGCATTGTAATGGTGGCATGCACCCCATATGCGGTTTTGAACCGGTCGAGACAGTTCGAATGTGTATGATCTGTATCACACATGAATGGCCGGCACCCTTTATCGTATGAGGAGCACTTGAGTAAAACGCCATTGTGTGGAAAATCCAAGCAGATGGGGCAGATCACGTCTTCCCAATTAACATTCATATGATGTTCACTGTGCCCGTCCAAAGTTTTGATTCGTCTCTTGTGGGAGGTGCCTAAAGCCATGGCCACTAGTGGGGATTCCCTAGATATGAAAGGCTGCCATTAAGCAAAGCAGAACAGTCTACTGTCAGTATTTGAATACCAGTATAGCACATTCAAGTGTACAACAAGTGGATGATAGAGAAGCATTTTTCAAAACAGGGGCTATGGTTATGCAAGTATACACATAAAGGAAGGTACATATTTGGATTCACTTTGGCAACCCTTCTTTGCCACCGAACCCAACTACACGCAAGTATGAAACTATGAATAGAAGTTTTTTCTGACCATTCACGTATTTCTTCTTTTCCCCTCACTCTTCTGCACTACGTATGCATTTAAATTCTTATGTCACTATGTCAGGGCTTCAAATTTATTAAACATGGACTACCATATCCAACTTCTGATTCGAGGCCTCAACCAGTCTTTGCTGAATAGGTATTTATAACCACTCCGTCTATGAGGCAACTTATCGAGTTTTAAAGTCAGAGATAGAAATGACATCCACTACCAACCAAGTGTGTCGTGAATAGGGGCGATGATGAAAAAGCCAGTGCGGACAAGATCCGTACGAAGAGCCCGAAGCGACATGACGAGCGGCTAAAAATCGTGTGCGGGGAGACACACGATTTAACTGAGCCCGCAAAAAAAATGTGTGTCGTGAATGATAATGAGTATACGTAACATGACTAATGGCATCCGCCATGCTCAATAGGTCAATAAAATATCATTATTACTAAGTAACACATTGAATATCAAGAAAACACTATAATTCATCCACTCACATGAATAACCTATTACCAATCATCTAAACTAATTTCAACAACACAAGCATTGCATTTCCCTAAAAGCTACTACCAATTTCTAGGATAAGAGTTTTACCACTATATTGGTTCCATGTTACTAGTAACCAGCCCTTTCATTCCAAATGAAAGCAACAAACAAACTCATAGAAAACATAAAACACTTTGTAAGAAATGTCATATGTTTCCGGCAATAACATCAATTTGAAGCGTAGGCAGGAGACAGTTAAAAAAAAAACCCCACAAAATCACATCTTGAGCTACACCAACCATGCAACTCGTCCGTGTCATGCAATTACAGCATCACACTATCCAAATACCATATATAAGAAGCACGCATACTCCAAAAATCCGGACCCCATTGTGTTGGACACGTATCAGACACACCATGTACGCCAAAATATGTGCCATACCCGTGTCCTCACCGTGTCGTATCCGTGCAAACAAAAACCCATTTTCCCACCAAAAGACCTACTGAATACCTACCGGCATAAACCAAGCATCGACGTATGGTTCCATTTTGGCTCTTCGTATTCCTTAGAAATGGATGCAACTTCCTATAATAAAATCTCTTCGTCTTTCCTATTCCAATAGATCCATAATCTATTTGATGACGAATTTAGCACCAAAAGTTTACAAATTTATTGGATCCATCAAGAAAGTATACTAACAACCACCATTAGCAATAATAGTACGAAAGAGAAATTCATTACTGAACCTAAAGAACCAATTTTTCTTCAGCTACTGCAAATTTAGAGACATAATCTAACCAGAAATGATTATTTTATCATCAGGAGGAAGTAAAGTCGCCAACTTTGCCATAAAATAGCTATAATCAACAAAAGAATGATGAAAATCCATTAGAATTTTGGAAGAAAATTTGTGTGCAAACCTCAAATTCGCAGAGAATTCTGAGGAGAAAGCAATCTTTTCGGAGTAGAATTGGGGAAAAGCTAATCCTGAGAGAGAGGGAGAAAGTGACTTCAAAACTGGCTGCCGGAAGTGGACTTCCCGGAAGTGGTCCCCACTACAGGACGGTCGTCACATTTGAAATAGAACACACTCTCAGATGGACGGCTGTGATCGTACCTTAATAGAATTAAGCCACTCATCGCGGCCGTACATTTCATGTCAACAAATGGAGTATCCGTTTTAAACTTTGCTAGTGTGAGGGACCTTCTTTTTCTTTTTCTTTTTTTTCTTTTGGGGTCCTTTACCAAAAAAAATTTCTCATCTCCCTCTCAAATTCTTCTAAAGATGACCAAGGCAACACACAATTTCAAACATCCAAATTCTTTTTTCCGTTTAAAAGTGATATTTGGTCCAAGAGGGTGACTACGACCGTGACCACGTAGCCGACATGTTCCTCCCATTCACTTCGTCTATCCTCCCGTGCAAGCTCCGGAGCCCACTCTCGGAAATCCCTCCTTCCCCTCCAATGGTAGGCCGACACGTGGCGGCGGACCAAAAATACTGACCAAAATTGCGAGCAATGTAGCAGCGTGTCATTCATTTTCCTCTCACCCAATTTATTCTTCCTCTTGTAACGTCTTCTTTCGAACATAATAGTGATTTCAAATCTTTCAAACATAATAGTGGTCTCAGATTTCATTATATGGGTTCGAAAGTTTTAAAAATTGTGACACTCGAGTAGAGAGTTATATGTGTGTGTTTATAGGATTGTCAGTATTATGATAGTTCTGACTATTGTTAGAATTGTCAGCCTGAATTGTGCCAGATGATTATTCCTAGAACTAGAATTCTGAAAGTCCTTAATTATTGTTATAACTTATAACTATAATTCTGACAGTCATAAGATATATAAATTTATGCCATGACTTTCAGAATCCTGAGAGTCATACAGTTAGGACTATCAAACAGTCATATAGTTAAGTCTACAGAATCCTAACACTCCTTAGTCATCCCCGATTGTGCTATCACGATTTCTAAAGTTTTCAAGCTCATTCTACTTGTCACGATTTCTGAAGTTTTCAAACTCCTACAAT
Source organism: Iris pallida (assembly GCA_029216955.1). Classification (NCBI taxonomy): domain Eukaryota; kingdom Viridiplantae; phylum Streptophyta; class Magnoliopsida; order Asparagales; family Iridaceae; genus Iris; species Iris pallida. The sequence goes on from JANAVB010014600.1 coordinate 9,151,111, forward strand.
GAAATTCGAAACTACTACTAATGTTGTTCGAAAAAGCTAGAGATTGCAAGAGGAAGAGAAAGTTGTGCAGTGTTCTTAGTAATTTTCAATATGACCAAATAATCAGATGAATATATTTTATTGAATACATCTATATTTCTATGAAAATTAAAAGCGTGTTTTACAAGAAAATAATGCAGATTTAAAATGATGCCAAACAAGGACCTCAAGTATTTATAGAAATTTATGTCGACTAGATTATAGTTTTGCCCAAAAAAACAAAACGAAGATTATTGAACTTCTGAAAATATGAAACTATTTCATTTATATTTTTCCAAAACAACAACAATAAAACAGGTAGCCTTAGTGTTTCAAAATCAGTTTTTTCATATAGGCGGATAATTTTGTACGAAATTACACGTCGAGGAAAAACTTTATAAAATTTCAAATCGCAGGTTTGATCGTCAACTGAATTGGCTGGGCAGCGGCAATTTTTTTTTCCTAAAAGCTTCAGCCAAGTTACTTGGTGAGAGAAAGATTTTAGCCAACTCACTTGGCTTAGAAGTACATTTCGCCAAGTGAGTTGGCTAAAAGTTTCATAATGGAAATTTTATGAGAATTGACAGGAAAATGATTTTGCCAACTTACTTGGCTATACTTTTTTCGTTGCAATTTTTGCCAACTTAATTGGAGAATAAGTTCCAAAGACTAATTTGTTTTCCGTTGTATTTCTAGTCTGCCTATGAAAACTCTAGAGCAATCTTCTACCAGCTTGCTTACGAAAACTCTTCTAAAAGAGCAATCTTCTACCAGCCCATGTTTCGTAGTTTCTCTCGGTCCGCCAATTTTCATGCTACCGGGTTCGTAATGCAGGATCATAATCGAACAACTATGAATAAAATACGTATATTATAATTATGTGAGAAAATATTACTTAAGATACTTACAATTTAATAAATTACCTCTCCACTAAATATATGACAAGAAATATAATTAACACGTTCCTGGATAATGATATCGGTAGTCGGTCCACAAGGAATACGTCTGTCGTTTTGATTAGCCATCTACAAAAAATAGCTACTATCATTACCTACTACTATATGTGCTTACAAAAATAAATACTTAAAAATTAGCTAAAAATATATTACATTACTACTTACATTTTTTCCCTTGCTTACAAAAATAAATACTTAAAAATCATTTTCCTACCAATTCCCACGAAATACCATTTTCCATAAACTCTTAGCCGTTAACTCACTTGACGAAAAGTACTTGTAAGCCAAGTGAGTTGGCTAAACCATTATGCACAAACCCTTAGCCAACTCACTTGGCTAAATGTACTTCTAAGCCAAGTGAGTTGGTTAAAACATTTCTCTCGCCAAGTGACTTGGCTGAAGTTTTCAGGAAAAAAATTCGCCACTGTCTAGTCAATTCAGTTAGCGATCAATCCTGCGATTTAAAATTTTATAAAAAAATTTTTGCGTGTAATTTCGTATAAAATTATTCTCCTATATGAAAAAAAATTGTTTCAAATTTTATTTGCACTTTGTTTGCACACGGCAATTGGCAATCATAGGTTTCGTCTTCGTCTCTTTCCCAACACTTGTCATTAAATAATATATATATGTGTGTGTTTGTTATATAATTATTTTTCTAGGTAGCAAATCCAAATGGATCAAAATAGTATAACATTGTAGAGTGTCTTATGCTTTGATTTTTATTGGGTTATTGATGTGTCCTTATATAGTGACCTTTGTCGTATTAATTAGACTATATGCACTTATTATGTCAATAATATTTCAACCATGCGTGCTATAAAAAAAAGGGAGTAGATAACAACTATTAAATATATTTAATCATAAAAAATATTGTATTTTTTTTATATAAGCTATACCTTTTTGAAAATATTTATATATACATCAAACATTGAGATATATTTTATCTTTTGATTTAATTTCACAAAAATTTATTTTTGAAAATATAATTTTTTTTGACTACATAGAATTCACGTAACCTAATAGTAAAACCATATTGGTGGAAATGGAGCACGAAAACATGTTGATTGTGTGGCATTGATCAAATTGAAGTAAGCCTAAAGCCTAACAGAGTAAAATCTTTGGGCCCATATAGAATGGAATAAGTTAGGACTGGGCATGATCCAAATTTGACGGATCCGGACTGGACACGTTAGTTGGTGGGACGGAATGGAATGGAGCAAAAAAATATTAGAACTGGACAAGATTCGATCCGTTCGAAATGGGTTCGGACCGAACTGACTCACATATCCAAACGTGTCCCATTTTTTTTTTCTCTTTCAAAAACTATAACAGTAAACATTTACATATGTTCCGTTCTCTATAAAAACAAAACAAAACATGCCTAATGTCTCTCCACATAACATATTATATTATATATAGACATAAAACAAAAAAATAAATAAAAAAAAATAGAAATTGATAAATAAAAAATTACAGACACCTAGAAACGGGTCGGGCCGGGATTCCGTTTATTTTGAAAATAGGATCTGTTCCGACCCGTTAATGTCACATGACCCGTCCGGGTCCGTCTAGAATTTAAATTCTAAATTAAAATAACCGACTTGTTTGGACATTTTACGGTTCAGACTGAATCAGAACTGTGGGTCCTAAAACCGTATGTCCAGTCCTGAAATAAGTACAGAGAGGAGAGAAAAAAATATGTTAAGAAAAATCTCCTTAAACAAATTTATGGTACAACACTGAAATAATTAGCATGATGAGTAGAATCATGATGATTACAATCGACTCAAAGAAATGAAGGCACAAGTAAAAAGGGGACAAAATATTGATAAATTCGTGTGCCATCTTCAATTGGGTTTCTATTTTCCATATATCTATGGTATAATTTTTTTTAAAAAAATTCTTTCGGGTTCCTATCTCCCACATTGATAAAAGTAAATTAGAAAATTTTCTTCTCAATAGTGATTTCTATTCCAATTTCTATAGTAAGTGGCACAATGAAGAATTTCTATAAAAAAATTTATCTGTAGAAACTCTCATGAAAATTATCCATCTTAATATTGGATCCACTTTCAAACTAAAGCGTAAAATTTGTTATTTAATAATTTTTATTTTAATATTAGATAACGTCACGTAAGATAGAAATTGAGAACTAAAAACCATGTCAACTCCGTAGAATTTTTTTTTATAGTACAAAAGATAGAAACTCAAATTTTTTTTTTTTTTCAAAAATGCTATTTGGCTCCCAAAATATTTGGGTGATGCCATCTCCCACTATGTGACATATGACATGACAAAATTTAAAATAAAAATTAATATTAAAATTAAAATTAATATTAAATTAACATTATAATTAATCTTAACCTTAACCTTAACATTAAATAAACCTTAACATTAATATTAACATTAACATTAATATTAAAATTAATTTTAACATTAAAATTAATATTAACATTACCATTAATATTAATATTAATATTAACATTAACATTAATATTAACATTAAAAAAATTGGGTAATTAATATTTTGGGTTAAAATTTGCCATGTCAGCTGTTATGTCAGCTACTATGTCAGATATCACATAATGGAAGATGATATCACCCAAATATTTTGAAAGTCAAATAGCATAATTAATTTTTTTTTTCATGTTATAAGTTAGCTCAGTAAAGATCACACCTGAATAAATATATCCTTACATCACAAGGTCCAAATTGACCATCATTCATTGTATTCATCATCGTATAATAGATGGAAGTGAAAGTGTGATTGAAGTAATACAACAAAAGAAAACCAGAATTATGAGAAAAAAAATGTAATAGCAAAACCCAGAAAAGGGAAAAAAAATATGAAGCATAAATTATATACATCTTTATTTTATTCCTATGAAGATATTTATACTTAATCACAATAGTGACCAATTGACACCCGTTTACAACTGCACGTGGTAATTGTCAATTGGTCTCATCTTTTCATGTGAAATAAGAGAAGAAGAGGAGGACCAATTGACAACCGTCACGTGACAGACAATTGTAAAGAATTACAACAATCTCTTTTGGTTGTAAACCTAGCATTGGCCCATTAGCTTTAGCTAGGGGTGTAAACGAGTCGGACGAACACGGACATTGTTCGGTCTGAAAATGAAAATGAGTTCGGAAGGATGGACACGAACAATCCACTGTTAGAGTTCGGGTCGGACGGACACAGACAACCATTGTTCATTAATCCAATCAGATGGTCCGCGGACAAATTAAATATATTACCAAAAGTTGTTATTTTATCAAGATATCTTGATAGTTGGTAAAAAAAATTAAGTTGAAAGGAAATACAATTGAATGTTATAGAATACAACAAACAATGGTAAATGGTTAACGAAATTCAGACTGGACAAAAAAAATTTATGCAAAATCAAAATGATATGATATAATTGATGCAAAATCAAAAAGAGTCTCCACTATCGGACGGTCCGCGGACAAATTCGGACCATACATGGATATGATCGTAACCGGGTCCGATTTTTAAACGGACCCAAAAAATATTCAAGTTCTATTCGTTAATTTAATCGGACGGCCCACGGTCGAACTATTTATCGAGTCAGACTCGTAAGGACAACGGACTGGTTTGTCCATTTTACACCCCTAGCTTTAGCTACTACAATTGACAATTTTGCCCCCACGTGCAAATCACGCTCTAGTGGTACTAAGAGCATCATTAGTAGTTGGGATTCTCCAATGCAATTTGGAGCCCAAAATTTCAAAAAAAAAGTAAATGTAGAATGGGTTGGGTTTGTATGAGAATAGTAGGAAATGATAAAGTGAGCTCCGGTCCCAAAAATTGTGTGGTCAAAAATTAATGTAGGAAAAAAATAATATAAAGTTTAGAATCTAGAAAGTTGGGCTCCAAATTGGAACTTACTATTCTACAAAACGAGTTTCTACAATCTAGAATCTAGAAATTGGGAGGCCCAACCCTTAGCACCCATGGATGGGTTGGGACCGAAATTGTAGAAATTGGGACTAGGGATGAGACTTATTATTCTATAAAATAAGCTCCTACATTCTAAATCTAGAATCTAGAAAATGGGATGGGCCTTACTAATGATGCTCTAACGAGGACAATTTTGAACCTCCCTCTCGTTTCTCTTTCATAACCGCTATTCCCGCGCCACCACCGAACCCAAAATTTACGGAAATAAAATTCGAGACTGTTCCGACAAATCAATTCTCTCTCTCTCTATTCGTTCCCAATGTCCTTCTTCAGCAGCAGCGGCCGGCGATCGGACGGCGGAGGAGGCTCCACGTGGATGTCCGGCCTCATCTCCGGCGCCGGGAAGGTCATCTCCTCCGTCTTCGGCTCCGACTCCCCCTCCCCCTCTTCTTCTTCCTATTCCTATTCCTATTCCTCCGGTTAGTATAAATCTATTATTTTAGGGTTTTTTTTGTCAATATTTTGTTTCTTCTCCTTTTTTTTTTTCGCAAGGAACACCCCCATTATCAGCAAATTACGAAAAATACAAACAATGAGCTGTTTGTAATTTGCAATTTTGGCTCGGCAACAGAGGGATCTCGCTTATGGAATTGCTACGTTGCACCGACACGATATGAACACGGTGACACGGACACGGAACCAATTTTGGCCTGACCGGATGTACTTTGGAGCGTCCGTGTCGATCCGAATACGAGTCTGACTCAGACACGGACACGCGGCACTGCTCTTTGGAGTGCCGGTGCTTCCTACACGGATACGGACACTGGTACAGCACTATATAAACATGACAACATGGATACATATACACGGCCTATTTTGGTGCATCTTCTTCTTCTTCTTCTTCTTCTTCTTTTTTCCGCAAGAAACACCCTCATTATCAGCAAATTACGAAAAATACAAACAATTAGCTGTTTGTAATTTGCAATTTTGGCCCGGCAACAGAGGGATCTCGCTTATTGAATTGCTAGGTGGATGTGGTTTGTGTTTACTTTTTTCTAGCCGACTACGTTGCACCGACACGTTATGGACACGGTGACACGGACACGGGACCAAGTTTGGCCTGTCCGGATGTACTTTGGAGAGTCTGACTCAGACACGGACGCACGGCACTGCTCTTTGGAGTGCCGGTGCTTCCTACACGGATACGGACACTGGTACAGCACCATATAAACATGACAACATGGATACACGGCCTATTTTGGTGCATCTTCTTCTTCTTATTCTTTCTTCGCAAGAAACACCCTCATTATCAGCAAATTACGAAAAATACAAACAATGAGCTGTTTGTAATTTGCAATTTTGGCCTGGCAACAGAGTGATCTCGCTTATTGAATTGCTAGGTGGATGTGGTTTGTGTTTTTTCTTCTTCTTTCTAGCAGACTATGTTGCACCGGCACGACATGGACACAGTAACACGGGCACGGAACCGAGTTTGGCGTGTCCGGATGTGCTTTGGAGCGTCCATGTCGATCCGAATACGAGTCCGACTCAGACACGGACACGCGGTACTGCTTTTTGGAGTGCCGGTGCTTCCTACACGGATACGGACACTGTTACAGCACTACATAAACATGACAACCTGGATACATGACCTATTTTGGTGTATCTTAGTCTATTCTTAGTCTAATTATGTGTACGACACGACAACAGATGATGTTGTAGAAGGAAGCAAGTGCACGAATCACGATGGATTCTGTGGGCGTTGCATTATAAAGATTTTTTTTGAAATAATTTTCCTTCTCTTTTATATTGAATGTGGACAAGAGTGGGATCAGTCTTTTAGGCAGTAAATATGGGAAAAGGCTATTTTATCCGCCCATGGGGCTGGCCCGCGCCCACATGGCGGGCAAACACCCCCACCGCGCTAACTTGGGCCCACCCAGGCCGGGAGCCAATGGGCGCCTGCCACGTGGGGGCGGGCCACCCCCCCGGGCGGTCAAAATAGCAGCTCTCCTAAATATGTGTTGTTGACAACCTTGTAATTGGAGTCCTGATCTATTGTTACAGATGAAGAAGAGAGTACAGATATGTCTTCTAAAGAATGTGATGAACAAAAGCAGGTAAAAACAACTTCGTTCCTGTTCTTTGGTTTGTGCTTATCTATCATGTCCATAAATCATTCTGCATGGCTTGGGTCGATCTTGTTTTCCTCAATACTACAACAATTTGTATTAACTCGACAACCATTCATAAGAACCAAGGTTCATAGTATCGGTATCAGTATCGGCAGTATCAGCGGTTTCGGATCGAAGTATCAGATTATTTGGTATCGGAACACAAATAATTATTAGTAAATTATTAGAATTTTAGAAAAACATGTTTTATACATTTAGGCATAATATTTAAGTATTTCATGTGTTATTTCTTAATTAATAGTTTTGAAATTGAATGAAATAGTAGTCACCCTTGCCGACTGGTTTACATGCGATAGATAAGTTTTCTTCTTTTACATGCTTTTATAATATTACTATGCTTTTATACCCTTTTTGATTGGTCTTTTTTGTTCAATTTTCTTTACGAAATTGATTGAAAAAATGACCCCCAATGTTGGTATCGGTCAGTATCGGTATCAACCAATATCGGATCGGGATATGTCAACTCGTATCGATATCGGCCGATACTGCAAACTATATTAAGAAATTTGTGAAATCCCTATGGAACTTTCTTATGCTCAATACCGACTCCATTCTGATGGAAGAAGGCTTGGATGATGATGATGATGGTATCAGCATTTTTGTATTAGTTTTTTTGTCTTTGCTTAATATCGGCAATCAATCATGTAGCTGTTTGACTTATTATGTTGAAAAGAATTTTGATTGCCCTTAGTAATGCAAATATTATGAGGGATAAATTTCATTTCAAAATGATTGACCTATGATCTGTACATGATCAGATTGAAGAGAAATTGGAGACATCCAAGGACTACAATGAGAGATCATTAGCAATTATCTCTGAAGTTGACTCCAAAAATGCTATTGAACAGTTGATCATGCAAGAAACCTTTTCAAGGTAGTCAAGAATGTCATGTGTTTGTTCTGTTTTGCTTTACTTGTTTTCTCTGAAATACATCTTTTTTGTTCTTGCCTTTTGTATGACCTCGTTATGAAGATTTTTGCTTAGTCATTGACTCAATACTTTCTTGCTGAACTTTTTGAAAGCTACCTGATTGAGTGGCGCTGGTATACTATGTATTTTTCAGTTTTGGACAGAGTATTTCACATAAGTTAACAGTTAATTACAACCAGGAAATCAGGAATGCTTCCTTCAGTTTTCGAAGTTATTTTCATACAAAGTATTTCCCAAAATATATTTTCATCAACAGTAGATTACTGTGTTTATGTGCTATCTATTCTCTTATTGGTGCTTGTGCTCTGTTCAGCTGAGGTGCGTTTCTGGGCTCTTTCGCTTTGGGGCAAATCCACCTCCGTTTTTTGTTTTGTTTACTTTGTTGTATTGGTTGCTTTTCTGCATCATTAGCAAGGAATGCTTGATGGATAAATGGAAGGACAAAAGAAATACCATGACTATCAAAGTGTCAATATACGCATCAAATCTTGTTTACTTATAATTTGCAGCTTTATGCTTACACTTAAACTTAGCATAGAGCATTTATAGTAGATACACAGTAGCTACTTGCAAAAGTCATTTTTGTAGATTATTTTAGATGCCATCTGTAAGCTCTGAATAGGCATATGCATTTTGCTACCAGGGAAGAAGTCAACCATCTAACTAAGGTAATCCAATCACGTGTACTCGGTGAGGATGGATCACAAAAGGAACTTCTTGACAGACCAACTGGAAATTCGTTCTCTGGAGCCTGGAAATCTTTTAACCAGTCTAGGGAAGCACCAGAAACAATTTCATTTTCTCCCAGAAGTTTGGATGCTATTTCTTCTGGATTTTCTGGTTACCGAGTACTTACACCTGATCTGCGCCGCTCAGCTGTTATGGAGGTGAAGAAATGGTTGGCTGATAAAAGATTGGCTACAACTAATAATGTTGATTATCATCATACACCTTGTACTCCCAATATGGATATATACGTAAGTAACGTTTTCAGTATATTTTAATATTCCTATTTTCTCATCTTTTGATGTTTCCCCATGCTTGTTTCTAGTCTTAACAACATCCTTCAACATTTTTTGTTTTGGAGCTGCCATATCACATTCTATATTCTAATTGTTTGTACACCATTCTAGATCTGTGAGGTCATGCTTATCAATTTTAGTTCATAGAACTATGAGAGTGATAAAACTTGTTCTTACTTGTTTAATTGGTGTAGTTTGTTTAGAAGAAGGAAGAATACATTTTCTATGGCTTTGGTAATTTTAACCTTTCAATCATTTTTGTCTGAGGTGATGAGCATTTATTACTCTATCTTGCTGGATTCAATCAGAAGTGTAATGCTAAAGGTGGGCATGGCGTCTTGAGCTACTTGTTACTGTTTGGATAGGTCATTAGGCACCTGGTCTTCCGCATGTATTTGCATGTGTCTATGTTTGCATGGACTGATAATGGATGAATTCTTATACGTATGAATGGATAGTTAGATGCACGTGTGCATATTTTGCATGCATGAATATGTTGATTTATTTCTTCATACATTCAGTCACGTAGTTGTGTGTGGTACGTATATACATGCCTAGTCATATACATCATTGATCCATTGTCTTCTGGAATCTGGACTGTTTAGAGGCAATGAAGCATGTTCTGCTAACCTTCCCAGTATTAGAGCCAGATCGGTTTGCCATTTCTACAGATTGTTGCTGTTAAGTGTTCAACTGGTATGGTGGTATGTATCACTTTTGAAGATTCTTAAAATACCTTTTCCTTTTCCTTTGCGCTGCTAGACATCAGACATCCAAAAAGTAACATCTGTTACTTTCCAGTAATTCTCGATAGTTAGAAATCAACTGATTCAGATCTGTTTCCTTCATGGATATATATAGTTTGTTTTTCCATTTAGAGGACAATAAATCGAGTCTGCCTTTTTTTGCTTATGGCTGCTTTGCAAAGTGCATTGAAAATATTTCTTACAATTGGTCTTCCTTCTCCAACAATCCGAGCCCTGAAATTCTATAGTCACTATTGAAGCATTTAGATCTGCTTCAATTTGAGGTTTTAACATTTATTTTGAGCTCCATCTGTTATGAATCATGAAACCTGAATTCATCATCCTAATCATATGTCACATGTTGGTTTAAAATTAGTTTGCTTTGAGAGTTTCAAAGGCATGGTGAATTTATTTTCCTTCACATTTCTATTGTGCATCTTAGCATTCTTCCTATCACCCTGCTTTGTTATGAGAACGTCATGGATTATTTTCAATGATTTGACTTGTTGGGCCATGTATTGGCATCATGTGCTTCGTCTATAATTTTTACTGAGGTACACAAAAAAAGAAGAATCATCTTTAATTATCTATCAAGAGAAGTAAATTATATAAGTGGCTCATATCTATTCTACGACTTTCACCTATATTCTTGCCTACGGAGGTAGTTGCAACCATGGCAATGGTGCGAATAACTTAAGAAAAAAAGTATGGTATCTTTTATGGGTTTGTAGATGAAGTCCTCACACTTGAGAACCATAGCTTCTTGTATACGAAATCTTCATTATAGAACATACTATATCACTTTAGTAATCAATTTTGTGTCTTTTGAACAGCTCATTTCATCTACTATTTCTATGCCATCACAGGATATTGACAGTGAAGTAGGCTCACCTGTAGATATGGCTAGATCATACATGCAGTCCATGTCTACCTGGAAATCGTTACCATTCTGCAGTAATGGCATTGAGAAAACACCTAATACTGCCACGGATCTTTACAAGGATAGATTACCACATGCAACTGCTAATCATTCTTTGTGCCCATCCAAGGTACTTTCCATTTTGGCACTTACTTATTGATGTCTATACAAGTGAGGAAGAGACAGAATGGATGATAAATTACTAACATTTTTATGTGAACATTTGATTTCGCTGGAAAGTTACTCTTATAATGTAAAGCGTTATAAGATGAATTTTCTCTTCACTGTAAAGCGTTTTTTATGTTGCACTGTTTCAGAATTCCAAGTCAGTGACGTATACTACCCAGGGACTAATTAGATCAGACACCAAGTGATTTATTGCACTATTTCAGAAATTACACATATTTTTGCATGCTGAACATATTCATGCATGCAAAAATATACACACATGCATGACGCATCTACCTACATACTTTCTGACGGGCCATAGAAATTACACCAGGAAAAACCCGGGGGCAATAGTCATAAATGTTTATGTTGTATTGCTTTATTTCAGAATTCCAAGTCAGTATTTGTGGTATATACTAGCACACTTGTGATTGGTCTGTTGGAAAGTATGCGATTATGGTATTGCACTGATAGTACCAACAAGTTTTACATACTGACTACAGAAATACACACTGAAAGGATCATAGTCATAAGAAACTAGGCTTATCACTGCTTGTCCATTATTTTGCTAATCTATCGAGATTCTAGCAAATACTTGTGAGTCTGTGACTGTAGTCATTGTGTATTTACTTAGCACATTTGTGACTATGGTCCATCGGAAAGTATGTGAACTGGTGCCCTCCCTACACACCGTACTACTGGGGTGTGTTGCAAGAAAACGTCTGCCAGCGCAAGTCTAGCCTTTGATTGGCATCTGGCTGGAGGGGTATACCAATGTTGCCTTGATTTTGTCTTGGGGGTTGCAGTCACATATGTGTCTTAGTCGTGCGGGCCTACGTGGCCTGTAGTCCTGCTCAAGTGTAGCAGGTCTAGGCGGTATATGGGCTGGAGGGAAGACGTCCATCAAACTGCAGCTAAATACAGGCTGGGAGTTGGAATGGCACTCAGTGCTTAAAAAGGAAAGAGAGAGATATTTAGAATTAAACAAACTAATCAATAGAGCTAACATTTGAAAAGAGAGGATACCAAAGAGCAAAAAGATATGCATATGATTATTGGAGATAAGAGAAAGATTGTCATATAATTGAGATTGCCAATTTAAACTTGGACTTGTATAACTTCATATCTAAGTGGGATGAGTAAATATCCACCATTGGATTAATTTATAATTAATGTTGTAAGATTGGTATAAGCATACAACTCTTACACCAGTGTCAATTCAACCTGACTAATTTATAATCATTGGTGTGGTTTGCAGTTGGGTACCCAACCGCAAGCACAAACCACTGTTCTAAAAATCCAACCGAAAACCGAACATACTTCTAAATAACTGAACTAAATAGGCTAATTTGGTTTGGTCTTCCGGTTTGAACCGCATACTAGACGACCCTACCAACGGTTAAACATCTTGAGGGATCAGAATCCATTTTCAGTGCAAATCTGTAAAAGATACATTGCAATAGTTGTATCCATGCCATTGTTTTATTGCTGGAGCTTATCTGTGTCTAGGACGCAAAACAAGGAAGTTATCTAGCCCCAGTCAAAATTTACTTTCTTATTTAGCATTATGTATGAGATTAGCGTTCTGATTCAACTTTTCCCGTGATGCGACTACAGATGAGTGCAAGAGGACGTAAATGACCAAGTGGATGATAGTTTGGTGTCTCTGGTTGGCGTTGCTGATATACTATCACTATCATGTTTGAATGGGGCATTTACTATGGTTTCTGTTATTAGTTATTTTGGCCACCATTGTCTAATTTCTTAAATCTTCCTCCTAGGATGTTTGTGGAAGAGAGATCTGCTTTATCAAGTCATATAACTGACCACTCAACTTGACGATCTACATATATGAACTGTAATACTTTCTAGAAACAATATTTACTTTCCCATGATAGGTTCTTATTCTCTTTAGTTACACAATCAACAATTTAGGAGTCGCTAATGAGTAAACAGATATTTAAGTGGCAATGTGGCATTGGTGAATTCTTAGCTTTCGCTACACTTATAACCTCTTGATTAAGGCACTACACAGAGAGATCATCCCCCAGAATTCTATTGATGTGATCGTTATTGCTGATACTAGATGCTATGCATTTCATGTCCCATGTACATGACTAGTTAAATGGCTCGGGCTCAGGGAAGATACAAACTTATTTGTATTTGAAAGACTAAATTCATTCCCTGTACTGATGCACCACTTCTTTTGAGTATAAGTTGAAAAAGCATGTGCACTGCATATGTAAGAAATTGAGTTAAATATAATCCTTTGTTTTCAACATTTATAACTTGCAATAGCAAATGTCGCATCATGTTTTTATGAGCATAGAATTTTTTTCCCCATTTAGAGATTCTAGCATAATTAGTAATACACAGAAGGACGCTATTCTTTATTTGGTGCTGAGTTTGAGTGGGTCATTTTGCCTGAACTCTTTCCTTATGCAGGGTTTGAAAAGGAGCTATCTTGACTTGGGATCACAGGGTACCTTTCACGAAATTCGGAATGTACGACCAAAAGAAACAGAAAATGTATCAGACAGTTCCAAGTTTAAGGTTACTGATTTATCCACAACATATATAGAACGTGAAGGTTGCCAAAGCTCTGCAGCTGGCAAATGCATTTATCATGATTCAAGAAATATATCAGCTTTGGATTCTCTTGATGCATCTGCAAGTTTCTCTGCCAAGTTGCACGCCAAAGATAACCAATCGGTTGTATCATTTACACTGCCTTACGAAACTAAAGTAAGCAATCCAGCCAGGTTAGGCAGTATCATTTCTGTGAGCCTCATTCCAGATGCTGAAGAAGTTGTTAATGCAGTTCAAACAACTCATACAACTTCATCTCTTATTACGTTGCCTTTAAGACCTAACTCTGCTATGGCAAGTGGACCTCCTGCCATCATCATTTTGGATGAAAATCAGGTACAGGGATTGATGTATTTTTCAGATGCTTTCAAGCTGCCAAATATGTGCTAATTTGATTGTACATCTTATGTGAGTGAAGGGTGTGGAAGAGCTTTCACAGGTCAAGGAAGATTCTCCGATTCCTCCTCCAGCAATGGTGCAGAATGATGGTATGACCCGACGGTGAAAGAGCATGCTGCATTTGGTTTACAAATGCCTCTTACTAAATCTCTCTTCTAATGCACTATATCAATTGACATTGCTACCTCTTTAATTTCAGGTAACAGTTTGGAAAATGTTACTAACTCTTCTTCTCAATTGATGGTGTCAGTAGATATCAAACCTTCATCAGGGTTAGTAATCATATTGTTTTTGTATACTTGGCTGCAATCCTGATCTCCTAATGTGTTTCAACTGGAGTTTTTGTAAATGAAGTTCTCTTCGCATTGTCAGATGCTTATTTGTCCTGTATTTTGTTATGTTCCTATTTTGAACCATGATCTGATTAAATTTTCTTTCATTTGGTCATTAAGTTGTTTAGTTTTTGAATTGCGGTATTAACTATGCTGCTCTATAACTGATGCAATGTAACTTGTATACCTTAAGGTTTTACAAAAAGAGAGAAATTTTAGGCATAGTTTGCAGTATCTGCCTATACCGATACGGTTTGGCATGTCCCAATCCGATACCGACAATTATCGATACTGAACGATATCGACCTTGGAGGTCTCTTTCCTAGTCAATTAGGCAGAAAAAATTGAACGGAAAAAAATATCAATCGACAAGAGTATAAAAGCATGTAAATGAAGAAAATTTATTTATTGCAGGAAAACTGATAAGCAAGTGTGGGTATTATTTCATTCAATTTCAAAACTATTAAAAAACAACACATAAAATACTTAAAATTATGCCTAAATGTATAAATTATTTTTTCTAAAATTTTAATAATGATTTTCTTTCTGATACTAAAAAAATTCCAATATTCTGATCCGAAACCGCCTATACTACCAATACCGCCGATCCCGATACTCATAGTAAGGGCCCGATACCTATTCCAATACTGATACTGCGAACCATGATTTTAGGCTAGGGTTTATTGGATATCTTCAACTGACGGGACTTGAGAAAAGAAAATGGGTTGTGTTCACAGTAAGTTATAGTAGGCTGTGTTGGCAAATGACACTTTATTATACTTCCTGTAAATATATGTCAACTTGATCATTGATTGAAAAGGATTCCTACAAAATACACTAAAAAAAATCGGAAGGGGAGGGGGGAGCGAAAATATACTAATTTATAATTTAAGGAGAGCATCGTATAAAATGTATATAAAAAATAGTGTGGCTGGCAAGTTTTGAACCCATGACTTCTTGAGTAAAAGTTTTTTACCGAACCAATTGAGCCAACAAATTATCTAGTGTATAAGAAAACAAAATTAAATATGATTAAATTATCTAGTGTATAAGAAAACAAAATTAAATATATCATAATAAAGAGTATATATAGGAGTATAGGGAAACCGAAAATCTGGGGGGAGCGGATCCGCCCCTGATTATGATTACAAAATGAAGTACCAACAGAAGTTATTCGTGCCATTCATTAGTTAGGTTGCCCCTTGCCTATGTTACCTGCTATTCGTTTTTGGTTGTTAGCATTACATTTTTGGAGGTGCTTTTTTTTTTCCCATGGTACTTGGGAACAACTTGATTTGGATGCAGAAGCTATCAAAGACTAAAAACTTAATTATAGCTGGCTATATTGGTCATGTAATTTTGATCTATGTTTGTAAGTATTTACTGAATAGAAGCTAACAGTTTATCAAACAAACTTCTATTAGTGGGGGCCTTTCCTTGACAGAACTCACGAAGTTGTGGCTTATGAATCTATTTTGTGGATTCTTTATCGAATCTTCAAAGCTGGCAGATTAACTTTGCATCTAAGTTAAAATAATTGAGTGATCATTTTGGTAGTTGGTTTTATCGTCTTCACTAAGTGATGATTGCAGAACTTCTAGAGGAAGCAATTTTCTTTACTCCAATTTGTTCTTTATCTTTTTAAAATTAGTGAAGTTACGTAGGCATCGAAACAATGGGGGTATCAAGCAGGTGTACAAAATTTTTATGCGTGTTACTATGTAGCTATGTTTTGTTTCAGTTTTTGCATTTGAACTTGCAAGACATCATATTAGCTAGTATGACTAACGGTTTATTTCATATTGTTTGAATGCCTTGATTTTACTAGTTGTTTGTGGCTCCATGCATTATCTAATGGACAGTGTTTAGGAATTTATGTTTGTGTACTTAATTTCTTGTATCTCAGCGATGTTGAAGCTGCCACCAACATCGATGAGGTTAACACTTCCAGCAGACAGGAAACTTCCTCGAGTCAGCTGGTTCTCAGTGCCAAAGAAGTACAGTCAATCACTGGTATGCATATGACATAAATATATTTCCTGACTTGAGCTTATCCCATCTCGGTCAATTTAGATGTAAATATGATAACAGTAGACTAATTGGATCCATAATTTTGTGGACAAGGGGATAGACTCGTATAGGCTTGCGTCCTGTTCAATTAAGGTGTAGAGACCCATCCTGTTGAGCTCAGTGGTTTGACCTAAGGCCGAGATGCAGGACTGATAACAAAAAAAAGGCACACTTCCCTCGGTTGCAATTAATGTTTTACTTTCTCACCTTTCTCCTTGAAACAAATAAGAAAAGGATGGTAGGAAGTACTTCCCATCTTCATAGGAAAGTGAAAGAGAAGTACTTCCGCACATTCATTTCACATTCCTTTCGCCAGCAATGCTATTAAGATAAGGAAACAAGATGGAATGGTTTTTTTTGGCTGTCCAATTAAGTAAAGTTATTCTCGCATATGAATTACAAAACAATCTGCTTTGTCCAGTACTGCTTATTGTAGTATATCAATTCACATGTTTCCTAAACAAGTAAAATTAAGGAAAGTTAGTCACATATGAATTAACATCCACAAAACTGACAGTATATTTTCATTTATATTAGATGTAAGTTTCTGTCTGTATTTGTGTTTTAAAATGTTGCCAGTGGTGTCTTCTATATGCAAGTCTACTAATCAGATGAGTGGATGGAGTGAAGTCAGTTAGCCATTAGAAAGATGGGGTATCTATGGATTCTGCTGATATGCTTAGCAGCATAAGAGACGGAGGCTCTTTCGGTATTTTGGGTTTTGGTTTAGGATTTGTGTTCTTTTCTGAAGTATCAGAACATTTCATAGAAAAGAATCCAAGCGTATCCTTGGAGCACCATAACTGTCTTACTATTGCAAGGAATACCTATAAGCCAGCCAGTGTGAAAAATTCATTCAATGCAATGTACTGATACCTTTATAAAAACCATGCTGCACGATTCCTTGTCTCTTCTTGGTGTTGCATTCGTGCCACCATTTTTATTCTACCTTAATTTTGATCTGCCCTTTTTGAAATTCGTACCCTTTAATCAGAATGATATGGATTTGTTAACTGGTGCCAATTATTTGGGCAAGGCTCGATAGCCTTATCTTGTAAACTTCTAGGACTTGCATTGACAGTAAAGGAGTGGAGGACCTATTTTTAGGGGACTATTTTCGTAGATGGAATTAACTTCCAATAGTTTCTTAGAATCTGTGTTTGGTATGTTGCAGATTCAGAGCAATCTGCAAAATGCGAAGCAGAGGCCGAAGTGAATGGATCCATGACTTTGGCCATTGGGTAACATCTTCGCCTTTGAGAGTCGATATTCGTATTTTGTTTAATCTGATAGCAGGCTATTCCTTTTGATCAGCTCCACAGCAGGCTTAAACTTAGACCTGCATGTTGCATCCAAGGAGAAACCTTATCAATACAATTCAAGTAAGAATGAGCAGGCTGTCGACGTCCCTGGGGGATCTTGTGGGCTTTTAATTGAAAGTAACAATGATGCTCCTCCACTTAAAAAGACGAAAAGTAGTCGAGGCAGACTTATGGGCGGTACGTCGAAGAAGTCAGTCGAGGAGGCGCTGCTGACTGAAACCCAACCAAGCGCAAGTCGTGCTCGGGGGAGGAAGAAGACAGTGCCAAGACCAAGGAGAGGGCGGAAAAGTGAAGTAAATAAAAATACCGGTGAGATCTTCTCCGAGTTTGTATGAAATGTTAAGTATTAGAATCTTGTTGTGTAGCTGTAGCAATAATTTGTAAGAAGGAACAAGTGTAAATACATAACAAAAAATTGTACCATGTATCGAAGTTCAAATTATAACGGTCAGTCAAGGTTCATGGTTCCAAAGCACGGGTAATTGTCTTCTGTTTACACATGTATATATGATGCCATTCATTTGTAGCTCTCTGAAACTATCATCACATGATTGTAGCTTCAACTGCCCGCCCCCCCCACCCACCCCAACAACCCAACCCCCTTGCACAGTTATGCTACTGGGTGAATCTGAGTAAGTGTTACTATCTTAGCTTGTATCCTTCTATAATATTTGAATGTCTTGGCTAATGAACTAACTACAATCAGACAGACTTGATTTATGCAGATTAGCGAAATGGGTTTATGCAAATTTTCCTTCAGACTTGAAACTTCGTTGTAGGTAAGTAGATACAGTCCTCACACAGTTTCAATTTTGCTCTTAAATCTGAATAATCCTCTCCCTCTCATATTCATAGCTTGTTCGGCTAAGAATTTGACTTCGACATAGAGAGTTGGCTCTGGATGTTTTTTATGGAGCATTTTGTACAAGCTTCCTAATAATTACTGTATGGGGATTAGACACTCAAGTTATCTTTGTTATTCAATACCCATTACCATGTTAACTGAGTTGAATTGTGAAGAAGAGTGCGCTAAAGTGGTTTGTGTTTGTGTTGAATGGATTTGACACGTGTCAATTCTTTATTGGAGGGTGAATAAATATCCTAGTTTTAGTGAGTGAACAAAAATGGACTCCTACGGAAATTGAGAATGACATTATACTTTTGATAATCCCATGCATATTCAGAACTCGATTTTTTTTTTACAGTTCTTGGTATTTTAGGATTGCCAATCCTAGGAATCTCAAAAAAAAACCGTGATGTCCCATAATAATTTTTGTACTGTCTTTATTATTTGCACAAAAAAAATGATGTTGAGATTAAGTAGAGATGGTTTAATATTTAAATTTATTTTTAAATTTTGGTCCATCTTTCAAACAAATATATATACATTTATTAATCTATTAACATGTATTCTTATCGTACCTGTTAAAAAATCCGGAAAAAATAAATAAGGACGAAGACTAAAAAAAATGCTAAATGACAGTATAGATATAGATATAGATTTGATTAGGTTGGTCCCAAAAATGGAAAGGATTGGCTGCCATTGCCCACCCTACCCAAAACCAAAACCTAGAAATTTCAGACCATCCATGCAAGATTAGCCTCTTGTTCCCAATACTAGTATTGTAGTAGTAGAAATTTCAGACTCTCTCTCTCTCTCTCTCTCTCTCTCTCTCTCTCTTCCTCTATAGCTCTAAAGCTCATTGATACCATCCATGGAGGGAACTCTCTTTCCCAACAGGCCTACATTCCCCATCCAAACCACAAAACCCCTCAAGAAGCAGCATCACTCCTCCTCAAGCAACCAACAAAACAACCTCAAGTTCAACCCATCCCTCCCCCTCCCTCCTCCTCCCTCCACCAACACCTTCCCATTGGACTCCCTCCTCCACCACCTCTCCCACCACCACAAAGACCCCTCTTTTCCTCCACCAAACCAAGACGCCCACACCCTCGCCGACGACCCCCGCCTCGACTTCCTCACCGCAAATGGAAGGTCTTTGCTGACCACCATCGTCCACCACCCCCTCCCCACCCTCGCCTCCTTCCTGGACTCGTCAAAATCTCAGCTTTCGAAGGTGGACGTGGCCAGCCTCCTCAAAGGACTGGAGATCTCGCGGGAATGGGAGAGGGCGCTCGTCCTGTTCCAGTGGCTCTCGGCCGGAGGAGGACCCAAGCTGGACGCCCCGGCCATCGAAACTATCGTCCGTGTGCTCGGCAGGGAGTCGCAGCACTCGGTTGCATCCAAGGTGTTCGACGCTATCCCCCTAGAGGACTACGCGCTCGACACCCGCGCCTACACCACGCTGCTCCACGCGTACGCGCGGTCGGGGCGGTACGACAAGGCCGTCGAGCTGTTCGGCAGGATTAGGGAGAAGGGGCTCTCGCCGTCGCTGGTCATGTACAACGTGATGCTCGATGTTTACGGTCGAAAGAAGCGGTCTTGGAATGAGATCATTAAGCTCTTGGACGAGATGAAGAGGAATGGGCTTGATTTCGACGAGTTCACTTGTAGCACCGTGATATCGGCTTGCGGGAGAGAAGGGTTGCTGGAGGAGGCCGGGGAGTTTTTCGACGGGTTGAAGGCTCGAGGTTACGTGCCGGGGATTGTTACCTACAACGCGCTGCTCCAAGTTTATGGAAAAGCTGGAAATTACCCCGAGGCCTTGCGTGTTTTGAAAGAAATGGAGGAAAGAAATTGCGCGCCGGACTCCATTACTTATAATGAGCTTGTTGCCACTTATGCTAGAGCTGGATTTTGCGAGGAAGGGACTGCGGTACTGGATGCAATGGCCGCCAAAGGTATCATGCCGGATTCCGTTACCTACACTACATTGATAGGTTCCTATGGCAAGGCTGGGAGGGAAGACGAGGCATTGGATGTGTTTCGTAGGATGAAAGAATTAGGCTGTGTTCCCAATGTTTGCACTTATAATACTATCCTAGGGATGCTCGGAAAAAAGTCGAGGTCGGGGGAGATGTTGGACATTCTTCTTGAGATGAAGTCCAATGGATGTGTCCCGAATCGGGTAACATGGAATACGATGTTGGCTACATGTGGTACGAGGGGAATGGAGAAGTATGTGAATCAGGTTTTTAGCGAGATGAAGAAATCTGGGGTTGAACCGGATCGAGACACCTTCAACACATTGATTGCAGCTTATGGTCGTTGCGGGTCAGGAAATCATGCGATGAAAATGTATGACGAGATGATTAAAGTTGGCTTTAGCCCCTGCATTACTACTTACAATGCCTTATTGAATGCAACTGCAAGGAGGGGCGACTGGAGGGCGGCAGAGTCTTTGATGGAAGATATGAGGAAGAACGGTATCAAACCAAATGAGCTGTCGTACTCGCTTTTGCTCCAGAGCCATGCAAAAGTTAAAAGCATTGAAGGAATAGAGACGATCGAAGAGGAAATTTACAGAGGTCGTATATTTCCTACATGGGTAATCTTAAGGACGCTCATTATCGCTAATTTCAAGTGTAGAAACTTGAAAGGTATGGAGAAGGCATTTGAAGAGCTAAAGAAAAAGGGGCACAAGCCAGATTTGGTAATCCTAAATTCTATGCTGTCAATTTACGGGAAGCATGGAATGGATGACCGGGCTCATGAAATGTTTAGTTTGATCCAGAGAAGCAGGCTTCAGCCAGATCTCGTCACGTACAATAGCTTGATGGACTTGTATGCAAGAGGGGGAGAGTGTTGGAAAGCTGAAGAGGTTCTGAAAGGATTAAAGAGCCACGAGTTGAAACCGGACTTAATCTCTTATAATACTGTAATCAATGGATTCTGCAAACAAGGGCTCATGAATGAAGCCTTGAGGGTTCTATCAGAGATGATGAGCTCAGGTATCAGGCCCTGCTCAATCACTTACAACACCTTTATTTCTGGGTATGTGAGCATGGAGATGTTCAAGGAGGCGAGTGATGTTATTGGCTACATGATGGAGAATGGTTGCAAGCCTTGTCAACTTACCTACAAGATCATAGTTGATTCTTATTGTAGAGTGAAAAGGTTCCAAGAAGCCATGGTGTTTGTTTCTAAGATCACAAAGATTGATCCTTCATTTGATGAGGGGTCGATTCGGAGGCTAACCCGCCAGGTACAGAAGAAAACTGAGTTGTAGCGTTGATGTAGGTACTTCTACAATTTTCTTTATTCTTCATTTGTAGATTCTGTTGTTCTGGAAAGTTTTGGGCAGGCAAATGTGTCTTATCCCTACATTGTTATTGTTTATAAGATTTCATAACAGAACAAGCTGACATTTTTTGTTTGTGAACTGTCCATGTTCTTGTTGTCTTGCTATCGATGCATAAAATAAATTTGAGTTAATTTCAGTGCATGAAGTGGAGTATTGAGGTCAAAGAAACAATTGTAGGTTTATGGATCTACTGGTGAAGTTTGAAAATTAATGCTTAAAGCCTTAAACATAGTACAAGTTGAATGGTAATGTCGCCATAATAACTTTTGTCAAATTAGGCAACAGATTAGTTTCTGAAATATGGTGTCAGTGTGAAACGAAGCCCCTGGCTGGTCACCCAGAGACTTCAGAACTAAGCCTATAGTACAATTGGAACCTTAAAGCTACTCTCAGATGAAGAAGCCCCATGACAGCCAAGCTATATTGTGTCTCTATATTGGTGTTCATCTTCTTGAGCTGAATCTACAAGTTAAAGATGAAAAAATTGATGAATAATAAGATGCTAGAAATGTGGAATGAGTGTGAGATATGGAAGTAGTAGGATAGTTGGTGGTGACATACTCAATTGAACTGTGAACACTAGGAATAATCTGCATATATAGTATTATCATTTCAGTACTACCGGCAGTATATTTGGATCTGCTTCTGATTCTTCCCTGTTCTCTTCTACTTCTCTGAAGGCAGCAATGTCTGTTTATTCTTTCACGACAAAATCTGTCATAACCCATTTGATTTTGTTCACGAGGGAAAATTAATTCCTGGTTTAAACAAAGCTACCTATTGTGCAATCTGTCGAAAAAGAAAGGACAGGACAATAACTGAATGTCAATTTGGGCCTAAAGCTTTTACTAAGACAGGAATCATGATGTCAAATATAGGTACTTCCATCTCTGAAGCTTATGAGCTACTATTGATTCTCTCTTATTTTGTGGGAGATGCTGGTCTGTATTCTTTTATGGTCTGTAACTATGTATCTGCTGCCTTCTTGGGAAGATACACTGCTGGACCTTAGGATCTTTTTTCTTTTTTGATTTTGTGATGTTCACCTTAGTGGAAACCTATGTTGCACGGACGCGGATACAATACGACATGGGAGCACTTACATGGCACCTATGTTGGTGTCCCCTAGTGTATTTTGGAGTGCCCAGTACGCGTCCGACATGACATGGCTAAGATTTTTGAAGTGTCCGTGCTTCATAGGTGGAAACAACAATTCTTTTGTGGTTCTTCCCCTTGTTGTGTTTACTTCCTATCCCACTGCTTGAGCTACGACTTCAGAAAGCTGGTAGAAAGGATGATACTTCGATATATGATTTGCAGGTGGATATATGACTTGGGGCCTAGACTTTGCAAAAGGTAGCCTCAGAACAATCCTACTCTGTTGCAAAGTCTCGTTGAACAAATCCTTAAACCAGTCAATTACACTTAACATGCATCAGACATACACTAGTGAGTGACATAAGAGTGAATTATGATCTTTTTTGTATCTCTATGTGATGCTTTGGTTTTTTTTAATTAGGTTACATGAATTTTTAAGCTTAGCTATCGGTCCTGCTGTGGACATTCTCTTGCACTCTCCTCTTTTTTGCACCCCATGGGTTTCCACTTTCCACCCCGAGTTCAGCTTCTCATCCTCTTATGGGGTTTTTTGAACCTTATTGTACATATTTTCCAGTACCAATAGCTTATGTAATTCCTCACTAGTCATTGATCGTTACTCAACCTTAATACGTTTCAGGTCAGGTTTATTGTCTTCAAACTATAAATATGAATACGAGGATTCTGAACCTAGGAAAGTGTGTACAGGAGCTAGTATACAAACTTTCTAAAGTTTATCTAGGTACAATAGTAATCAGTGTTTGCCGTGAGATTTATTTTCTGTAAAATCAATGAATAAGTAGGACCAGTAGGTTGTCACTAGCGCCAAACTTGTGACTTGTGAGAATGAAACCAGTGGGCTTGTCTGTTCTTGAGGGCCTGCAGTCTCTCTCTAGTTGATATTGAGGTACGAGGACTAACTAGTTATGTGCCACAAGCAACATAAGTCCGGAGGTGGATGCAAAAGTTGGGGCAACTACCCACATTGATGACAGGAACCACCTCTACCTTAAGGCCTCGTTTGGTTCACGGATTCAAGGAAGTAGGAAAGGAAAGTTATTCCTTTCCTTTGTTTGGTAACCACAAACTTGGGAATCAATTTCCTCACAAGGGGGAAAATTGGAGGGAATATGGTTCCACTCATGACCCATGGGATTGATTTTCCCTCCTCCTTTCCCAACATTTATTACAAAAGTTATGACAAAAGTAACCATGTGTTATTGCTTATTTTACCATTAATGTTATTTTTCATAATGTTATTTTTTATTTTATATGTAAGGATATTATTGGAACATTGCTATATTTTTGCTTTCCTTTCCTGCACCAACCAAACAACGGAAAGGAAATGTGACAGGAATCCTACTTTCCCATTCCCATGGAAAATACAAAGGAATGCATTTCCTTTCCGTGAACCAAACGAGGCCTAATAGTCACATGGAGCCTGAAAATCTGTCGATTGTGTCGCATAAAATTAAATCTCAATGCTTATTGGTTCACATAAAGATCCTTTGAACATTATGATTCTTCATTGCATCTAGGTGTGGAACATTAAGTATGCAAACCGAAGAACTTGACAATCCCATCTAGGTATACAGGAGCAAAACCAGGATCTGTTGATGTTGCATTTAAACTTGAGAATTTCGGAGCACTTGAAATGAACCTGATATACGCTTCGGAGTGCTGCACTCATCTTGTGCTAGTTGGTGGACTTGGATCTGCATGCAGATCCTACAAAATCAAAATGGTTCTGCAATTGGATCCTATAGGATCCGACCTTTATTGGACCCATGCCATATACTATATAGTACTTTTGAGTCTCTGAGGATTGAAAGGTGATATTATCAGTAAGCAAATCTTCATGTGATCCCTTAAGTTGATCTCCATATGGGACTATTTGGTGATGATGAAATACAACATTCATTTAGAATGAGTCAAAATTCGACTATTATTATTCTATCACTACTGCTTTTTTGATGTACTAGACAATCATCGATAACAGGAGTTGACTTCTTTTATTCATAATCATAGGTTGTCAGTTCCTACTATTTTTCGAGTTTTACTTTCTACATTGAAAAAAAAATGATTGCAACTCTTCGCACTAGCATTAAACTTTTGGTATGCAGAAAGGCCAGAGAGAAGAATGAAAGGGTACAAAGAAGCAATCGGTATGTGAGATATTTCATTTGTTTTACATCAAGAAAATAATGGCATGACACATCTATTCCATAGAACTTATTCAAAGTTGATCAAGTAGTGATATTTTGAATATGTATATGCCTTAAACCACATATGTAAGCTATTCTCTCTCTTTCCTATAGCAGTGCAAAGTAATAGGTTAATTATAGGTGCTACTGTATTTGCATTTGTTTTCTTCTAGAAAATACAGACAAGAATGCAGATATTACTCCAATACTGAACCTGGGTTACTTGAGAATTTTGGAGCACTTGAACTGAACCTGATATAGGCATTGGAGTGTTGCACTCATCTTGTGCGAGTCGCTGCATAAGGGCCGTTTTTGGGCATGTGCAAGTTGTGCGATTGCACAGGGCCCCAAAAATCAGAAGGCTCCAAAAATGTTACCCTCCATATATATTACTAATGTGAAATCTCTATTTTTAGATTTAGGCCTCCATATTGTTTAGAAACTGCAGTAACGGTGCCCGTAGAATGTCAGAAAAAGGTTTTTTTTAGAGTTGCTAAAAAATGCCCATTTTTAGTATTTGTACAGTGCCCTTAGAATGTCAAAAACGGCCATGTGCTGGACCTTGGATCTGTTGTTCCTACATAATCGAAACTGTTCTGCAAGTGGATCCTATAGGATCCGACCTTTACTATGAAACATGGTAGAACCCAATACTTTCAGTCTCAAATCTCAATCCGAGGATTGAAAGGTGATAGTACTGTTAGTAGGCAAATCTTCATGTGGTCCCTTAAGTTTGATCTCTATATATGGGACCATTTGGTGATGATGATGCACATCATTCATTCAGGATGAGTCAAATTTTGACTATTATCGTTCTATCCCTACTGCTTTTTGGTTTACCAAGACAATCATAGATGATAGGAGTTGACTTCTCAAATTCATAATCATAGGTAACAGTCAGTTCCTACTATTTTTCGAGTTTTACTTTCTACATTGAAGAATTTGACTGCAACTCTTCCTGCACTAGCATTAATATTGTAACAGTCAGGTCCTACTATTTTTCGAGTTTTACTTTCTACATTGAAGAATTTGACTGTGCAACTCTTCCTGCACTAGCGTTAATATTTTGGTATGCAGAAGGCTAGAGAGAAGAATGAAAGGCTACAAAGAAGCAATCAATACGTGAGAAATTTCATTTGTTTTGATATTTCCTTCTAGCCCTTCCAATTACATCAAGAAAATAATGGCATGGTACGTCTACTCCATACAACAAACTCAAAGAATATGGTTGATAAACTTGTGATATATATATTTCTAATATTCGTTTGCCAGGAAATCAAAATGGTCTCTAGATTGATTAGCATTGATCAAACTAGCAAAGCTCAAGTAAGCCTAAAGCTACTTTTCCGGTCGTTCGTCTAGCAATCCTCATGTGTTCCTGCTGGTACGGTTAGTAAGCTAACCTTTCTTTTTTATAGTGTCAGTAAATTAACTTTACTGGTTTCATTTTTGTTCAGAAGAAAAGATTAAAACAACACTATGTTTACTTACCAGATAGGTAGTAGTTACTAGAACACCAGTGGTAATTATTATTTTCTATTTTGGAGGAGAGTTAATTTTTTTGTTTGAAGGATCTAGTGCCTGAAGTATTCCAAAAGATAAACATAGGGTTCTTAACATAACAAGTTGGGGTGTCCAGTTTGTCAATCTGCTGTAACAAATCATTGTATTCTTAGTTATAGTTGGAATACATTGTTTGGATAACCTTAAGGCCTCATTTAGTTCACGGAGAGAAAAGGAAAGGATATCAATTCTTTGCTCTTTCCTTTACTTTGGATAATTGCAATTCCCATCAAAAAAAATTCCCGGCATTTGGGAAGGTCACGAAAATTGGGAGGAAAAGTGAATTCTTATTGCAATTCCCATCAAAAAAAATTCCTGCCATTTGGGAAGGTCAGGAAAATTGGGAGGAAAAGTGAATTCTTAATGGGGGTGGGTGGGGAACCATTTTTCCTCCTATTTTCCTTTTCTTTGAAAATTAATTTTCTTTCCTGCTCATTTCCGTTGGCCATCCAAACGATGTATTCCAACTACAACTATGTGGCCTAAATGCAGTGTACCTTCTGTTATAGTACGCAAATGAAGCCAATGTTTTGTCGGTCAGTCTGAACTTTATTGCAATGATAGGTGGTGATGGTGCCATCCCTCGTCAATGCCAGCATTTGGGGCTGTAGACAGAGGGAACAGACAGCATGGCCTTGCAATGGTTTGAAGGGCTGGTCTCTATATATATATACTCGGGTTCCCCACTAGTGGAGTATTGTTGGCAAAAAGAAGGGTAGGGAATGGACAGAGAAGCCTAACAAAACGTTGTAGTTCTTCCATTCCTCTTTTCCTCTAGTGCCACCAATCATGCCTAGGGATGACCTAGCTATGTCCATGGCTTGGGTGGTGTTTGGAAGGGGTAGGGGGAGGAAATGGGCGTTCCACATCTAAAGTTAGGTTGTTCTTTCTCTGGATAATATTCTTTCTTATTTTGTGTGTCAAGAGTCCATCAAGATGACACTAATAAACACACCAAGGAGAGGAACTTTTAGTGTTTCAAGTCCTTTTCACATGGGAGGAGCTCTCAACCAATGGAGCTGCTTTCATGGGGGTCCTTCTCGGAAGATATTTACTAGTAAGCACTCTACTGAAACATGTGAGGGCTTTGATGGTGGGGACAGATGGAAACTATTGGGGTTAGGAGCTTATGATAATGGAGAATGGAGAGGGTGAGATCCAAACAGGATAAGCATTGGGTGGGGGCCAAAGAAGGTAGGACCACGGTCAACGATATTTGTCACATGTTTAGTTGTTAGTAGAACATGTGACAATCATTTGGAACTGTCCACGAAGCTTTTGCTTTCGAACTTCACCAGTTGTTGAAGGGAAGGAAATGTGAATTGGACTTTGCTAAGTCCTTTTCTGAGTGATTGGTACCTGTAACTAATATCAAGCAGAACAATTCTAAAAGGATGCAGAAGCGTAGAAGAACTTTTTTTTTTCCCTTTTCTTTTTGTGTGTGTTGAATATCTACCTAATGTTTCCGAGAGTCCTATATAAATCTGGTAGGAAAGCATGAAATCTCTTCTTATTAGTTGATAGTATCACTATGTTTTAAGTGAAATATTCGTGTTTTTGCAGCACGCAGCTCTTTCGTGCTGACCACCAATAGACACATTTGGATTCTTCTAACTATTAGGTTAGCTACTGAATCTCGTTCTTGAGTCGAAGTACCATCTTAGTGTTCCCTTCCAGAGGCTAAGAAGGCTTGTTTCTTGTTGTCCTCAAAAGGACATGGGAATGCTTTTCCCCAGGGCCGGCCCTGGCCCAGGGCGGCCAGGGCGACCGCCCAGGGCCTAAAAAATTTAATTTAAACATATATATATATATTTTTTTTTTTGGAAAAAGGGTAAATTTTATTCCATCATCTCAATAAGGTTACAACATAGAGATACAATCCCAACTCAGGGGGACATTACTAGTACATCCGACTCAATGTTATGAAGTATGCCCACCACTGGGGTGGATATATAATTTTGTACCTAAACTAGAACTAATATGTACCATGATTCTTTTCTAACACAAAATAATTGTGGTGTAGTGGTTATTGTGTTAAACTTACACACTAAAGGTCCTATGTTCAATTCTTGGTTTTATGTAACATTCTTCTAATTTACTTTTATTTCAGTTTTTTTTTTTATATTATATATGGACCCCCATTTTGAAAGTTTATCCAGGGCTCCCATGAACTCAGGACCGGCCCTGCTTTTTTCCTTACAGGAACCTGTAGATGACTCACAAATAAGATTTTATAAATTTGTTCACTAATGAATGTACTTTATATGTACTAAAATTAAATTTTTGCTTAGGAGGGCTTGAATTTCTGGTTCTGCCCTTGTCCCCCATATGAGTGTAAATCCTCAGTGACATTACATAATATCAAGCTCTGGAGCGGGTGCCAGTTCATATGATGGTTGTATCAGTCTGGATCGATGGCCACAAAACAAATACATCTTGAATATTTGCCGAAGCAGATATGTCTGGAAAATTTTGCCAGAATCGAGTCTTCAACATAGAAAGAAAAAATATCAGAAGATCGTGAAGATTTATTCATAGGAAGGCTTCAGCATGAATCATCATTCCAGATCAAGAACCACGTAATATTAGTTAGATTTTTTTTTTAATTTTAATTATATGAGATTATATATATAGCATAGACGACTAATTTTGAATCATTTTCAAAACCATATATATGTATGTGCGCTAAAGTTCTTACATAGAAGAAGTATATATCTTCCTATGATTTGATATACTTCTCCATTTCCAAGTAGTATGGATATAATTCTTATTTCCAAGATAAAATATGGATATAGTATTTGTTATGTTATCTGTCCATATGTATCCTATGATAAATGCATGATGAGGGCATCAAATGTTTGATTAGAATCATAATTGTGTCTGATTTAAGAGTCAAGATGAGTTGCTACTGTTAAGAATTATATAACATATTGTTTATTAATTTGAATAATTTTTATTAATTAGAGGGTCAACTATTGTTTCGATCTGCTTTAATGAAAATTTGCCATCAATGTATGATTAGGAACTGCATGTGAGAAGCCTCTCTGCACATCACATGCAGAAAAAACTGGGACTGATGGCTCTTGAGCATTACTTTCACTGCACATGGATTGTTCACTGGTTGATATCCTATGATTCTGTGCTGATCAATTTTTTTTCCTACAGTTGAAGAGCTTATATGATAAGCATAGTGGCTATATATTTAACCACTTCAAGAACCAGTACCTCCACTTGTAGGGAAAAAAAAAAAATCAATCTTCTTCTGAAGAATCTAAGAATCTAAGTTGTTGCTGTTGCTAATTAGATGCGCACTGTTAACAAGTAACCATAATAAGCAAGTGCGGAATCAGAAATTTAAATGGAATGGGATATCCTCACGGGTCGCGTGCTTCTGCTCTGCCATCCGGCTAGAGCCTCGTTGGCATAGGGCTGAAGGGCGGCTTGGTGACGGACAGTCTCAAGATCGAGTCACGGTCTTGGTGATACAAAAAAAGAGATGTTTTGTTATCCTCGCACAAGAAAGGCATTTTTTTATGGCAAAGAAGACAATAATGATTATTTTCTTGCCTCCACGATGCTAGGATTGTATTAACCCCTTGGTTATAAAAAAATTCTTCTTTTTTATTATTTGTTATTTTCATAATCTTTTTTATTTTCTTTTTTCTTTTCTTTTCATTCTTTGTCTTTTTATTTATTTGTTTTCAAGGGGAAAAATTATTATTATTTCATTTAAATTATTTTTCATTTTAAAAAAGAAATCTTTTTTCAATACTTCTTTTAGAGTTTTTTTTTTTACTTCATTTTTCTGTTTTTAGTTTTTTATCTTTTTTATTTGTTTTTAATAATTCTTTGGCTTTTTTTTTTTTAAGATTTTAGAAAAAAAAGTTACCAGGCTTTTGGAAAGTGAGACTAAAGTGTGTGGTGGTCATGTTCTACAAAGTTTGTCTTATATATACTAGTAAATGCACTGTGTGTATATATAGTCCAGAAGTCTTAGTCTAGTGGTAAGATGGGGGTACCTCGGAGAAGTGGTTATGGGATTGAGCCCTCTCGGGATTGGTTGGGTGGCTATATATATATATATATATAGGAAGCGGATCAAAGGCCCCGCCCGCGGAGCCCCGTCGAAGCCCCGCCCCCCCCTGCACCATCGGATCGCGCGGGGCCCGCGTGGGGCCCGCCCCCCGCCCGCGCGATCCAACGGCTAAGGGAGGGCGGGGCTTCGGCGGGACTCCGCGGGCGGGGCTCCCGATCCGCTTTCATATATATATATATACACACACCAGTAGGTTCGAACCTTTCAGTTTAAATTAAAATATTTAAATACTATAATATAAAAATTTAAATATATCATTTATAATAAGCCTAAGGTGGGACCTAAAATACTTGAAACTGATTTTGATAGGAGAGATGAGACCCACCGTACCTTCCCCGTACTAGGCCTCCCAATCTGAGACTCGGATCAGATGGCACAAGCATCAACGCACAGATTATAAATTAAGCGAAAATAAAAACTTTTATTATTTACTATTTGCATACTTAATAAATACGTCAAAGTGATGGTATTTTACTTTTTTTTTTTAAAAATTCATTCATTCAAAATGTACATAATGCTTTCAATTTCGATTCGGATTCTTGTTGCACACTAGTCAAAACTTGGACACCGACTCAATCGAGGTTAGGAATTGGCATGCATGGACTGTAAGAACATTTGGTCGATGTCTCGGTCGGACTTGCATTGTCAACAAACTGACTTTTATAGGAGAACTAAATAGTGTTCAACTTCGATACAATAACAAGATATTTACATCACAAATAAAAAAAATTCTAATTGATCATAATCATAATCAACTTGCATTGTCTCTGTTATATTCATCTGATCATAATCAATACCAAATCAATAAGAATCGAATCAAAAATTCTAATTGAGGTGGACTGGAGTAGATTAGAAAGGACCAGGATAGACTTACTCAAGTGGATATATATATATATATATATATATATATATATATATATATATATATATATATATATTAACATTAACATTAATATTACGAATTAGAGTGAGGGAAGTTTTTAGGAAGTTTTCTAAGGGGGACTTTTGATCCGCGTATATATATATATATATATATATATATATATATATATATATATATATATATATATATATATATATATATATATATATATATATATAGGGAGCGGATCAAAAGTTTTCCTTAGAAAACTTCCTAAAAACTACCCTCACTCTCGGCCGTAATTTAATGTTAATATTAATGTTAATGTTAATATTAACATTAATATATATATATATATATATATATATATATATATATATATATATATATATATATATATATATATATATTGAAGAAAAAGGAGAAAAATATTAGGGTTTGCGGTGGAGTCCATTCCAGCTCACAACCTAGTTTTGTCAATGTAAGTCGAGGTGGTTTTAATTATATGGAAAAAAGAAGAAGAAGAGAAACATTAGGGTTTGGGGTGGAGTCTATCCCAGCTCACAACCTAGTTTCGTCTATGTAAGTCGAGGTGGTTTTCATTTACCATTGCGTATGTGGTCTAAGGTTCTATGAAAGTCTCTTTTTTGCTCCCTATGAACATTTTTTTAATATATTAGAATGAACCTCTCTAACCCGTAACATAAAAGTGGTAGGTGTCCATTTTGACCGAATATAAACATCAAGCGCGTATGAGTTTTATAGGTAAAAGCAATCAATGATTCTATTCCTTGATTTATTTTGGTCAAGCTAAAGCGAGACACAATTTTACAATGTTCCTATTTCTGAAAGACGCTACTTGTACGTTTGTTAATATTAAAAATAAGTGCAACAAGGAGAAGCAAAATTTAGACCACTTTCTTGGATTCATGACACACGGAAATGGACTTACAAATGACATTTGTGGACGCTGGCGACCATTTTTTTTTTTTGTTTAATCATGGATTATTATTCCTGTCAAGTAACAATATTCCAGATATTGTCTTCACGAAGACAAAACAAACTGCAAGCTGACAATTTGCATAAATGAATTTGCACGTTTATTAAATTGAAAGGTGTTAATTTATTTATATATTTCTTCTAGCTTAGTTTTCTTCCGAATCTATAGGTCTCATCAACTCATCAAGAAAGCATGGGCTATTGGAGATTTTTTTAAAAAAATATTTCTTACTAATAAATATATTTTTGTTGTGAAATCCTTACTATTCACCATTATGTCATGAGTTACACATGACCATTGGGATCATGTAACTCATGACCCTTGGGTTATGTAACTCTTGACCCTTGGGTTGCCCCTTATCCCTATATATATGGCCCTTGCCATATGATGAAAGGAAAAGAAGAAAAATACTATTCTACGATATCTAGTATCCCTTCAAACACGTTATCAGCACGATTGCTGAAGCAAGGAGAATCGACGTCAAGATCTCGACGTCATCCTTCCTTTTTCCCTAGTCGATTCGACCAGAGGCTGGTAACACTTCTTAAATTTTTTTTTTTTTATAAATTAATTGTTTGAATGAAAATTAGCAATATATATATCTAACAATCTAAGAGTGATATTCTTTATATTACTAACATTCAAAACAAAAATTTTTAAAATCGATCTAACTCTTAGATTGTTGGAATATCAATTTGTTGTACAGTGAACAATATTTGTTTTAATAAGAAGCAAATTTGTTCAAAGCAAATTTGACTTTTAAAAATTTATTATTTGTTTTTCCTGTTTGTCACTGTTCATACGGAATAATAATAATAAAAAAAACATTTCGTTACTGTTTCCATATTGCTAAAACAACTTGTTATTGTCTATAACATTTTACAATTGCTTCTGTTGCTTAAATCAAAAAGCTATTAGATGCTCCCTGTTGCTCATGCTAATTGCCAGTCACTTTAGCCGGTTCGATGGGGGATGGAGCTAATATGACTTCAGTCTGGTTAATTTGAGGAGGAACTAAAAAAACCAAAAGCTCTTCAACTGTTTCTACTGATTGATGTTTAGCATAGCCGCAGAAAGGAAAGGAAATGAAATCAATTTCTTGGTGTTTCCTTTCCTTTGAAAATTTACAATTTCGATCGTTTTTTTTTTCGGTGTTTGAAAATGTCAAGAAAATTGGAAGAAAAAGTAAATGTGGAAAATAGAATTCTTACGAGAAAAAAAAACACTTAAATCCAAAAGCTTCTGTTGCTTAAATTGAAAGCTTCTGGACATTTGTTGCTTAGAATTTGTTACTGTTTACGATTCGTTTTTAAAGCTTAAATCCAAAAGCTTCTGTTGCTTAGAATTTGTTACTGTTTACAATTCGTTTTTAAAAGAAAGCTTCTAGACATTTGTTACTGTCTTCAAAACAAAAGAAAGCTTCTCGACATTTGTTATTACAATTTTAAAAAAAAAAAAAAAAAAACTAGTTACTGTTAATAATTTGTTTTAGCTATAAAAGCTATCGTGATTTATTTCATATCAGTACCATCTTATTTAATAACATTTGTTGTTACATATAACTAAGATTGCTATTATCAATTATCATTTCATAGATCAATTATCATTTCCTAGATTGACACCTTAGACAAACATTAGTGTGTTACTACTTTTTGTCAATACTAGTTCCTTTTTACTCAATATATCAATTTAGGCTAAATCAAACAATTAATTGATTTAGTAAAATTTCTTTATTTTTAAAAGTTCTAAAGTTAAGATTTGTTTGGGAACAAGCCGAAAGGGCCCTTCTGTCAACAAGACGAAATTCGTCTAAGCAACCGGTACTTAAGAGTTCCTAGTGAACCTTCGCTTGCTGGGATCCGGCCCCTACAGCTAACCCAACCTTATCAAAACTTGAAAAACTAAAATTTTAAAGGTCTATTACTAAAATCTTTTTAATTGTTAAATTTTAGTTTAAAGCCATCTTATTGAGTAAATATATTTTTTTTCTTTTCATTAATCTATAGATGAAGTGTGAATGCCTTGTGGACAGCGCCTCGACGCACACAATCCTTCGAGAAAAAAGCTATTTTTATAGCTTATATGATTATGACGGTCCCGTTATTACGATATCAGGACTATCAAACATAATAGAAGGATCTGGTGAAGCAATTATATTGCTCCCAAATAAAACAAGACTAATAATAAAAGATGCACTATTCTCTCCTAAATCTAAAAGGAATCTCATAAGTTTCAAGGATATTCGTTTAAACGGATATCACTTAGAAACAAATGAAATAAATGAGGCAGAATATCTGTATGTTACTCGTCTAAAAGATGGTTGAAAAACTATCTTAGAACGATTCAAGGGACTCCCGTCGGGTCTCTATCATACTCATATTCAATCAACAGAAGCTAACATGATTGTGCACAAGAAGTGTCATTCATCGCCAAAATTTAAACTTTGGCATAATAGACTGGGTCACCCAGGATCAGCTATGATGACACGAATCATAAGCCAATCCAGTGGACACAACCTGCAGAACCTGAAGATTCTTCAGAAGTATGATTTTTCGTGTGTACCTTGTTTTCAAGGCAAAATTATAACGAGACCATCCCTTTTGAAAGTGGGACTAGAGTCTCCTAGCTTCTTAGAGAGAATTCATGGAGACATTTGCGGACCTATCCACCCCGCAAGTAGTCCATTTAGGTACTTTATGGTACTTATCGATGCATCTACTAAATGGTCTTATGTGTGCCTTTTGTCCACCCGCAACTTAGCTTTTTCTAAGCTATTGGCACAAATAATTAAGTTGCGGGCTCATTTCCCCGATAACCATATCAAAAAATTAAGACTTGATAATGCGGGTGAATTTACTTCACAGGTCTTTCAAGACTATTGCCAAGCAACTGGCATCGAAGTTGAACATCCTGTAGCTCATGTTCACACCCAGAACGGGTTAGCAGAATCTCTTATTAAGAGATTACAATGGATTGCTCGTCCATTGTTGATGCAGTCACAGTTGACTGTGGAAGCTTGGGGTCATGCTATATTGCATGCCGCATCACTTATTAGAATACGGCCTTCTGGAGGTCATATTCTATCTCCGATGCAGCTCGCTTATGGTTCACCTCCAAATATCTCTCATTTGAGAGTTTTGGTTGTGCTGTGTACGTCCCCATTGCTCCCCCACAGAGGACCAAAATGGGTCCACAACGTCGATTAGGTATCTATGTTGGGTTTGACTCACCCTCTATAATTAGATACCTAGAACCCCTGACGGGTGACATATTTAAGGCACGTCTTGATGACTGTGAGTTTGATGAAGGATTATTTCCTAAACTGGGCACACAGTCTAAGAAGCCAGAAGCTTCTAAGACAATTTCTTGGGACACAAAAACTTTGTCTCATTTTGATCCGCGTACAAGTCAATGTGAAGATGAGATCCTGAAGATATTACATCTTCAGAACACTGTACATCTACTTCCGGATACATTTACTGACAACCAGAAGATTGTCAGATCACACGTCCCTGCTGCCAACACGCCAGCTAGGATTGACATCCCCAAAGATGGATGCAATCCGCCGGCAGCAGAAATGGCAATACCTCAATTAAAAAGAGAACGTCCACCAGGTTCGAGAGACAAAGTCCCTCGTAAAAGAAAAACCCTGGAGAAATTAAGAAAATCCCAACACAGGATGCTGAGCTCAGATCAGCTACCTCTTCCCTCCTAGTTTCCCCTGAAGAGGAACAAACAGGAGAAATATTATTAAATTATGTACGTACTGGAGAGGTACTGAACAGAAAAAGCACAGTCGTCGACGACGATTTTTCGTTCAATATTGCCGTTCACGTCACTGAAAATGACGATGACATTGATCCACGGTCTCTAGCGGAATGTAAACGCAAAGGCGATTGGCCAAAGTGGAACGAGGCAATAGG
Organism: Iris pallida; assembly: GCA_029216955.1. NCBI lineage: Eukaryota > Viridiplantae > Streptophyta > Magnoliopsida > Asparagales > Iridaceae > Iris > Iris pallida. The sequence continues at coordinate 9,187,657 of JANAVB010014600.1, forward strand.
AGTAGAGCTGGACTCACTCTTGAAACGTGAAGTCTTTGGACCAGTAGTCCAAATACCTGAAGGTGTAAAACCTGTGGGATATAAATGGATCTTCACAAGAAAAAGAAATAAACACAACATAGTTGTGCGCTACAAAGCACGCCTTGTAGCACAAGGTTTCTCCCAGAAATCGGGAATAGATTATGAAGAAACATATTCTCCGGTCATGGATGGGAATACCTTCAGATTCCTGATCAGCCTCTCTTCTCTGAAAAGCCTAGAAATGCAGCTCATGGACGTTGTGACTGCATATCTTTATGGCAATATAGATAAAGATATCTATATGAAACTCCCTGAAGGATATAAAATTTTACCAGAGAAAACATATAGACCTCGGGACACCTATTCTGTAAGGTTACAAAGATCATTGTACGGTCTTAAACAATCAGAAAAAATGTGGTATAACAGACTAAGTGAGTTTCTTGCTACGCAAGGATTTACTAATGATAAAGTCTGCCCGTGTATCTTTATAAAAAGATCGGGAACAGAATTTGTTATAGTCGTCGTTTATGTCGACGATTTAAATCTCATTGGATCTCCTGCAGAGATCACTGAGATATCTGAAAGCCTTAAGACAACTTTTGAAATGAAAGACCTAGGAAAAATAAAGTATTGTCTTGGCTTACAGATCGAACACCTAAAGGGTGGTATCCTGTTACACCAATCTACATATACACGAAGATTACTTAAACAATTCCACATGGATAAATGCCATCCCCTTAGTACACCAATGGTCGTTCGATCATTGGACGTAAAGAATGACCCTTTCCGTCCACTGGAAGAGAGGGAGGAATTATTAGGTTCTGAAGTACCTTACCTAAGTGCCATTGGGGCACTACTCTATATAGCTAACTGTACGCGTCCTGATATAGCGTTTTCAGTTAACTTATTAGCCAGATACAGTGCAGCGCCCACAAAGCGTCACTGGAATGGAGTGAAGCATCTTCTGCGCTACCTCCAAGGGTCTATAGACCTATGACTATATTACCCGAATAGTGGGTCTTCCACTTTACTTGGTTATTCAGATACAGGTTATAGATCAGATCCCCACACAGAGAAATCACAAACTGAATTTGTGTTTACTTTCGGTGGTACGGCTATCTCCTGGAGGTCCGTCAAACAGACCAGTGTGGCTATCTCATCCAACCATTCTGAACTCCTGGCAATCCATGAAACAAGCAAGGAGTGTGTTTGGCTTCGCTCCGTCATTCAGCACATTTTGGCATCTACTGGCCTGAAGACTGGTGAACTTGAGCCTACTACCCTTTTTGAAGATAATGCAGCATGCGTAGCTCAACTTCAGAAATGATACATAAAGAATGACAAGACGAAACACATATCCCCCAAATTCTTCTGGACGCACGACCTTCAAGAGAAGGAACAAGTCAAAATACAACAAATTCAATCTTGTAATAACTTAGCAGATTTGTTTACCAAAACACTGCCACGATGTACTTTTGTAAAGCTTGTAAGAGGAATAGGGATGAGGCAACTAAAAGACCTGCAAGCCTGAAGCTTGTATAGATCAGGGGGAGTAAAACTATAGGATTGTACTCTTTTTCCTTAGGACTGATGGTTTTTTCCACTAGATTTTCCACATCCAAGGTTTAATGAGGCAAACCAAGTTTACTCTGGATCCAGCAGTATCCACCCCATTAGCTTATTGAATCCTGAAGTATTTCATAAGTGGATCCAAGGAAATGGATGAATAAGGGGGAGTGTTGTGAAACCCTTACTATTCACCATTATGTCATGAGTTACACATGACCCTTGGGATCATGTAACTCATGACCCTTGGGTTATGTAACTCTTGACCCTTGGATTATGTAACTCTTGACCCTTGGATTGCCCCTTATCCCTATATATATGGCCCTTGCCATATGATGAAAGGAAAAGAAGAAAAATACTATTCTACGATATCTAGTATCCCTTCAAACAATTTTTTCTTACTAGCACAAATATACTGGACTTAATTGTAACTTGATACCCTCAACTATTTCTATTTTTCAACATCATATCCTAAACTTTTTTTGTAACAATTTGATATCATGAATAAAATTTGGACAAAAATATCTCTAATCTAAACTTAAAACTACACCCTTCCCACCCCCCCGTCGCCCCCTCCGGCCACACCCCCTGGCCATCCGACCGCAGCGTTCCCTCCCGACCCCCATTACCCCCCCCGTCCTCCCTCTCCCTCCCCCCCCCCCCCCCTCTAGCCACCGCCCCCCCTCCCCCCCCCCCCCCCCAAACCACTCCCCCTCCAGCCATCGTGCGCGTCCGGAGAGAGGGGGGGAGCGGGGACGGCGGGGCAGCGGGGGTGGGGTGGGGGCGGAGAGTGGTGAGGCCGGGGAGGGGTTGGGTTCGGTTGGAAAGTGAAGGGGAGGGATAATTTTGTCATTTTTGAAATTTTGGGTATCAAATTGAAAATATTAAATTGTTGATGGTATCAAGTTGTCGAGTAAAAAATTTTAGGGCATGAAGCTGAAAAACATGAATAGTTGAGGGTATCAAGTTGCAATTAAGTCTATATACTGTATATGTGGTAGTATACACATTTAATAATATTGAGATTTTAATATCTTCCACTGTATAATGCGACTTCAAAACGGCTCAAAAGTGAGCCGTCTAAGCTGTCTGTATATCATGGTCCATTTTATTTTTAAAAAAAATTATGTAAACAAATGTTGAAAAAAGTTTAAAATTGTTATATAGATATTCAACATGGAGAATCGAACTCAACCAAACAAGAAGAATACCTCTCATCTTAACCACATGAGTTAGAAAAAATATTGAACTATAATTGAATATTGTTCTTATTATACATTATTATACGTACAAAACACGTGCATTTACTAGTATAGAATAACGGAACATCTATAGGAGATTAGGATAATGTTTACTTTGATGTATCGAATAAAGTGAGATGTGTTGAGACATTAATATATGAAGTGATCCATCGTCCGAATCTGTGGGTCAAAAATCCTATTTGAATTTACGAGTTTCTAATTTTTCAAACTCGGTCACGAAAAGTCGTTTGATTACACTCATCTGATCTCTTAATCTTTTTCAAACCGATTAAAGAAAAAATTACTGCACTTCCAATGTTAATGAAATTCACTTGTCACATTCAAATTGTAAATTTTCATTTTAAGTTCTTATTTGATTTTTATAGTCGAATTGAATCTCTCTCTCTCTTTCCCTCACCAAGTATAGACCATATTTAATAAAATTGTTTGGATTTCTTACTAATTAGTGGAAAATGTTGGAATTTTGGAAACGTTGACCCCCTGTTAGCAATCACCCGAATAAAACTCGTATTATATGCGAATTTTTTCGTATCTTTCATAAACGTATAATACTTGCGTACTTTTGACAGATCCAAATCAGTACGTAAATTTTAAGTATGCGAAGTTATAAACGTGTTCTGTATAAATTATTGAAAATTTTGGCACAAAAAACGTGCTGGAACCTGTTTAATTAACCAAATTTGCCAACATATTTAAGAATATTAAGTTTCTAACATCAAAATTTTCATTTTTCGAATATTTGACCGAATTTTTGAACGTAATTTTATTTGTATTGAGTCGATTTATACTCGTACTTTTGCCGTTCTGAATTTTTTCTTCCGTTTGTCAAATTGCTAACAAGGGTATTCAGCTGGTCTAAGAAAATTGGTCAGTGACAGTGATTGTAGGCATGTCTGATGATATCATGGGCTGATGCTTGCATCCAACCCAAATGCCAAGTCAAACATTTATTTCATTTTTCTATAAAGTTATGATTAGGTCAGAGGGACCTCAGCATAAAATCAAATAATTTTAAAAGAAAAAAACTAAAATAAAATTTTAAAAATAAAACTCATTACTGCATTTGTCTGGAGTAATGAGTTTGTTTCTATTGTTGTTATGGAAAATCCTTATGTTTTCCTACTGTCCAAGCATGTGAAAGAAGATTCTCCAAACGGAACATGTCCACATGTTAGAGTGCAATTTCCAAAATTTATTGACTCAATCAAAGAATTAAACTTGTTTACTTCCCTTCTCAAATAAACATCACATTGACTCTACCCAATTTTTTTACTAACCATAAATCAACTTTACTAATTTTATCACTCAAATTACCAATGAGTTCCAAGTTATAAAGATGCTTCCCATTTTGTCGCTCAATTTACCATCTTCTCCCCCAAATTAATACAGTACCTGACACACGGATTAAACTTTCTAAAACAATGACCACGGCTGTGTGGTGGAAGATCAGTGGATCGAGCCATGGGAGCGTATTATTTCTTTCATTTATTTGGTGGGAGTTAGGGACAGTGGATCCAAAAGACATGCAATACATTGTGCACTAAGTCCAGTGCGTATCGTCGGACATCTCAAAAAAAAAAAAAAAAAAAAAAACCTAAAACAATGACAAATACGACAACCACTCAAGTCATGGGACATCAATTTGCTGATATATATATATATATATATATATATATATATATATATATATATATATATATATATATATATATATATATATATATATATATATATGAGCCATAAACCTCCAGAGGTTCGAGTAACGGGAGAAGCACATTTAATTTTTATGGAGGAATTAATATGAGGGCAACAAATGTGTAGGCCCTACTTATTATCGGCAATGGTTAAACCCTAATTAAACCCTAATTTGATAAGCAAACATGTATATATAGTCGTCGTGTATTTGTCAGTGTCCTATGCAGTGAAGGAGAAGACTACCATATCCCTCTCACGTGTGTTCGTCTAAAACAAACGATCGAAAAGAGGATATTCATTAACTCAATCACAAACCAATCCGAAATTTCTGATGGTGGAAAAACATCATTATTTGCCTTCAAATATGTTACCTCCAAAAGATGATTAGATTTGCCATCAAACATGTTGTATCTAAAGGATAAACACAATTTAGTCTTCAAATTTTTTTTGTAGCATTACAACTTAGGTTAGTCTGGAATTGTTGCCTTTTTTTAATAACAAAAGAAAAGAAAAGCTTTTCGAAAGCATACTCGGTCAAGCTTTAATTATGAACTTACTAACATAACATCTATGTTTTATATTTCATAAAAAAAAAAAAAACGAAAGAATATTATATTTTACAAAAAGTATAATTTATTAGTGTTGTTTGAAATTGTAATGATGACATTGTCGAGAATACTATAATACCGATGCTTCGGTTCTTATCATATTATAGCTGTAATCCTAACTTTTAAATTATTTTATATTTGTGAAAAATGTATAAAAATCACTATTAATATTGTGGAGTGGTCCAAAAAAAATTGATGTGCCCTTTCCGACTTTCAACAGGTATCAAACCATAAAGAAAGATTGTTATATCCCTTGAGAGATGTCTAAAGGGCACAAAACCAAAACAAGAACGATACGGTTCTACTTTGACCAGTTTGATCAGGTAGCAGCTGTCGAGATACTACGTAATTCTTACCAAAGTCGTGTTGGTACTTAGAAAAATGAATAATATTTGTATATATATATATAATTTCAAAGAAATAAATACAATGACCCTCCTATGTTGTATGAGTATTACAGAGATTGCTCCTGTTTCGAAAATAATCACACCGACCACCCCTCTTATTTCTATTTTTAACAAACATAAGAGTGGTTAGTGTTATAAATTTCTACAGAAAACATAAACTATAACGATGGTTTGTGTAATTAGTTTCAAAGTAGGAGTGATTCCTGTAATAAGTGTAAGATGTAGGAATAGTTAACGTATTGTCGGCCTTTTTGCAATAAATTAATATTCTTTTTTTTATTTATTTGGTAGGGCTAATTACTATTTAGATTGTGAATTTTATAACAGTTTAAAATTTAAGTCCTAATAAATGCAATAAAAAAGTTTAGATTCTTGATTTATTTTTTTTATTTTATTTTTATTTTTTTTTATTTTACCCTCCCTTCCATGTCTATTATTAGGTTAGCGAGCTCATAATGCAAAAAAAATAAAAATTCAGGATCAAAGGGTGTAAATACTAATTAGCCCTTATTATTTTATGTAATTTCAAATATAAAGTGAATTGTGTTAAAGGCACTTTCTGCCGGATTCTAACGGACGGCTCAGATGGACTCCTATAAGCCTAACTTTCTAGTGGGGCTCACCTCCTCGAAAAATTATTGGATGATCCGGCCTCACCACGTGGCAATGATGAGTGGTGAGCCCGGCCACTAATATCATGACACATGACATAATATATTATATCACCATATTTTTCTTATTTTCTATGTCAATTTTTTGTAATATTTTTCAAAGAAAATATTTTTTTTCCAATTATATGCCAAATGAATTTTTATATATTAAATATTTTTTTTTTTTACAATTTTTTACAATTTTTTATGTCAAATATTACGCCATGTGTCATAATATTAGTGGCCGGGCTCACCACTCACCATTGCCACGTGGTGAGGCAGGACCACCTAATAATTTCTCCACCTCCTCCCGACACACCCTGCCTCTAACTTCCTGTGCCGGTACGTTAATTCCGCGAAATTAAGATAATATTTAAATTGTGAATACATATTTTATGCAAATATTTATTTTTATATTGTTCTCCCACTGTTCCCAACTTGCAAAGGACTTGTAACAATACTAAACTATTCTACTAACAAGGATGGAATATAATATGTGCAAAAGCTATTCGACTTAGGATTTGTTCGATAAACTGTATTTGGAGGTGAAATCTAGAATTTTATAAATTTAGAGCCAAATTTACAAAAATTTATGTTTTGTTAGAGTTGGATTTAGATATAGAAAGTGGGTACCAAATCTAAATTTTGGATTTGGAAGAAAAAAGTTCATTTTTTTTAAAATAATTTAGTCCTATTAAATTTAATTACTACTAATTAATAATTAAATAAATCAAAAAGTTAATTAAAAATTAAATAATAATTAGTCATTATTTATATATAAATTTTTATTCTTAATTAATATAAATACGTTCATCACTTAAATAATTAATTATTAATTTTATTAATTAATATTTCATCATAATCTTAATTATTAATTAATTAATTGATTAATCATAATTATAATCTTGATTAATAATTTATTAATTTATAATTTTATTTTAAGGGTTTATAATAACCTTAATTAATAATTTATACATTTATTAATCATAATTATAATAATTTATTAATCATAAATATAATTTTAATTAATAATTTATAAATAAACATTTAATTATAATCTTAATTAATAATTTATTATCTTATTTGTAATCTTAATTATAAATTATTAATCATAATTATCATCAAAATTAATAATTTATTATTTAATAATTAATACATTATTAAATTTTAAATTAATAATTTATTAATCCTCATTATAATCCTCATTATAATCTTAATTAATAATTTATTAATCATAACTATTAATAATTAAAAAATTATTTATTGATTATTTTATGATCATAATTATTAATATAAGTATAGTTTACCAAATCCTATGTTTGGTTGGAGTTGGATTTGGATATGGATTTGGATTTGAAAATTCATGATTTGGATTTGGATTTGAATTTTGGATTTCCAAATCCAAATCCAAATTCATTTTATAGCCGAAAAGTTTGGCTTAAAGAAAAGATGTAGAATTATTTAGTAATATGGTCTTATATAATAGTGGATATTAAGATTTGGATATTGAAAATGACCGACGTTAGGATTTGAATTTCAAAATTACTGTTCACGTGGACAAATGAACAGTAATTTGGAGACACAAACCCTAGCGCCGATCATTTTCGAGACTCACACCCTAATTTTATCTATTATACGAAACCCTATTACTAAATAACCCAAAAGAGATACCTTCAACTATTTAAGTTTTCAAGCTTTATACTATAAACAAGTTTTATTCGACAACTTGATACAATCAACTATTGAATATTTTTAACTTTATATTAAAAATAAAAAAACCCACTTCTCCAACCCCCCCCCCCCCCCCCCCCCCCCCCCCCCCCCCCCCTTCTACAAGTATATATATTGTAAATGATTAAACACACCATGTGGTTGGTTGCAAATGATGTTGTTGGGTTGCAAATCAAATGTTAACTTTGGGTGTTGTACTTGGAAAGATATTGTTGCAGACCAAGTAATAGTGGTATAATCAAATAATAATGTATATATTTATTTTCTTTTTTTAACTTTTATTATAATTGGAAAGAATAATTCATAATTTTTTTTTTCATGAAATTGAACCCATCCATCCGGTTATAATGCCTTATGTTATGTCAAAAAAAAAGACGTTTGAGCGGACACCCTAAGGGGCCGACAAGGTTCGAGTCCTCCAACTGTGTGCGTGCGTGTGATTTAAAAAAAAAAAAAAAAGATGTTTGGCACGCGCTTTTGCTCGTGTGTGTTCACGCGCAAGGCCGCCCCTCCCCCGTCCTTTTTGTTCCACGTCCGGTCTCTCCGCCGTTGCGTCTGTGCACAAGTACGAGCACAAGTGCATGTAAAGTAGCATAGTCGTCTTGTTAATGTCCGTCACAACAAAAATGTTGGGAACGCAGCGTGACTCGAACCAGAGCTTGCTTATAAAGTCTGATATTGAATTTGGCCCATATGTCTTAAAATCGAATTCTCGTGTAAGGCCTGAACCAAAATTTCAATTATCTACACCCCATCTCCACCTTAACTCGTTTTCGCTATAGCCGAATAATTTTAACATTATTGTTACATTTGTCCATTTCTGCTAGCCGAACAACCTTAGCACCCATATTCTACTTTTTGTTCACCTTGGACGCGTCAAACCCACGTTTGAAGTCAATCCGTGTAGTTTCATATGCTCCTAATTGCACATTGAGAAGAGAGTCCGTATATCCGTATATACGCATGAACGTTCAGCACCATCTGTTTCGAACTAATTAGAGCCGTTCAAACCAGCCCTATAAGAGCATCATTAGTAGTTGGGACTCTAAAATGCAAATTGGGGCCCAAAATTTCAAAAAATAGAAGGTAAATGTAGAATGTATTGGATTTGTATGAGAATAGTAGGAAATGATAAAGTGAGCTCCGGTCCCAAATATTGTGTGGTCGAAAATTAATATAGGAAAACAATAATATAAAGTTTAGAATCTAGAAAGTTGGACTCCAAATTGGAACTTACTATTCTACAAAACGAGTTTCTACAATCTAGAATCTAGAAATTGGAAGGCCCAACCCTTAGCACCCATGGATGGGTTGGGACCGAAATTGTAGAAATTGGAACTAGGGATGAGACTTATTATTCTACAAAATGAGCTCCTACATTCCAGATCTAGTATCTAGAAAATGGGATGGGCCTTACTAATGATGCTCTAAATATGGACTCTGATACCACTTGTTGGGAACGTGGTATGACCCGAACGTCACCATCTGTCTCGAACTAATTATAGTTGCTCAATCCAGCCCTATAACCATGGGCTATGATACCACTTGTTAGTAACGCGTGTTGGAGTGGGTGGGGTTCCCAACCTATGTGGAGAAGACCCCGGAGTACGACGAGCGCCGTTCGTGTGTCGAAGAAGCTCGGGAAGTAGGCGACGCGGAGTCGCTGCTGCTGTTACTGCCCAGAGGGAGGTTCTGGAACAGGGGATCCGAGTTCGGGCCGAACTCGGTCCCATGGCGAGTTCGGGCCGAACTCGGTCTGGCCACTCCAGCATTGTGGCGTGAGGTTCTGGATGCTCGACACAGAGTTCTGGCCGAACTCTGTGTCGTCGGGGGCTGAAGCGGATTTCTGGATGAGTTTTCATCATTGGATCTAATCCAACGGTCCAGGTTGGTTGCGGAATTAGGGAGTTATATTGAGATTTCTTAACCCTAATTCAAAAAGTGCAACATTATCGCAAGAAACACAAGTTTGAGAGAGGAAGGAGGCAAGAGTGCCATTACAACTTCGGAGAAGAAGACGGAGGATTGAAGGTCGCTATTCGAAGGAGATCGTGTTCGGGTAATCTCTACTCGTCGTTCTCGCTCTTCGTAGCCTTGTAATCATTGTTCTTATCTCTGAGTGTTGTGGGGATCCGATTTGGATCGGGAGGAGTTTGTAGAGGGTGTAATTCTTCTATTCCATTAGTGGAGGCTTCTCAGGGTTGGACTCCGATCGTCCCGTAGTTTTTTCTCGCAAGGGTTTCCACGTCAAAAATTCTCTGTGTCTGCATGGATTGTTTTTGTGTGATTGTTTTTGGGTTCGTGCGTTGTATTGCTCGGTCCTCTCGCAGGTACTCTCCGGTTTGGGAAAAGGTTTCCGCGTTTCTTTCCCAACAGAGTGGTATCAGAGCCAGGTTCAAAGGGTGTCAGGAGTTGACATAGGAACCAGAGAGGAGAGATGGACGCGAAGCCGGTGCGCATGGTGAACCTTAATGGCACAAACTATCATTATTGGCGGAGCAAGATGAAAGATTTGCTATTTGTCAAGAAGCTGCATCTACCCGTATTTGCATCCGAGAGGCCCAGTGATAAATCCGAGGAGGACTGGACATTCGAGCACATACAGGTGTGTGGGTACATAAGGCAGTTTGTTGATGAGAACGTGTACAATCACGTTGCCAATATTGAGCACGCGAAGACGTTGTGGGATAAGCTGGAATCCTTGTATGCGAAGAAGACCGGGATAAACAAGTTGTTCCTGATCCGAACGATGATGGGTCTGCGGTACAAGGATGGGGCGTCTATTTCGGATCACTTGAGTGAGTTCCAGGGCGTGGTTGACCAGCTATCTTCTATGGGAGTCAAGTTCGACGACGAAGTTCAGGGACTATGGCTGCTGTGTACATTGCCAGACTCGTGGGAGACCGTACGAGTATCTATGATCGCTTCTGCTCCAGAGGGCGTGGTCAGTCTGGAGTTTGCCAAGAGCGGGGTGTTGAATGAAGAGATGCGGAGACGTTCTCAGGACACTTCATCCACATCCCACCACTCAGAGGCATTGGTTTCAGAGAGCCGCGGAAGGGGCAAAAGCAGGGGTCCAGGTGGTGGCAGAGACAAGAGCAGGGGGAAGTCCAAGGGTCGTTACGAGGACTCAGAGTGTTACCATTGCGGTAAGAAGGGCCATATCAAGCGGAATTGTTTCGCTTGGAAGAGAGAGAAGAAGGGCGACAAGGGGAAGCAAGAAGAGAACACTACAGCGGCGGCCTCGGTGCATGGAGGCGATGTGATCGTCGTAGGTGATGAGGTCATTACTAACCTCGCCTGCGATGACAATTCTTGGCTGGTGGACTCAGGGGCTTCAGCACATGTATCTCACAATAGGGCACTGTTTGCCACTTACACGACAGGCGACTGTGGCGTGTTGAAGATGGGCAATGGAGATGTGTCGAAGGCGGTTGCCGTTGGAGATGTGCATTTGAGAACGAAGATGGGTGCGGTTCTTGTTCTCAAGGATGTTCGTCATGTCCCTGATATCCGTTTCAACCTGGTGTCGGTTGGAAGGTTGGATGACGAGGGATTCTTCAGTCTCTTCGGGAACAGTCAGTGGAAGTTTTCCAGAGGTTCGATGGTGATTGCCAGAGGAAGCAAGAAGTCCGGTCTCTACTATATGGAGGGGAGCGCAGAGGGGGCACAGGAGGTGAACGCAGTCAGTGATGCGTCTACCGAGTTGTGGCACAGGCGGCTCGGCCATATCAGCGAGAAGGGGATGAGCTACTTGGTGAACAGGAAAGTGATTCCGGGGCTCAAGTCTACAAAGTTGGAGAAGTGCGCGCACTGTTTAGCTGGAAAGCAAAATAGGGTGTCTTTCCAAAGTCACCCAAGTTCGAGGAAGCCGGCGTTGCTCGAGTTGATTCACTCGGATGTCTGCGGTCCTATGAAGGTAAAATCTCTTGGTGGTGCTTCTTACTTTGTGACTGTTATTGATGACTGTTCCAGGAAGGTTTGGGTCTATGCCTTAAAGACCAAGGATCAGGTGCTGCCTACTTTCAAGGAGTTTCAGGCCTCTGTTGAAAGGGAGACGGGCAAGAAATTGTTGTGTGTTCGGTCCGACAATGGCGGCGAATACATCGGTCCCTTTGATGCGTATTGCAGAGAGCAAGGGATACGACACCAGAAGACTCCGCCAAAGACACCTCAGCTCAATGGTGTAGCGGAGCGCATGAACAGGACACTGATGGAGAGGGTGCGGTGTTTGCTGTCAGAAGCAAACTTGCCGGGCAGTTATTGGGGTGAGGCTCTTCTCACAGCTGCTTATATTATTAATTTGTCTCCTAGTGCTCCTTTGCAGGGTGATGTGCCTGACAAAGTATGGTACGGCAAAGAGTCGTCATACAGTCACCTGCGTGTGTTTGGTTGTAAAGCCTTCGTGCATGTACCGAAGGACGGGATGACCAAACTTGAGTCGAAGACGAGGCGATGCGTCTTTGTCGGCTATGGTCGGGATGAGTTTGGCTATAGACTCTACGACCCAGTGGAAGGAAAGCTCTACAGAAGCAGGGACGTGGTGTTCGTCGAGGATCAGACCATGACCAACACTCAGGATTCCGAGACGCCTTCTGAGGCTGAGGAATTGCCTGAGTTAGAGTCATTTCGCTTCGAGCAGTTTCCAGAGGACATCGCAGAGGATCCAGTTATGGGGGAGCCGGTACATGGAGTTGCTCCCAACCTTGATCATCAGCCTGCTGATGGTGGTCAGGATGTCCCTCAGGAGGATGAGCATGCCGGAGAGGTAGTTCCTGAAGGGGCGGAGGCTGTCGGTATACAGCCAGCACCAGTGGCTCCACTGAGAAGGAGTGACAGGGATCGTCGACCATCTACGAGATACTCACCGGATGAGTATGTGCTATTGACTGACGGGGGGGAGCCCGAAAGTTTCGCAGAGGCTATGGAAGACGAACACAGGCAGGAGTGGATGGTGGCTATGCAGGAGGAGATGAGTTTCTTGCACACCAATTCCACTTATGATCTGGTGCGGTTGCCAAAGGGCAAGAAGGCTTTGAAGAATCGATGGGTGTTCAGAGTGAAGCAGACGGAAGATGCTACTCGCCCTCGATACAAAGCGAGGCTGGTAGTCAAAGGCTACGGTCAGCGGAAAGGCATGGATTATGATGAGATCTTTTCGCCTGTCGTCAAGCATTCGTCTATTCGGGTGGTGCTAGCATTAGCAGCCAGTTTCGACTTGGAGGTCGAGCAGATGGACGTGAAGACGGCATTCCTCCACGGTGATCTTGAGGAGGAGTTGTACATGGAGCAGCCAGAGGGATTCTGTGAGAAGGGCAAGTCACATTTGGTCTGCCGGTTGAGGAAGAGCTTGTATGGTCTGAAGCAGGCTCCGAGGCAGTGGTACAGGAAGTTCGAATCGTTTATGGGGGAGCATGGTTATGCACGGACGACGTCGGATCATTGTGCATTTGTGAGGTATTTTGCCGATGATGATTTCATCATTTTGTTGCTCTATGTTGATGATATGCTATTAGTGGGTCGGAATGCCACTAGGATAGCGGAGTTGAAGTGCCAACTGGGCGCGGCCTTCTCTATGAAGGATTTGGGTGCAGCGAAGACTATTCTTGGGATGGAGATCAGCCGAGAGAGAGAGTCCAAGCTGCTACACTTGTCCCAAAAGAAGTACATTCACCGGGTACTTCAGCGTTTCGGGATGGACGGGTCGAAGAAAGTGAGTTCCCCCCTCGCGGCTCACTTTAAGCTCACTGAGGAACAGTGTCCATCTACCGAGGACGAAAAGGAAGATATGGAGCGGGTTCCATATGCCTCAGCTGTGGAAAGTCTGATGTATGCTATGGTGTGTACGAGGCCAGATATTGCTCATGCAGTTGGTACGGTTAGCAGGTATCTTTCAAATCCTGGAAGGGTACATTGGAGTGCGGTCAAGTGGATTCTACGATATCTTCAGGGCACTGCTGGTTGGAGACTTTCCTTTGGTGGTGACGAGCCGAAGCTGGTTGGGTATACCGACGCTGATATGGCTGGAGATGTAGACACGAGGCGATCGACTTCAAGCTACATGATGATGTTTGCGGGAGGAGCGGTGTCGTGGCAGTCGCGGTTGCAGAAGTGTGTTGCCTTGTCGACGACAGAGGCAGAGTACATTGCGGCGACGGAGGCTTGCAAGGAGCTGCTGTGGATGAAGAAGCTGCTGCAGGAAATGGGACTGAAGCAAGAGCAGTATACTTTGCTTTGCGACAGTCAGAGTGCGATCCACCTTGTGAAGAATCAGACGTTTCATAGCCGGTCCAAGCACATCGAGACCCGGTATCATTGGATACGGGATGTGGTTGAGAAGAAGGACGCGGAGCTTGAGAAGGTTCATACAGATGACAACGGAGCTGATATGTTCACGAAGATTCTACCAAGGGAGAAGTTTGAGTACTGCAGGCAGGTCGTCGGGATGACGACATCCTCCCCATAGTTGTGAAGGGAGAGATTTGTTGGAGTGGGTGGGGTTCCCAACCTATGTGGAGAAGACCCCGGAGTGCGACGAGCGCCGTTCGTGTGTCGAAGAAGCTCGGGAAGTAGGCGACGCGGAGTCGCTGCTGCTGTTACTGCCCAGAGGGAGGTTCTGGAACAGGGGATCCGAGTTCGGGCCGAACTCGGTCCCATGGCGAGTTCGGGCCGAACTCGGTCTGGCCACTCCAGCATTGTGGCGTGAGGTTCTGGATGCTCGACACAGAGTTCTGGCCGAACTCTGTGTCGTCGGGGGCTGAAGCGGATTTCTGGATGAGTTTTCATCATTGGATCTAATCCAACGGTCCAGGTTGGTTGCGGGATTAGGGAGTTATATTGAGATTTCTCAACCCTAATTCAAAAAGTGCAACATTATCGCAAGAAACACAAGTTTGAGAGAGGAAGGAGGCAAGAGTGCCATTACAACTTCGGAGAAGAAGACGGAGGATTGAAGGTCGCTATTCGAAGGAGATCGTGTTCGGGTAATCTCTATTCGTCGTTCTCGCTCTTCGTAGCCTTGTAATCATTGTTCTTATCTCTGAGTGTTGTGGGGATCCGATTTGGATCGGGAGGAGTTTGTAGAGGGTGTAATTCTTCTATTCCATTAGTGGAGGCTTCTCAGGGTTGGACTCCGATCGTCCCGCGGTTTTTTTCCGCAAGGGTTTCCACGTCAAAAATTCTCTGTGTCTGCGTGGATTGTTTTTGTGTGATTGTTTTTGGGTTCGTGCGTTGTATTGCTCGGTCCTCTCGCAGGTACTCTCCGGTTTGGGGAAAGGTTTCCGCGTTTCTTTTCCAACAATGCGGTGTGACCCGAATCGGAGTTGACCCACGAGGTGTGATATTGAATTGAACACATATGCCTTAAAAGAGAATTATCATGTAAGCCTGAACAATTTCTAATTATTTACACCTTATAATCCCACCTCCTATCGAATGTCAGACTAAATTACCAACGCCATCGTTAACCTCTTTTGAACGCCCAACCGAAAACAAAATACAATCAAAATAAAAAATAAAAAAATAGTAATAATTGGCATTGTTTATAACAGGTCAAATGTTGAAAAATGTGTATATAGGGAAGTAGACAACTATGAAATGTGCCTACATCCGGGTTAAATATGCTTCGAGTCCCAATGGTTGCTTATAATATATAACAACATTGACTTTTTATTTTTTATGTTATACGTTTATTTATTTATTTTTATCAATCATTGAGTATTTTTAATTATTTATGTTTCTTTGTGGGAGGTGTAGTGTTGAAAAAAAAGAAAAAAGAGAGAGGGTGGAATTACAAAATATAAAATGACTCTTGAGATCTATGGAGAGTGATCCAACGGTCAGGTGGACGGAGGGACGCGCTTATTTAATTATTTCACTCCGATCCTTATATTTTGCAGTTACATCCCTAGTATTTTTTTTATTGTTTTTTTTACTTTTATAGTTTGGTAGTTTCAAAATAAGATTCTTTATTTAACTATATAACAAATTTACTGTTGGGATGATCAATCCAAATATATTGACAAGCAAAATTAACTTATTTTTTAGGATAGCTTTTTCAACTTTGTTTTACTTAAATATTTGTTGATAATAACATATTGCCCTAGTTAAAAAAATTAAGTTAAAATATTTAAATGCAAATAAGTTTAAAGTTATTCGAATAAATCGTATGACATATAATGACACTGTATTGAGATTATGATAAACTTAAGAGAATATAAGAATTTGAACTTAAAGTTTAACTCTCAAATGTAGATAAACTTAGAGATGGGCATAACTATCTTGTTATATTATAATTACATTTTATAAATCTATGTTGGTACACAATCTCTTATTAGCAAACCATCTAAATTTTTCTCTAAATTCAAAAGAATTTGTTTTAGATTGGGAAATTGAGCACGCGCTTATTAGCAAACCATCTAAATTTTACTAATAAAGCTATTATATTAACATGTACTTGTATAATATAGTTTAGATTAAAGAAGTTATTAGTTTAACCTTTTAATTTGTAATTTTATAACTTAGTTGCATTTCAAGTGCTATGGATAATTATAATATTTGCATTTTAGATTTTTTTTTATATAAGCATAATACTTTGAATCTTGTGATAAAATAAAATTGTAGAATAATTACAAAAGGATCACAAAGTTTAAAAGATTATA
Organism: Iris pallida; assembly: GCA_029216955.1. Classification (NCBI taxonomy): domain Eukaryota; kingdom Viridiplantae; phylum Streptophyta; class Magnoliopsida; order Asparagales; family Iridaceae; genus Iris; species Iris pallida. The sequence goes on from JANAVB010014600.1 coordinate 9,204,257, forward strand.
TTTGGATAAGATTAAGATTAAATAAATTTTGATGACACAACGGAGTGGATAAGATGACACTATGCTTAAGAATAAAGCCTATTGTTTTAGAATTTAAAAAAACTCAAAATAAGTTGTTGGAGTTCCAAGGTTAAATTAAATGACATAACACCAATTAAAGTCGAAAAAAAAACTCTAAATTTAAGTTAAAACCTCAAAATAATTGTGGGAGCTTGACAAAAGTAAATGAGACGTTGTCAAACCTTCGCTAAGACTTAAATGTGTCTTTCTTCACATCTAATTGGTCATGCATATACCCGAAAATATTTCTTTCACCGAATAGAACATAAAAATGCTATATTTTCTCTGCAGTATGCTTGAATACCCCTTCGAAAACCTAATAAAGAGATATCTTTTAATCGTCGTCTTCTTAGAGAGATCTCATGTGCAACATATATTGGACGTTTTACTAAATTAGTGTTGCAGACTTACCTACTTTCATCAAGTTTTAAGGAAAACAAATATTCACAATGAACTCTGTAAAAAAAATGTACTTAAGACAACAATAACAAACAAAATTTTGTTCCAAATGTTTAGATACTAATTGATCTAACGAAGTATTATGTTAATTTTCTTCATATAATGCATCCCTCAATTGTAAATAGTTACATATGAATAAGACATGATAAAATAATACGAATCATAATTAAGTACAATTTTTCGTATAAAATTTACCTTGACCAAAATCATAACACGAGAAGCAAATGATGTTTGGGTTTAAGACAATTTTCTATCACATCCTGCACAGCTACACAAATAGTAGTGTACTACCAGAATCGGTGCTATGACGCACCGAGATATTGGCCAGATTTACTTGTACTTACATTGCGTCTCAACATGTCCTTGTTGCGTCATTGTTGCATTGTGATGACGAAATAAACAACACCAAAATAACCAAAGAGGAAAAATAAAACATAATTGTTTTTTATTTAATTACAAAATTTTCCAATGGGCCTATGTGAAAAATATCCCCCAAAAAAATGTACTGCTGGACCCCAGTGCCAGCCAATGTGAGCTCATCATACTATAGTGGACTGACTGGTTGGACTTTCGGGTTCCGGGTTCGACGCGGCTTATCCACACTCTAGGGATCCGCTTCCCGAGACCCTCCCCCCACGTATTCGCAGCGGTTGGATCGACGCGGTGACCGACACGTGGCATCCGATGGGCCCAGGCATGCGGTAGGAGGTCAGGTGTGGGCCCCCCGGAGCGGCAAGCGAGTATAAATTTCGGAGGGGAGAGGCGCTTCTTCTTTCATCCCCCACTTCTTCCATTTGGAAAGGATCCGTGAATTCTCCTTCCTCTCTCGCTCTACCAAAAAAAAAACCTCTCTCTAGATTTTTTTTTTCTAGGGTTAGGGTTTACTTCTTCTTCTTTTTTTTAACTCTCGAGCGGCTTCAGTTGACCGGAGCCGTTGCCGACGGCGGCGCCATGGGCGGCGACAAGGGGATCAGCCTCGAGGAGATCAAGAATGAAGCTGTGGATCTGGTGAGAAGCCGATTCAATCGTTACGATGATCATATTATTTTTCTTGTTTGGATCATATATTTTTTTTTTTTGGCACATACTTCTCCTCTCTATAATTTTGTGTTATGTAGTTCTTTTTTTTTTGGGTTTTTAGAAGGATTAAACTAAAAAACAATCATGGAATAATAGTGAATTTCTAGTAGATCGGATCTTATATGAGAAAATCTACTATTTCTGGCGAATCTGAATCGAATAATAGATATTTTTGTTAATTTGCATTTACTTTGCTTTGAATACTAGTAAGGAATATTTTAAAAACTGGAAAAAAAAAGGAAGAGTCTAAAATAAATCTGTTATTATTATTTTAATATTTTGTTCACGTGGATCAGTTGACTAAAAAGTAATTAAGAAAGGTCCTAATTTCCGCCGTTATCCATTAATTAATTCTATTATTTTGTCCTTTTTTTTCTCAGTACGTCCGTCGTACTCGCATGCTACAGTAGATCAATTTCCTAGAATTTCTCGCCGTAAATAACGGAAAAGATGTAAATAATAATTTTTTTTACCAATGGTGATGGTGTTCAACACTATTTTATAGTCCTATGCGTACAGTAGATTCTGTGTGGGGACGGGCCATACTCTATGGCCTCTAGATGGAATAAATGCTAAGATGAAAAAAAAATTCAAAAATAAATAAATAAAGAGAGATATTTTAGCAAATGTTACCATTCAAATTATTGAAACTAGCATATATCTTCTTTTTAAAAAATTTAGCAAATGCTTCTATATTTTTTTGTATGGAACAAAAATATTTTAAGATATACCCCCACTATTTAATCAAAAATTTTGCTAATTTACAAAGGAATTGGGGCATTAGTTTTTTTTTTTAAGTGGAGGTATATGCTAGTTTCTATATTTTGGGATTATTTTGTTAAAATATCCCCCCAAAAAAATTAAGATTCTGATTCTATGATCGTTGCCGTGGAGTCTGATTTTTTATTTTTTTATTGTATGGACATGTTAATGATAAAATTGATAGTTTAGGACGTTGAGAACGACAGTTTGATGACACTTGTCAGGTATATACCATGATATTCTTTTCAGCAATTTTTATGAGATCAAGCGATTGTATCATCTCTCATCATTTAGATAGTTATAGATCAGGGAAAAAAGAGGTTATTCTACTGCAGCATTAAGCTGACAAAAACTTTGCAATTGATAGGTTCTAGATGTTATAAGCTTGTGATGTGTCAGTAGATTTATTCGTTGTAGTCTCAGATAGAGTGATAAATTATTCAGTGGGACAGGCTCACCATGTGGCGGTGAATGGGTGTATGGTGAATCTGAGCCTGTCCAATGGTATAATAACACATGCTAATATCAAATGCAAGATAGAGTATGTAATGTTGACCTTGAAGGTATTTACGTTTGTAGTTGGGACTGATTTCACGAAATCCTCATTGAAAAACAGGGATTTATCCCACCAGTTACGATGTTCATCTTCAAAATTGCATGGATCATAAGTGCTCCTATAATACGTTGCGACGGTTGTAGACCATTAATAAAATAAAATATATTATGTGGTTTTGACACGATTTCTGAAAACTTTATCTGGAGTATATTCAGATGGTAGGAAGTGGTTATGCAGCTAAAATGTGTAAAAAAATGTTTATTTCACAATATATTTTTTATAACTAATTTCAGTTTTAGGAGATTAATAGAAGATACTTGAGATTATCTGATCAAATATCACATTCACAATATAATTATGGAAGATAATTGAAAGGATGTAGATTTTTATTTTATTTTTTAGTTTTACTGGATTTGATTTTTTTTAATAGCACTGATTTTTATTTGATCTAATGAAAGACCACAGTGTCTTGATAATTAGAAGGCTACTTTACACATTTTCATACATGGAGGAGTTATTGTAGGTTATAATGATCATTAGCGAACTCTTTGTTTCATGGTGACATGACATGATATCTGGATTTGTTACCAGGAACGAATTCCGGTTGAGGAAGTGTTTGAACAGCTCAAATGCAACAAGGAAGGTCTATCATCGCAGGAAGGAGCCAGCAGACTTGAAATATTTGGCCCCAACAAGCTCGAAGAGAAGAAGGTCTCGTATTTACTTTTCTTTTTAAACAATGCTTTGTAGTAGGAATAATTTATCCTATATATTACCATCTCGTACTGAAGTTTCAATTGAAATGTAATCACAGGAAAGCAAAGTTCTGAAATTTCTGGGCTTCATGTGGAATCCCCTTTCTTGGGTTATGGAAGCAGCTGCCATCATGGCCATTGCATTGGCCAATGGTGACGGAAAACCACCAGATTGGCAAGACTTCGTTGGAATTGTTGTACTTCTGGTCATCAACTCGACTATCAGTTTTATAGAAGAAAACAATGCTGGCAACGCTGCAGCAGCTCTGATGGCTGGTCTTGCTCCCAAAACTAAAGTAGGAAGCTACTGACTAAACATTCCAAATGTCCAGTCAAATCATTTTTCTATCAATTTGGTTCGTTATTCTTATGTTGATTCACTTGATCCTGGGAGTGCAGGTTCTGAGAGATGGTAGCTGGAGTGAGCAAGATGCATCAATTCTTGTGCCTGGAGACATCATCAGCATCAAGTTGGGAGATATTGTCCCCGCCGATGCACGTCTACTTGAAGGTGATCCTTTAAAGATTGATCAATCTGCCCTTACTGGAGAGTCCCTCCCTGTCACCAAGAGTCCTGGTGATGAGGTTTTCTCTGGTTCAACCTGCAAGCAGGGAGAAATCGAGGCAGTTGTCATTGCTACCGGTGTCCACACGTTCTTTGGTAAGGCTGCCCATTTGGTGGACAGCACCAACCAAGTTGGCCACTTCCAGAAAGTCCTCACGGCTATTGGTAACTTCTGTATTTGCTCCATTGCTATTGGAATTCTTGTCGAGATCATCGTCATGTACCCGATCCAGAAGAGGAAATACAGGGATGGCATTGACAATCTGTTGGTCCTCTTGATTGGAGGTATCCCTATTGCTATGCCAACGGTCTTGTCCGTTACCATGGCTATTGGGTCCCACAGGCTCTCGGAGCAAGGTGCCATCACCAAGAGAATGACAGCCATAGAGGAGATGGCTGGCATGGATGTTCTTTGCAGTGACAAGACTGGAACTTTGACACTCAATAAGTTGAGTGTTGACAAGAACTTAATTGAGGTGTTTGCCAAAGGAGTAGATAAAGAGCATGTGGTTCTATTGGCTGCAAGGGCATCAAGGACAGAAAACCAGGATGCTATCGATGCTGCCATGGTTGGGATGCTTGCCGACCCAAAGGAGGTATATCTAGTTTACTTGTATACTCTTTTATACATCAAGATTTGGCTTATATGTGAATATATTGCAGTGGTTTTTCATGTTGTACCCTTTATGTAAATGTGTTTGTACTAATGTGTAGGCTAGAGCTGGTGTTAGAGAAATACATTTTCTCCCTTTCAACCCTGTCGACAAGAGAACTGCTCTAACGTACATTGATAACGATGGTAATTGGCACCGTGCTAGTAAAGGTGCTCCCGAGCAGGTAAACTAATAGGATTTTGTTGCTCTTTTGATAAATGGGTCATTAACCGAATTAGTGACACATGACTCACTTGAATCATTTTGTCGCTGGACTAGATTATATCCCTTTGCAACTGCAAGGAAGATGTTAGGCACAAGGTTCATTCTGTTATTGACAAGTATGCTGAACGGGGGCTTCGATCGTTGGCTGTCGCTAGACAGGTTTGTTATTTTCTATTTAAATTACTTCTTTTGTACAATGTTTTAGTTCTTACGTTGTCACGAAATTACTTATGCTGCAGGAAGTTCCTGAGAAGAACAAGGAAAGCCCTGGTGGACCATGGCAATTTGTTGGTTTGTTACCACTATTTGACCCCCCTAGACATGACAGTGCCGAAACCATTCGCAGGGCTCTAAACCTTGGCGTCAATGTGAAGATGATTACTGGTAAATTAGTTCTTATTTTCTCACCTTTTAGTACTGTCCTATCTGTAGCCTTTCATCTAAAACAAGCTTGTTTTTATGTTATCCAGGTGATCAACTTGCTATCGCCAAAGAAACTGGCCGAAGACTTGGAATGGGAACAAACATGTATCCTTCCTCGTCATTGCTTGGGCAGGATAAAGATGCTTCAATAGCTGCTCTTCCTGTTGATGAGTTGATTGAGAAGGCTGATGGCTTTGCTGGAGTTTTCCCAGGTTAGCTTGGTCAATTATCTACCATCTCCATAAGTACTTTCTTAGGTCCTTGGCTTCAGTTTTGATGACAATTGATTTTGCTGCAAACAGAGCACAAATATGAAATTGTGAAGAAGTTACAAGAGAAGAAACACATATGTGGCATGACTGGAGATGGAGTGAATGATGCCCCAGCTCTCAAGAAGGCCGATATTGGAATTGCTGTTGCTGATGCCACAGATGCTGCTAGGAGTGCTTCTGATATTGTCCTCACTGAGCCTGGACTCAGTGTCATCATCAGCGCTGTTTTGACAAGCAGAGCCATTTTCCAGAGGATGAAGAATTACACAGTAACTATTTTTTGGTTTTTTGTTATAGTTTCCTCCAGTTTGCAATGTAGCATAAAATTTTGACTAAGCTTGTACCTTTTTTTTTTTTTTTCCATTGCAGATTTATGCCGTCTCCATTACCATTCGTATAGTTGTAAGTACCAGACCAAAGTCCTGCCAATTGGTTGTAGATAGATTAACAACATGCCCTTTTTACTATGATTTCTAAATATTTTCCTTCCTATCATTGTAGCTTGGATTTATGCTTATTGCATTGATATGGAAGTTTGACTTCTCACCATTCATGGTTTTGATCATTGCTATTCTTAATGATGGTGAGTTGGCCTACTTTAACTCCTAATTGTTGCATATCATTTTCTGTTCACGTTGTCCATTTGCTGAACATTGAGTTTGATCTTGAATGTGATTTGGTCACTGTAGGTACCATCATGACAATCTCAAAAGATCGAGTGAAGCCATCTCCGACACCTGATAGCTGGAAGCTAAAGGAGATTTTTGCTACTGGTGTTGTGTATGGCAGTTACTTGGCTTTGATGACAGTCATCTTCTTCTGGGCCATGAAAGACACGGATTTCTTCTCTGTAAGCATTCTGTACTCCTTTTTCATATTTACTTGTCCATTTTGACACCTAGGGTTATGTGTTTCACTTTGGCTCAACATATTTGGGCACTTTCAAAGAGAAACTGATCATGATGATGCCATTTGCAGGATAAATTTGGTGTTAGATCAATAAGGCACAGTGGGGACGAGATGATGTCTGCCCTTTACTTGCAAGTCAGTATTGTGAGCCAGGCACTTATCTTTGTCACTCGATCGCGTAGCTGGTTCTTTGTTGAGCGCCCTGGACTGCTATTGGTCTTTGCATTTTTCGTTGCTCAGCTGGTAAGATTTATCTTGCTACTTTTGTAACATCCTATATTACACAAGTAGAATTTATGTTCCTGTTCCTTTCTCTATGCCGGATTCCTACCAAAAGAATAAGAACAATCACCAGCAAGTATTCGTCTTTGCTTCTATGTTCATCACCATTTACTAAAAATTGATTTTGGACAGGTTGCTACTCTCGTAGCAGTCTATGCCAACTGGGGCTTTGCTCGCGTGAAAGGTATTGGCTGGGGTTGGGCTGGAGTTATCTGGCTTTACAGTGTTGTTTTCTTCTTCCCCCTCGACTTGTTCAAATTTGCTATTCGGTACATCCTTAGTGGAAAGGCTTGGGACAACCTCCTGGAGAACAGGGTAAATAAATACTCGTATTCGTCTTGGCTAGTCTTAAGAAGTTCATGGATTTCTTCCTATTCTTAGTTTGTATTCATCTGTGTTTTTTTCTTCTGTGCAGACTGCCTTTACTAGTAAGAAGGATTATGGTAGAGAGGAGAGGGAAGCTCAATGGGCAATGGCACAGAGGACACTCCATGGGCTCCAACCTCCTGAAACTGGCAATTTTTTCTCCGACAAGAGTGGATATAGAGAACTATCCGAGATAGCTGAACAAGCCAAGAAGCGAGCAGAAGTTGCAAGGTTTGTCATCTCTCTATCCGTATCCCCCTATGCTTTCCATCTCCGATTCAAATTTCGCAACGATTTTAAGTGCCATAAACTTCAAAGCATTTGCCAAGATAATATGAAATTTTGTGGCGTTAATCTGCAGACTGCGGGAGCTCAACACTCTCAAGGGACACGTGGAGTCGGTGGTGAAGTTGAAAGGGCTGGACATCGACACAATCCAGCAGCACTATACAGTATAAGTAACCAAATTATAGAGTTTTGGACACCCCCCCTAATGATTGAAAAGAGGCATTCAAGGGGGGTGTGACATAATTAAAACCCTCAAGGGGTGTGTGTGTGTTCTAGAAGACTGGTAGAAGAGGAAAGAAGACCCTCTTGTGCCTTTTAGTTTACCACCAGTTCATGAAGTAATCTTTTGTATTTCTTCCTTCCTTTGATGAGAGCTGTGGATAACAGCCGATTGCCAGAAGTGCTGATGTAGATCAGAATAACACAAACTGGGTTCTTCTCCACTTCTTTCTTCTTTTTTCCTTCCCTATTATTTGAAATCTAATTAAGTATGCACTTTTAGTAAAATTGTGGATGCTTTCTCTATTAATCTATTATCACTCTATTGTTGCTGGTGCATTTTGAGATGAATATTTATGCATTCTTCCTTGTAATGGTTCAAATTTTCCTGTGGATGCTATCATGCTTGCCGCATTCTTGAATAAATGTCAGGTTCGGCTGGTTGGAAGTGTAGCAACAAATTTTGCTTTTCATTTTCAACGTAATTCTTTTTAGTTTTGTGTAATGTTTGTGGAAAAATTAAACCTCTTGCCTGAAATTAGTGACCCCTGTTACTTTTTATCGATTTGGTAAATTTCTATCAGTAAACAGAGTTACTGTTTAAACCATGGTTGTGAACCTTACTCCTTTTGAGAGGACACAATCTCATTAGTACTGTTAACATTTCTGCCCTTCTATTTTTTTTTTCCTGTTCAATTGAGCAGAGTTTTGATTGTGCGTCCGGTACTGCCAGGAGAAGAAAAACTTGGTCAAGGCTCAGCGTGGAACAAAAAAAATTGTTTTGGTAGTACTGGACGCAAAAGCAGCAATAGTTCGATCAAACTGCACCACCTCCAGATGCCGAAGTCATGGTCAGAATCTTCGGACCAACACTAGTCATACCGCATTTTCGGTACATTTACAGGTTAAGAGTCCGACACGCATCGCTTGCATGTCAATTGTCTACGGCACGTCTCGTCCCCAAATTGGGACATACAGATTGAATCAGCACGCAGTTGGATGACACGGAAAAGTTGCACACTTGCACTTCCCTACGAAACCGGTTTGAAGCTACACGCAGGTTCATAGTCCAAGTACACAATACTAACAATGTTATTATAGGTTTCACAAGATGCACTCGATTTCATTGTCCAAGTATACAAGAGAACAATAAAGTGCCCCTAAGAATAGGCTCAAATTGGTGCTCTCGAACTCAAATATTCTGCTCACAAAATTATCAAGAAGTTGAGCTCAATTCAAGTTAAATCAACTCGCGGCTCTCTAACACCCCTACTGCTATCACAATTAAAATATTCTTTAGCAACCATAATACAAACTTGGATCCACATTTCTCTCACATTTTGACAAGAGAGTCCAATTTATTACACAAGAAAGGTGGCATTTGGTATGCGAAATACTATATAACTGAGAACTTTTTATTTTCGAAAAATAAACTTATATTGTCAGGGCCGACCCAGGGCATGGGTGAGATGCGCGACCGTCCTAGGCCCCCAATTTTGGAAGGCACCATAATTTTAAAATAGACTAAGTATATCATAAAAAAATAATTTTAAAAAAAAGAACCAATCTGGAAAATAAAGTGCTCAAATCTGAAAAAAATTTGATAGTTTGATTGATGATTTTGATAGCTTAATTGATAAAATTGTTTGTAAATATGCTAAATTTTTTCTTCTTTTTGTGAAAAAAGGGTCAATATTCTAGATTTTGTCCTAGGTCCCATAAACTATAGGACCGGCCATGATTATTGTATATTACCATTGTGTAAGCACTGCATTTACGTTTTCCTTTTTCTACCATAGAAAATTAGACGGAAAATGACAAACTTGATACTTCTGGAACAGTTACGTGTGATTTCAAATGGGAACAAACTAGCCCAAAAATCCAAAAACCCCAAAACCCAAAGAAGGCACCCATTTGAAAAGCCCACAGAAGCCTCCAGTGAATGACTCGCGGCCCATTGCAGATTTATTCACACCGACTCCACTTTCCACTCGACTTCCATGCTCAACTCTCCAGAACTCGTCTCTAATGGCGAGAGCTAGAACTTCTCTAATGGCGGTACGATCCAACAGTTTATAGTCTTTTATCATCAGTTTCTGCTTTATTTTCGAAACCTAGGGTTTGTGATCCGCGAATGATTTTGCAGATCGGGAGGTTGCTGAAGGGATGACGCCACCCGAGGAGAAGAGGGAGCGAGCAAGAATGGTGACATTTACTTCCCCCTCTCTCTCTCTATGTAGATTACAATTTAGAGAGTTTACGATGGATCGATGTATCATTTTATGCAAATCATCCGAGACCATCGAATCGGACGAATCACGGACGACACTCCAGAAATCGGTGTCTGTGTCCGTTCCGACACAGACACTCCAAAATGCGTCAGGACACTCGGATAGCAGTTCAGTGTCCATATCCTCCTGTCATATCGTGTTCATACTGTCTTATTCAGGGTCTGGTTGGATTTTGGGGTTTTTTTGGGGGGGGGGGGGGGGGGGGGGGGGGAAGAAGCAGAGTTAGGTGAAGTTAGGTGAGGGGAGGAGAGTCGATACATATAACCTTGCTTGGATTGGAGGGGAGAGTTAAGTGGGGTCAGTTTAATAAATCTTGTTTGGATTGGAGGTTTTGAGTAGGAGGAAGATTAATAAAAATACAATTGTTATCAGAATATTTTTATTACATGTGGCATAAAATTAGATTTGGTTGGGTTAGATATTAAACCTCGTCAAAATATCTTCACAAATCTGATGCCAATAACTAGAATCCAAACACAATAAAATTAAGTAAGTCAGGTTCATATCATCACAACCATCTAAAAATTGAGCAGCAAGTTGAAAGCCATGAAGACGGAGTAGCAAGTTGGAAAAAAGAGGAGAAGATCGTCATATTTTATAGGGCAAACAAGGAACATTTATAACTTTTAAACAACAATCCCTCACTTTCCTTTGTTAACTCACTTTCCTTTGTTAACCCCTGATTTGCAGGTTAAAAATGGACAAAAAAAGGTTAAATAAACATTCACTTAACCCTCTACGACTCTCCCTCCTAAACTTCTACCCTCAAACCAAGCAAAATTTTTTTTTCCTCACTTAACTCTCTTACCTCAATCCAAGCAGACCCTCAATGATACCGATTTCTGGAGTGTCCTTTTTATATAAATCTAATCTCCTTGAGTATGAGCTCTCCAAAAAAAAAAACTCTTTAGGACGGGATATGCAACACTAGAATTGTATACTTGGCAAATGTTTGTTTTGATAGGCCTTTAGCGACATAATGGGCAAGCGTCTAGAAGGTAATTTTACTTCTATTTCCTGGATGTGATACTCTTTGGGGGTATCAGTGTTCCTTCAGATAATGTTCTATCTGTTCCCCAAAGGAGATTTCCATTGGTTGGCTTTAGCAGCTGCAGTTGAAGCAAGCGCTCTGCATACTGTTTGAAAGTCAATTCAATTAGACACATCGGCTGGTGGAGGTCGTCCTGGCCTTGGTCTCCGTGAAAGGTCCTATTGCTTATATAGGGATTTCACAATTCCAATTATACGTATTTATTTCACAATTCCAATTATACATATTTCATGGTCTGCTCCATATCTTATCTTGCTACCTTTGTTTTTGGCGGAAAAAGAGTAGCTTGCCTTATGTAATAAGGGGTTTAGTTAGACTCCCTATCCTTCCTTCCTCACGCCACTCTTGCTTTACCTCCCTATCAGTTACCTCAGTGTCACTCGCCTCACTGTCATATTGTATTCGTGTCCATACAGTACATTACATAGCTCCCTTCATAAGAAAACTGTTTTTTAGAACATATAATAATGTCACTGATTTCGTGGACCATTAAAGTGTCTAAATTTGGAGAACCATTAAAGTGCCGAATACAAATAGTAGTAGCTACCGACTGAGGAAAGGGCGCACTGTATCTTGCATGGACACATATATGTTACTATACGTACCGGAGGAACGAATATGGAACTGGTTTTGGCATGTCTTTTGTCGTGTCCTATGTAGAACTACGGGACAAGCTTCCACAAAGGCACCAATACTGGAGTATCCTTTCTTCCTAGGAGAAAATGCATATAAACCCCCAATCAGTAATGATATATTTGCAAATAATATGATGGTAAACTGTAAATAAGTAAAACATAACTGCTGATTAAACCTCAAGAACTAGATGGTTGAGGACCTAAGAATATATAACTACTTTCAGATGTCACATGGATTGTTTTGCTAGGTTCACTTTTTATATTGCAACTTTTGTATCAGTCATTATGCTAATTTTCATGCTTATTGTGTAGGCATCATATGTAGGTGCCATGGCCATTGCTGATTTAGTTAAGACCACCTTATGGTATGTAGCTTTTTTTCAGAGCTTCCACCATGTTTGAAGTAATTTCAAAGTGTTAGTTGACACCGAGTATCGATTTTAATCTAACGATGTGGTCACATGAGATGTAGGATAAGGTCTTGCAATCAACAGGCAGGGGACGCAGTGTCACCGTTACTAACGATGGTGCTACCATCTTAAAGTCACTTCATATCGATAATCCTGCTGCCAAGGTTCTTGTTGGTATCCTTTCACGTTGTTTTCCTTTTATCCACAATTATGTTCCAGCCATCATCTTGTTGGTGCTTCATCTCTTTCCAATTGGCATGTTGATTTATATGTAGGGAACTACTATCAATTATATTTGCCCGGTATAGAGTAAAAGAACACATCTTGTTTCATCTATATTATCTAAGGTCCAAGATGATGAAGTTGGTGATGGGACAACTTCTGTTGTTGTTTTGGCTGGAGCTTTGTTAGCAATCACCCGAATAAAACTCGTATTATATGCAAATTTTTTCGTATATTTCATAAACGTATAATACTTGCATATTTTTGACAGATCCAAATCAGTACGTAAATTTTAAGCATGCGAAGTTTTAAACGTGTTCTGTATAAATTATTGAAAAATTTGGCCAAAAAAAAACGTGCTGGGAACCTGTTTAATTAACCAAATTTGACAACATATTTAAGAATATAAAGTTTCTAATCTCAATATTTTCATTTTTCGAATATTTGATCGAATTTTTGAACGTATTTTATTTGCATTGAGCCGATTTATACTCGTACTTTTGCCGTTCCGAATTTTTTTCGTTTGCCGAATTGCTAACAAGAGTGCTTTTGAGGGAAGCTGAGAAGTTAACCATGGCAAAGATTCATCCAATGGCTATCATAGCAGGTCCGCTCTCCTAAAATTGTATTTTCAGTTGGAACTAATGTTGCGATTTTTCAAATAGTCATGTTATGTCTTTAAAAACGTTACTGAGTAACTCAAGGTTCACAATATCGGTATCGGACGATTCCTATGAGTATTGGTGTCGGCGATATCGGTGGTATCGGCGGTTTCGGATCGGAGTATCGGATTTTTTGGTATTGGAAAACAATAAATTATTAACATTTAAAAAATATATTTTATACATTTAGGCATAATTTTAAATATTTTCAATGTTATTTCTTAGTAGTTTTGAAATTAAATGAAATAGTAGTCACCTTTACCGATTGGTTTATATGCAAAAGATCAATTTTCTTCTTTTATATGCTTTTACAACTTTATTATGCTTCAAATCCTTGTTGATTTGTCTTTTTCGTTCAATTTTCTTTTGCCAAAATGACCGGAAAAGAGACCCCCATTGTCAGTATCGGGTATCGGTCGGTATCGGATTGGGACATGCCAAACCGTATCGGTATCGGCCGTACGTATCGGTATCGGCCGATACTTTAAACTATGCTCCATAAATCCTGTTTATCTGACGTGTGAATTCTAGTAACATGGTTATGTAATTGTAACCTCAATGGCTTTTTGAAGTCTTGGTGGATGGATCTCAGTAAAGAAGCAGCAAATAATAAATATATAGAATATGAGAACATAGAGACCCTTAGGGGAGCCGCCAAATTTAGTTATGCATGCAGTTTATGTTGACATGCACTCTAGAATCAAATAGTGGTTCTAAGTGCGTGAAAGATCAAATCAACACTAAATTTCGAGGGGTTAGTTTGATGCATGTAATAATGGGCTTGTTGTCCGAAGTAATAATGCCAAGCTTTGTTCAATTTGGTTCCATTCAACTTTAATGATCGTGATTCCGTATGAATGACATGGAATTAATTCATGAGTTTAGTGCGTAGGTGATGAAGACTAGTAATATACATTTTTTGTCAGAGATGTATATAGAAAACTTTTTTTTTACAACATGTTACCAATTTTAGAAGTTAGATAACAAGAGCTACAGTGAGAAAAAAAAAAGAGCTACAGTGAAAATACATTGAAAAGATAACAAGAGCTACAGTGAAAAGCATCAACTGCGGTTAACTAGGATATGTTAAGGCAGGAGCATAAAAAACATTGTGAATAGAAATTAATTGAGTCGACCATTTTGTGGATTGAAATAGATTTTGGTTTCTGTAATGCTCAGTGTTCTTGTGTGTCATTACTGATCGTAGATTTTTGTGGTCCCAAGTATATTATTTTTGTTGTTGCCTTTTGGTCATATTTGGCACTATGTGTGATCTGATAGGCTATAGAATGGCTGCTGAATGTGCAGGTAATGCATTGTTTCAGAAAACCAAGGACAATAAACAAGATCCAGGTATTGTTCAGTTCTAAGTTCTAACATGATCCCAGGTGTTTCTCATGTATGTTTGATGCATGCTATGCTAACACTGCAATGCAGAGAAGTTCAAGTTGGGTTTAATGAAAATTGCTATGAAGACTTTGAGTTCAAAAATTCTATCCCAGGATAAAGAAAACTTTGCTAAATTAGCTGTGGATGCTGTTATGAGGCTTAAGGTTGCATCTGATTTGCACTTCTGATCCAACTCTCTTTTTTAAATAGTAATTATACTTTTATCTGCAGATGTGACTAGTGTTCTTGGGTTTACATTGTAATGTTTCCTTTCATTGAAGTAATTTATTGTTGCTTATCCTTTCTTTGAGCACCATAATTATATCAATTTTGTTACTTGTATTTATTTTTGCAGAAAGATATGATGTCACTTGGATATTAAGATGCCTGCAACAGAATGCAGAAACATAACAGTAGCATTATCCATTATTAACCACTATAGTGCCTCTTCACTTGTTGTATATTATTTTTGAACTGATTTGATAGAATCTTCTGATTTATTCTCTCGTTAACTATTAGTTCTTAAAATTTGTTCAAACAAAAAGGGTTTATTGCATTTTAGATCCCTAGAAGACTATATGATGATTACTTAGCTTGTACTTTTACATCAGTAATTTGAGAACATATCTTCATTCTTCACTTGTTGGCTTTTCAAGGATAGATGGGCCAAAAGAGACGATACTCACATTTCTTTTTCCAGATTTTTTTTTGGCTAGGTTCGCAAATAATTAGCTAAACAAGCATATTGGCTCCTGAAGTTAAGATTGACAAACATTTGCTGTACTGTTAGGATCATTAATGTTTACCACTTCACGAATGTTTCTTCTACCACACAACCATCACCCTCGTCTCCATTACTACCACCATTGTTGCCGGCCACAATTAAAACAATCCATGCCATTGTTATTGCCATCACCGGTCATTGGCATCACTAGTATTCAAACCACAAGTATCATTGCATGGGTTAGCTTATTTTGCTCTCACTTCAACATATTCTTACTGAAACATTTTATGTTATATATTCCATTTAGGATTTCCCCTTATATTTATAGACATATTGTTTATATTGTATCTCCTATATAAGCAGATATTTTGTACATTTTTTCTCTTCTGCTAATGCAGTGCAGTACAAACTTGGAATCTATACAAATAATTAAAAAGGCTGGAGGCTCCATGAAGGATTCATTCTTGGATGAAGGATACGAAAAACATACATCTAGAAAGAAATTCTTTTATACTTGGTTTTACTATGATTATAACAACTGTTTGTTTTCATTCCTTCCTTGTCTGTATAATAGTTATAGTTTGTTGTATCTGTTGTTAAATTTTGAACATTATTCTTGTTATATTTGCAATTCTTTTGGTTAGAAGTAAAATTGTGACGTCCTAGAACCATAATAGTTGAGACGGGGAGAACTGGGCCAGCTAAGCCATACGAAGTACTCCGGTACCCCTTATAGTGGTCATTGCTGTCTAGAGATAAGTGGGGTACTAGTCTATAAGCCAGTGTCGTCATTCTAGGATCTGAAAAATCCTATATCCCAATCCACACGAGAAAGTAATCAACAAGAGTAATCACATATGAAAAGCTGTATGGCGTCCCAAGCATTGAGGCATACATGATCATGAAGCTAGTATATGAAAATGTAATACTAACGGAGTGTGCAATACCGTACATGACCGTAACCAGCGATCGTTTAGACTGTACAATCAAGTCGTCAAAGGCGGAGGGAACATGCTCCCGAATACAAGGGCTAAACACTTGCCATGTGCTATACACCACAACAAATATACAGAAAATGCAATTAGAAGGGGAAGAAAAATTCACTCGCTATCTGGTGTCGCAGTCCTCCGAGTACGGCCATCCCTGAAAGTGTCGGTATATCCTCTAGTTCCAGAGAGATCTGGCTATGCAAACCAGTGGAATCAACACCAAATAACAAGTATCACAATGAAATTATAAAAAAAAAAGGGGGTGGGAAATCAATAATAAAACACTTAAAAAAAATAGCACAAAACTCTGAGTAGCAATTATAGTCTGTCAATGAGACAATGACCACCTCTATACCAAACAAGGACAATAGAGGTTACTGTGCTCGGGATAGCATTACGTCTCATAGTCTACTAAACTAGTAAGAATTATAATAGATGACGCAAGGAATAAATACGTAAGCAGTTAAAGACAATGAGGCAACACGATACGAAGGCACAATCTCGGGTATCTCGCAAAACCAAGCCATTGGATTGGTGACAAGTCACTAGTCCATGGCATTTGGCGAATCAGGGCCCTCCAAGGAAGAATAAGTGACCAATGATCGCAAGAGAAATCAAGTCGGCAGGCTGAGTGGACTCAGAATAGCCCGAATGGTATACTGGTGGTACTGATTCCAGTTAGAAAATGGTTTTTTAGGATATGCGTTCTATCATGCGGGCCCTAGTACGGATCTATGGCGTTGTAAGTGGTCCCTAGGGGTCCAGGGTAGTTTTGCTAGGGCGATCATTAACAAATTTAAAACTCCGAAAAATAATTAGTTGCATAAGTCAATTAATCTTTTCAAGATCCTCCGATTATCCTATGAGTGACACGCTCGTGTGATACCAGCCACAAATCCAGAAACCGTGGAAACCATGGAAATGCACGAAATACAGGACACTAGCACGAAACAATATTGAGCACGGTACACGTGACACGGAAGTACCAGATACGGTGTCATTACCGAGAGATCAAAAATCCGAATACAATATCAAGAAAATATAAGTATAAAGGTAAAAATATTGTCTGTAGTAAAAATATGTCTTGGGCAAATGGACCTCACAAAAGATATTAAAATGCTTGATGATTGAAGTTACTATGACGAGTCTATCTCATACTTCACTTTATTCTAGGATGTACAAGCACAGAACTAGTATATATCTGGTTGGTTGTGACTGCCATGATATGTTCAGTTCCTTGTGGAAAACCCTAAAATAAGGATCCATTCTTTTCTTTCTCAATTTCTGCTGATAAACCTCCCCTTCACGAAGATGAGATAAAATGAACCTTTAAGTTATAAAAAGGTAGAGAGGGTCTCTAATATAGTGACTAGAACTTGGCCCAATCTCTTTACACTATTTTTTTAAATAAGGATAAGACTTCCTACCACGCTCCAAACCACCACAAGGACATGATTTGTGCATGGATCACATGTACAAATCACTTGGCCCAACTTGCAAAATGTGGCAAAACACATAAGACCCAAGCACTCAATATAAATCACTCAAAGTCTCATCTCATATTCGTTGTGGGACTTAACTTGGGGTTTTACATTATACCATTTGTCACACCCTTGCGTACACCCTGGTGTACGTGCCGGCAAGGACATGACCCGTGCATAGGCCACATGTGCACGTCACCCAACCCCACTCTAAGATGCGGCGTCAACGTCACATCCTGTGCGAATGGCCAAGTCTCATCCCAGTTGAACATGATCTACTAGTAGATCTGATACCATATGTCATGCCCTAGCCTGCAAGGACATGACTCGTGCATGGGCTACACATATGCACAACAGTTGGACCAACTTGCCAAGATGTACATGAGAACCAAGCACCCAAATATAAACTAATCCAACTCATATCTCATATATGATGCGGGACTAAACTTGGGGTCTCACACTAATAATGGATCAAAACTGAACTGGACCAAAACCATGTGAAATAGAGTTGTATGGCTTGTGCATACTCGAGTTCGGCCGCGATAATGACAGCTCTTAAGTTGAGTGTCCATGGGTCAGTTCATGTTGATCCTGGGTCCAAATAACTTGGAATACATGATACAGCTCTTCTTTGTATTTTAGGTTCAGGCTGATCCGAATATTTCTTAAAGAGGCTGCATACTAGCCAAATTAGTTTATATGGTTTGCGTTCAATTGGTCATAAGAACCATAAACCAGCGTTTTTTTACTCAAATCATAAATTATGTCTTTCTTGCAAATAAATTAGGCACTCCAGGTTTTTTAATAAACTTGGCAGCCCATGTTGAATAATTTCTTATTAACGTATTAGCATCTTCATACAACAACAGAATTCATAAGTATATTATAGAAGTTTTATGTATCTATTATGCTTTAAATTACTTCCAAACTATAAATTTTGAGTGAACTCTAAAATATTTTAAACAAATTCCATGAAGTGCCGAATCTGATATTCTGACTCTTATCTGAAATCGGAGAAACTGTCGAAAGTGCTTATATATACCAAGGTTGTAAAAGTCGCTAGGCGGAAGTCAGGCGGGCGGGCACTGGGCGCCTAGCCTCGCATAGGCGCTGCCTAATCTTAGGCAGTCCACAAAAAGCAGTCCTTTTTTTGGCTGAAATTTCCCATAAATCCCAATTAACCAAGTTGTCGGATGTCAGGTGCCGTGCCGCCTATGTGGCCGGCTAATCCTGATTTTTGAAGAGTGACATATACTCATAGAGAGGGGTCCAAGAGGGACTGAAAACAATACCATTACCGAGTTCCTGAACCTTGGTGGAGATGGCAATATCCACTTTCTATAAATCTATTTTGATTTAACAAATTCTTTTTTTTGGAGAATACATTTTAACAAACTCTTATATCATGCTCCATGTGTACCTAAATTTGCTGTGCAGGTATATTCTCGATACGAAAATTGGCATTGGCCAACCTAAGCGCATTGAGAATGCAAGGATTTTGGTGGCAAATACCGCTATGGACACTGACAAAGTCAAAATATATGGGGCTCGAGTTCGTGTTGATTCAATGGCAAGGGTAGCACGGATAGATGGTGCTGAAAAGGGGAAAATGAAAGAGAGTGCAGAAAATTATAGGTGCAGAAAATTATAGGTCATGGCATTAATTTCTTCGTCAACAGACAACTGATTTACAACTTCCCTGACGAACATTTTGCAGATGCAGGAATTCTTGCCATTGAGCATGCTGACTTTGATGGAATTGAGCGCCTTGCTCTAGTCACCTGTGGTGAAATTGCATCAACCTTTGATAACCCAGAGACCGTTAAGAGGTGCCAGGTATGCTTCCATTGTGACATCCTATACATTACTTTTTGTTTTTCTGTAGTTTCTACTTTTTTTATTGTGAACAATATAATCTATATGGGGTATTGTTGTGAATTATTTGCTTGTTTTGTTTGGTGAACTTCTCCGTTGCGGAAGAATCTATCCTTAGATGCATATAAATGCACATGATACTTACTGATAACCCTTACACGATGAAGTTTGCCAGATCTCCTTGAGATGACACCTCTCACATTGTAGAGGACATGCATTCTTCAGACAATTGCTGTTTGTTTAATGCATAAGATCGTTTTGGGATTTGGCACGTACATGCTCAAAGTTGACATTTAAAGCAACATCTCTCACCATAGCCTTCTTGTGTCTGGAACTAGGAAGCACGTACACAGTACACTCCAAAAATGTTGCCGTGTTGTATAGGGCACTCCACGGGCACATATCGGACACTCCAAAATATACACCAGGAGGTCTAGGACACCAAAATAGCTGCCGTGTCCGTGTCGCAGTGTACTTCTTTCCCTTTAGCTGTACTAGATCCTTTTAACTTATGGCCACTTGCAGACATGCGAGACCTCTTGCACACGTAACACTTTCATTAATGTTTCGAATGTGGAAGGCATCCAGTGTGAGAGATACCGATCTATATTTCTAGCTTCTGAGATTCTGTTGTATGTCTTCTCAATTTCTCCAGTTTAGGTTTTATTTGATTCCAGGAAGTGAGGGATAGAAACATGTAGAGGAAGTAACTGATTTACCTTGTTTGGCTATTTGAAATGGAGGAAACAAGTATTTGTGATGTTGGGTTTTTTTCCTGTAGGATAACTGGATAAGGAACCAAGATATAAGGAGCTTTGATGTTTCGGATGGAAGCTGTAGAGGGACTTGGTAAATTATCATTAGGAAGAAGAGCCTATATGTCCAAGGTTGAAGGGCCTGGGGTTAAGACTTGAGAGTGGATTCAGATTTAAAATATTGAAATTTTAAATTTGTATTACGGATATGGTGATTTCTTTATTAATTGTGTTTTATTACGACAGTGTTGATAATATCTTCATGAATCATGATAATAACAATGCTAGAATACATGTTGATCATTTCTTTATCAAGTATGTTTTATTGTGATATCACACTATATAGGACGTTGCAAGTAAAAGTAATAATTTTGGCGTCTAGGCGGTCATTTTCTGCGTCAGACTGCATTCAAAGTTCATTCTGGAATACTAGATAAATGTTTTTTTTTTTCTTTATTTACACAGGATAACTGTGGAAATATGTGATTGATTCATCAACTTTTTCACACTAGATATTATGAGAATGAATGAATGGAGCATTTCATTTTACTATGTAAAAGTGGTAGTGGAAGTTTCCCAAACCAGTAGGGTTTTTGAATGAATTGTTGGAAGAATTAAAGAGTGGCATTAATTGATTTGGGGGATGGCAGCTGCAGGCGGAGAGGAGAGCAAGGTAGTACACAGCTTTGTAGAAGGCATGGATTGGATGGATGTCACTGCAACATATCCCACATGAGAGCATTATCTACATACGTCCAAGACATGCTTAGCTTTATCTAGACACCACATCAATGTGACCATGTGCCATCTCACCACACTACACTCCAACCTACTATCACTCAATGTACCTCAAGATCGACAAGTATGTCACGTTCTGGTTCCGTAGAATCGATCGTTTTCGGTAGGACGTGATATTGTGCGAGTCTAAGTTGTGCTCATACAAAACGAATACCAAAAACAGTCGATCAAGCAGCTAAATATAAGAAAGAAAGAAAGAAAATTTTCTTTCTTTGAGAATCATTTTTTTATTTTCATGTTCTTTTTCATTGGCATCCAAATATAAGAAATAAATAAATTTTCTTTCTCAAGGCCATGATTCCGTGAACCGAACGTGGCCTTCTTGTTCACATCTTAAATATATGAGTTATTAATAGCTTCACATTAAAAGTGCTTGGATTGAGGGTTAAGAGAATTAATGAGGGGAAGTTAAGTGAGGGGAAAATAAAATCATGCTTGGTTTGAGGGTGGGAGTTTAGGAGGGAGAGGTATAGAGGGTTAAGTGAGAGTTTATTTCACCATCTTTTGTCCATTTTTTTAACCTTCCAAATCGGAGGGTTAAGGAGAGTGATTGAGGGGTTTTGTTTAAAAAGTCATAAATATCCCTCATTTGTTCTATAAAATATCATGATTTTTCTTCCATTTTTTTGTTTTCAACATGTTACTCCGTACCTTCCTAATTTGTGAAGATATTTTGTCAAGTTATAATTAAAATTTCAATCAAATTTAATTTTGTGACATATGTAATAAGGTTATTTTGGTAACTATCATACTTTTATTAATTCTCTTCTTACTCAAAACCTCCAATCCAAGCAAGAGTTATTAAATATCCATCACTTAACTCTCCCTCCAATCCAAACAAAGTTTTATGTATTGACTCTACTTCCCCTAACTTAACTCCCTCTTATTTAATCCCACTTGACTCTACTTATTTTTTTCTCCCTCAATCCCAAGCAGACCCTAAGTTAGGGTTTAGGACGTGATGTCGTGCAAGTCTAATTTGTGCTCACACAAATCGAATATTCAAACGGTCGATCAAGCAGCTAAATAATAGAGTTACATAGAAATTTCATGCAGAATAGTTGAAAAATTATGCCCCTTTATTCTTTCTCTAGGGATCATTTTTCCATGCTAATGTACAAAGAATTTCCCTTCCTTTTCCATATTTGATAGCCACTCTTGGAAAGCGTGATATCGTGAAAGTTTGATATCATGGGAAGACTTTCGGCCACGTTTGGTTTGCAAAAAAACCAAAAACAATTAGAAGGAAAATTGGGTAGGAAAGTAAATCCTTGGTTGGATGGAAGAAACCATTTTTCCCTCCTAATTTATCTTTTTTTTTTTTAGAATCATTTTTTTATTTTCATGTTCTTTTTCATTAGCATCCAAATATAAGAAAGAAATAAAATTTATTTTTCAAGGCCATGATTCCGTGAACCGAACGTGGCCTTCGTGTTCACATCTTAAATATATGAGTTATTAATAGCTTCACATTAAAAGTGCTTGCTTAAATCTTTAAGT
This sequence comes from Iris pallida, assembly GCA_029216955.1. Taxonomy (NCBI): domain Eukaryota; kingdom Viridiplantae; phylum Streptophyta; class Magnoliopsida; order Asparagales; family Iridaceae; genus Iris; species Iris pallida. The sequence continues at coordinate 9,226,913 of JANAVB010014600.1, forward strand.
TAGGGTTTAGGCTTTATGATGCTTTACAAGTCTCATATATGAAACAATGTCGTCGAAGTTCATTAATCCATTCTTTATGTTCTTCCCTCTGCCAATAAAATATGATCCGATGTTGACTATGAGTACCGTGCATTGCAAAATTATTTATTCCCTAAAAAGGATACGGCAAAAAGTGACACAGGAAAAGTTAGTAGCTGTACACATAGTTCTCAAACTAGTTCATTGACTTGCTGTCGATGCAAAAAAAATACAACAATTCAATGTAAGTCGTACTTCCTTTTACAACGCCGTTACTATTTTCAGAGAATCGTAATTAAACTTAAAAACATAATCAACTTTGACAAATGTTAAAGGCCACCCCTTTTTACTAAGCACCATCAACTTGAAACTTTAAAAAAATTACAAATTTGCCATTTTGAAAACGGCCACCAAGTTAGAATGTAACAGTGACTGCAGGATTTGCCTGCAATCCAAAGTGAAGACAGGAGTGCAATGCTTGTCTGCAGTCCTCGATTGACAGAAGCTTTTCTCTAATTTTTTTTTAAAACTTCCAACCTACAGTGACTGCAGGACTTACCTGCAGTCCAAAGTGAAGACAGGACTGCAGTGCTTGTCTGCAGTCATCGATTGACAGAAGCGTTTTTTCAAAAAATTTAGAACTTACAGTGACTGCAGGACTTGCCTGCAGTCCAAAGTGAAGACATGATTGTAGTGCTTGCCTGCAATCCTCGATTGACAGAAACGGAGAGAGGGAGGTGAGGGGGAGGGGAGGGGTACGAACGGGGGGGGGGGGGGGGGGGGGGGGGACGAGCGGAGAGAGAGAGAGAGAGAGAGAGAGAGGTGAGGAGGGGTTTGGGGGGAATGAACGGGAGGGAAGGGGGAGAATTTTTTGGTGACGCTTAGTAAACTTGTTCAATTTAGGTTGCTCTTAGTAAAAATAATAGTAAGTCATAGTTGTCCTTAGTAGGATGGTTGTCCTTAGTAAAGAAAGGGTGGCCTTTAACATTTGTCTAAACTTTTCTACTCTAGTGAAAAATTATACCTTTTTTATTTTTTCTTAGTCACATTTAACCGCTGAATCTGACGATAAATGTGACATGCGGTAGTTTTATGTTAGCATGATCACTCAAATAAGTTTTTCAAAAATCTTAGAGTAACTCATGAGATACTTGGATGAAATATATCTCATCATTTGAATTTTTTAAAGGAGCTAAATAGAAAAAGTTAATGACTTAAATAGAAAATTAAGTCCAATTGCTCTTTATTTTATTTTATTCTTGCGATGTCCAATATAACGTGAAGAACTTTTGCATGCTGCATTGTATGCTATTTCGATCCGTTGTTCTCAATTTTTACACATCCCCACATTCACACACCCGCACACCTCACGTAGTTCAATTCCGAGACCGTCCGCCTAGCAAAAAAGAAAATGTCTCTCGTCGCTGGCCATAAAAACCCGCCGAGTTTGATAAGTGTTATATATTGAAAGTTTTTATTTTTATTTTGAGTTCCTATTTGAGTTTATGGAGTGGAATTGTAAGTTTTTCATCAATGATAATAGGACAAAACGTGAAGAGACATGCATTGTCCTCTGTGACACAGTTACTGTGCCATTTCCTTAATTTTCAATGAACGTAATGTACTGCATCAGGGTCCGACCATAGGTAGATGGAAGAAATGAATCATCTTGCCAACCTCCGTACCGACCTTTGTCCTTTCGGGGTTGTTTGATTCGAGGATTTAGATCGTCTAAATTCAGATTTGGAACAACTTCACATATTTGCTTGAAAATTTTGTTGACAAAATTTACTGTCAAACGACATGAACAATAAATCTTGTCGGTCACGAAATCAGAGTTTTGGCATCGGAGTTTTCTCCTCCGAAGTGGAGCGCATAAGTGAGAAATTTTCATTCCCACTTCGCGCGATTTGTTTGAGGACAACTTTCTTTCTACTTTAACACTTTTTAAATCATAAGAATTACAAAAACTTATATTTTATTCCACTCACTTCAACAACTAACAAAACACCCAAATTTATGATTTTTCATTTATAACCTCCACTTCTTTAAAACACCCAAACTAATTTTTTTTTTTACTTCGCTACTCTTCACCGCAATACATACACAAAATATCGAATTTCGAATTTTTTACTTCGTCTAACTTCGCGGAGCCATACCACCTCTTACTCTATGTTCTCCATCTCCTTCCATTTGCACTTCCACTGAAAGTTAAGTTATATATATATATATATATATATATATATATATATATAGGGAGCGGGATCGGGAGCCCCGCCCCCGATCCGTTTCCATATAGGGAGCGGATCGGGAGCCCCGCCCGCGGAGCCCCGCCGAAGCCCCGCCCCCCCTTAGCCGTTGGATCGCGCGGGTGGGGGCGGGCCCCACGCGGGCCCCGCGCGATCCGATGGTGCAGGGGGGGGGCGGGGCTTCGGCGGGGCTCCGCGGGCGGGTATCCCGATCCGTTTCCATATATATATATATATATATATATATATATATATATATATATATATTTTTAGTGCTCTAAATAATTTCATATGTATATCTTATGTAATTAAACAAATTCTATTTTTTTTTTACATATATACCTCATCTAAAATAAATTCTAAAATTTTCAAAATACATAAACATATATCCAAAATCTTATAAACATATCTACAACCAATCCAAATAAAACATATTCAATATTCAAATCATATTTAAACTAATTGCATTGTATTATCTAGACATATCCAAAATTTTAAAAATATATCTATAACAAATTTTAATTGAAATATATTCAAATTATATTTAAACTATTTAATATAATTTATATTTCTCTATAATTTTTCAATATTATAAAAAAAAACTCTTTTAGTAACGAAGATAGGATATGACAATATCGACCAAAATCGACTATTAAATTTTTAATCTGAAAAGAAATATTGAAGTATATTAAAAAAAATATTGAAATATATTAGAAAAACCAAAATTGACTCTTAAGATGATTAAATACTGTTTTCCCCTTCAAAACAAAATTAAAAATAATTTATTTCCAATTACTAATTTACTTTGACTTCATTTTTTTTTCTAATAATATTATACTAGCAGTCATTTTTGTTACATCTAAGAGCAAATAAACACAAAATCAATTAGCGAGCAAATAAACACAAAATCAATTAGCGCATGAATTATTTAGGATTCATTTAAAGAAAATTAAGGTACAAATTAAATATATTTAGAGGCTGATGAATGAGGAAGAGATACTCATCTCTACATTCTACTAGAACAATACGGCTTGGAACCGTCGAAGCCCTAGTTATATTCTCCATTAATTAAATTAAAGATTCAAAAAAAATTTAAAAATCCTTACCGTTTATGTAAAAAAAAGGTTCCTAATTGTATGAACATATAACAAATACTAATATATATATATATATATATATATATATATATATATATATATATATATATATATATATATATATATATATATATAAACTAAGTATATGATATTATCTAACTATACGCATATTCAAGATTCTAAAAATATATCTATAACAAATCCTAATTAAACGTATCAAATTATATTTAAATTATTTTATATAAAATTTACATTCTTATCTAATTTGTTAACAAAATTATAGTATAATATATATTCAATATTACAATTATACTTAAATTAAGTACATGCTAATATCTAACAAAACAGATATACAAATTTCTAAAAATATATCTAGAAGAAATCCTAATTAAAATATATTTAAAATATTTTAATATAATTTAAATTCTTATTTAATTGTTTTACAATATTTAAGTTTTTTTTTTTCTAAGTCCAACATACGTGAACCAAATTGTATGTATATCCTAACTAATAATTTAATTATTTAATATTATCTAACTAACTCACTCACTAACTAATAATTTAATTATTTAATATTATTTAAAATTAACATTAATATTAATATCAATATTAATATTAAAAAGTTGGTTAATTAATTTTTTGGATTAAAATTTGCCATGTCCGTTGCCATATTAGATGTTACACAATGTTATTTAACATACCACGTCAGTTGCCACGTAAGGAGGAATAGATTGGAGGGACAATTTGGAGGTGCAAAGAGCATTTATAAATTTTGTTCTTTCTTTGAGGCCCAGCCTAAGCGATAATATAAGCCCATAGTGCCAAATGACAAGAAAGTAAAACTAGCCCATTATTTATTGTTTCAATGCAAGCCCGTTTAGAAGAACAATATGAAGCCCATTATTTTTAGGTCTGGACTTACCAATATGGGTTCATTGGGTTTCAAATTATGATCACTATTGTTGCCTCACATGGGCTTTCGGCTATTAAAGTTACGTGCTAACCTAAAACCGTTCTCTAAGAACACGTACATGGGCTTTGGAGTTTGTATGATATTTAAAAAAAAAAAAAAAACAAATTATGAAAACATAAACATAAATTATTTGTTTAATTTCTTTATTTCTTCAGACACTCCAAAATTCTAACGAAGGTTATATATTCATAAACCCAACGACCATGTATGTTAGATTTCATCATGTAATCCACTGTAAACTCAAGCAACGGAAAAAGTGGTTTGTACAGTTTTCATTTAGTTTGCTATTTACATATTAGCACAATTCTATCAAGGTACGGTGTGTAATGGACCGGACGGCCCGGCCATGCTACGTATTGGGTCCGGACTGCATATATCTTCCCAGGCCCGCGCGTCGAACCGACGGGTCCGGGTCAAACTCAGATTTAGCCCTATCTCCGGTGGTGGGGGTGCAACAAGCGGGGCCGACCTGAGGAGAGGGGAGGGTGGCCGGCCAGCGAAGGAAGGAGGGGGCGGGTCGAGCATGGCCGGCCATCAGAGGGAGGAGGGAGGTCGGGTGGGGGGGGGGGGGGGGGGGGGGGGGGGGGGGAAGGGGGGGTCGAGGGGGCCGACAAGCGGAGGGAGGAGGGAGGCCGGCCGGTGGATGGAGGAGGGGACTAGCCACCACTGTTACGAAAGGGGGGACATTTTGGATTTTTTTATATTTTATTTTTTAAAAAAGTCATTAACGGTCATTTCTAACGACATGGGGTGCAAACTGAGCAAAAATAAAAATGTGAGAATTTTTTTAAAACAAGGGAACTTTAAATGCTAAAACTCAAATCTAAGTAGGGTTTGTTTGCACTTTATCCAATGGATTGGGGATAACACTAATTAAAATAAAAATGGAAGAAAGTGAAGATATGATTAGCAATTGGGGGAATAAATATAAATAACTTTTTATATATATATATATATATAAAATGGAGGGTATAATGGGAAAGATCGAAAAAATAAATAAAATCCAGGGCCTAAACTTTCTAGTTGGACATGTTGGAACCAGGTAAATTGTTTCTATAATCGCTCCCACGGGGATTCGAACTCCTGACCACTCGGGCCGCATGAGTTTAGACACACACACACACACACACACACACACACACACACAGATATATATATATATATATATATATATATATATATATATATATATATATATATATATATATATATTGGAACCAGGTAAATTGTTTCTGTAATCGCTCCCACGGGGATTCGAACTCCTGACCACTCGGGCCGCATGCATCTCTCTTAACCACTAGGCTAGAGAGATGCATGCGGCCCAAGTAGTCAGAGTTCGAGCCCTAGTGGAGGCGAGTTCACTACTAAAATATGATCTATTAGCGACGTAATTTAGCGACGGCGTAAAATTACGTCGCTATATATGGAATTCAACGACTCCTTTATATAAACATAGCAAAACGTCGCTGAATTGCGACGTTCAGCGACATGAGTTAAATTACGTCGCTGAATAGCGACGTTCAGCGACATATTATTAAAATATGTCGCCATATATTAAAATTTTGCGACGTTTAGCAACGGCCTCTCTTGACGTCGCTAACATTTTTACTTAGGGCACAGCGTTTCATTTTTTCTCCCTCACTCGAAAATTCTAATTTTCACTCGATCCCTTCCCCCCCACCCCCCGGCGACTCCTTCGGCGATCCCTTCCCCCCCGGCAACTCCTTCGTCAACCCCTTCCCCCCCGGCGACTCCCTCCCCCTCCGGCGACCCCTACCCCCCCGTCGAGCTCCTCCTCCTCGAGCTCAAGTAGACCCTAGCCTAATTAACTCCTCTGTCTGATACTTCGATCCGGGACAGTTGTTTGGACACTGACACGACCCTTGGACACATTTGTATGCACACAAACACATACGACCCCTCTTGACATGTTTTGGGTTTTATTTAGGTTGTGGGATTTGGCAGTTGAAATGCAATCTCAGGTTTTTCTGAGATTGAGTTTGGAATTTCTGAGATACAAGGTTGGGTTTAGTTTGTTGACTGTGAGTTGAGTTGGTGGTTTGAGTTAAATTGAATGTTTAGAAGTTGTTGGTTGTATACTCAGTTTCCTGAGATATATGTATGTGGAATAGAAATGTTGGCTTGGTATATTTAGTTCATATATGTAGAGTAGTGATATATAGCTGAGATTATATATGCATGAGATTCATGTGGGGTAAGGTTATGATATATAGGGGCTTGCTATATTTGGATTTGAGATGATGTATATATCTCTATGTTGCAATCTCAGTTTCTGAGTAGATATGTATATATATACTTTGATACATATAGATGACTTTGGGTTGTTTGGAGTTTGTTTATTCTCTTAGAGGCCAAGGGTTTAGCCCCTTGGGTTTTGTTTAGATTCAATGTGTGTGTGGATTTGAGATGATGTATATATACTCAGCAAGCAGCAGACCCTTCCCCCCCTTTGTCTATTCTCTTAGAGGCCAAGGGTTTAGCCCCTTGGGTTTTGTTTAGATTCAATGTGTGTGTGGGTTAAATGGGAGAGTTAAATTGGTATGTTTAGAATCAAGTATCAGTCAACCTTTCCTATCTTGGTATGAAATATCTAATATGAAGAGGATATGATATCAAGTCGAGTAGAGGAATTGGCTTGGCGCATAGGCTAATAGGTCATGTACACACATGTGCACTGGTATGCACTGATGTGCAAGTGATGAAGGGGAGGAAAGGGTCAAGTGTAAGGCAGGCTAGGGGAAGTACCCTGTAGGCAGTGAGCTCAGGTAGGCAGAGCCATGCCCCGCCCGAGTTGCACTCCTACACACGACCATGTCTCTCTACTATAATATACACTAGGAAGTTCGACTTAGTCAACTCAACTTCACCCAGTTTGACTAGTTACTGTGCTGAACATGTGTGTCCATCTTTGCAGAATTATTTCCAAATGGATATGAATTACTACTTGCGGAATCGTTCATGGATGTACAATCGTCGTCCTGATGATATGTGTGGTGTACGGGATGAATACATAGCGGGAGTAGAGCAGTTCCTGCAGTTTGCTAAGGCGTTCCCTCAGTACATGGACGGCACCAAAATTAAGTGTCCGTGTGTGAAATGTCATAACGTGAAATATTATCCAGAAGTGGAAGTGACATATCATTTGTACTCGAGGGGTTTCACGCCTAATTACTATCAGTGGACAGCACACGGAGAACTTGTGTCTTTAGCATCAGAGCCGGAGCCTTATGTTGAGCCGTATATGCATGCGGGACCTAATTTTGTTTCAGATAATCATGCATACGACGACGGGTGCGTGAACATGGTTTTCGACGCTGCGGGACCTAGTTTCGTTCATGATGCAGCTAAGGAGGCACCGAATGTCGATGCTGCAAAGTTCATGGAGTTGCTGGAGAATGCAAGGACTCCATTGTATCCTGGTTGTGAGGATCATTCACCGTTGGAGGTGGTTACAAGACTGTTGAGCATTAAGTCAGATTTTAACATATCGCAAGAATGCTACAACCGAGTGTTGGAGTCGATTATAGAGATCTTGTCGGCGGGTGCTAAGTTACCTAAAGACTTCTATCGGTCTAAGAGGATGGTGAGATCGCTCTGGATGGGATACGAGAAAATCGATTCTTGTCGCAATGGGTGCATGCTGTACTACAAAGACGACAAGGACGCAGATGTGTGCAGATTTTGTGGTGTCGATCGCTATAAGACCACTAGTACAGGAAGGTCTACCGGTACAAGAAGACCGACCGATTCAATACACTACTTGCCTTTAACGTCGCGGTTGCAAAGATTATTTATGGTGAAAGAGACGGCCGAAAATATGAGTTGGCACATGTGGGAACAGATTGAGGGATTGTTGGATCACCCATCCGGCGGGTCGCTACCTTCCTGACATGGCAGGGATGCCACGTCATCACGTAAATAGAACTCAACGTCGCTAGGTAGTCGCCCTACGTCGCTACTTTTGCGACGTCATGTTGTCGTCGCTCGCCGTCGCTAAATTGGCGACGACCCAGCGACACGGCTGTCACGTCGCAAACAGCGACGTAGGGCGACGAATGTGCCATCTGCGACTAGCTTAAAAGCGACCTTCATTTTTCGTCGCTAAAGTCGTCGCTAATTACGATTACCGACGTATTTTCCATTATTAGCGACGTATAATGACGTCGCTAATTTGCCTTATTTTAGTAGTGGTTTACCACAATTACACATTGCTTATATATATATATATATATATATATATATATATATATATATATATATATATATATATATATATATATATATATATATATATATATATATTTGGAAGAAGGTAATTGTATTAATTCCAAAATGTGATATACAATGAGACCACCCTCAGGTAGCTCCTCTCGGCCTCCTCATAACTACTACATCATATTCTATATTGTTAGTAATGCCTATAGTAGCTTTGCTGATATTTTCATATATCCAATTATTTTGTTTACGTCGTATATGCCAGACCGATGCAGCTATTCTGATACTCGCTTCCCTGAACCACTCCATGCCTCTGGAACGTAGTCGCTTTATGCAATGTAACACCTCAACAATATCATGTTCCTCCCCAATAGTGATATGTAAGTTGGCTTGTTGTCGACCCCATCTCTGTTTGGATACCGGGCATTGGAAGAAGAGGTGGTTGGCTGTTTCAATTCCCGTACCACATAATACACATGGACCACCCCCCGCCAGCATTCCGAATCTAGGTAGTCTATCTTTCGTGAGGAGACGACCAAGCGCCAATTTATATAAGCAAAACTGCATCTTCCTTGCCACACCTTTCATTCATATAATATCAGAATTAGGAATTTTCTCACTCACTTCTCGAATTTGATTGAAAGCAACCTTAAAACTGAACTTCCCGTCGGGAGTACCATCCCAGGACCAAGTATCATTCGAGATCCTGGAGTATGATGAACTTCTGCTGTAGCTCGAATTGAGCTACCACTCCATAGTACTTGGTCCTGAATCTGGTAGAAAAATCGTCCCATGCAGTAGGACGCCTGGCACCTACTTTCTCTGATTCCCACCAATCACGGGCGAGATCCTGGAGTAACAACTTTACTTGGTCCACTTGCTCCTCCGCTGGAACTTTGGCTGCCTTCAAAATGGCCTCAAAATCCTTGAGCCACGTATCTACTGTGATAGCATATTCTGTACCTTCGAAACGTCGGGGGTTGTACTTGCAGAATTGGGTCGACGCTCCTGAATCAGTCCTCACTCCTCTTTCTAATGCCGTCTGCAAGCCTTGATTAAGTAACACATTCTGCTCTTGTTGTTGGGCATGCATCTGTTGTTGGACCAACATCTGATGTTGCTGCGTGGCTATCATCCCTCTGATGATCTCTAGGAGGGCTGGTGTATCTACTGCCCCCGGAGTGGGCAGAATCGTCGGTGAGATCGGAACCTCCGGATATTGCGGCCCAACGGCTGGCTCTACTATCACCTCTGCTTGGACGTGCTCTTGGGGAAGCACTGGCCCTTGTTGCTGACCAGCATGGTCCTGCTGCTCTGGTTGTTGCTGCTCTGACGCGGACGAGGAGCCCCTAATACAAGGGACAAGAGAACAATCAAACAACCGGACAGGAAAGATCAACGAAGTCAAGGGATACCGGGATGTCAAGATGGGATCGAGAGCAACGAATCATGAGATCAAAGGGAGAACGTTTGTGATTGAGACCTCCTATAAAATAAAAGCACCCCACAAGTCTGAAAACAGACCTGTATGGGCCACCACTAAAACCTTGTCACGCCCCAGACCTGAAATACCGGGGGACGGGGACGGACTTGGCCAGCTACGTATTACGGGTAGAAGAAATACCGAATAATACGATCAATGCTGTAAACTAAACAAGGGGGTGCATACTATATACAAGTCTCGCTAGGGTCAAATAACATCTATTATCTCAATCAATGAATCAAGAAGCAGTAAATAAAGAGCATATATGATAAAGCAGTAAGGCGTCCCAAACGCTCGGTCAAAATGTTCTTGAGTTCTGGCTTTACAAAACATAGCCAGATGATATGATAAGGTATACACAATCGCTATCAGCTGCAGTCTGAATTAATTACAATTATGTAAAAGCAAGTGCTAGACAGTCCGACTAACAGGTCGGTGCGAAAATGGCAAAATTAAAGTAAAAAACAAGACGAGTAGAGAGTCAAGGAACCCACTCGTGGCCTCCTGCAGTCATCATTCTAGTATTGATCATCTTGAGGGTAGAAGTAAGCTGAGTCCTCGGGAGCTGGCTCTAGATCTGGCCATGCAAAACCAGAGAGGTTAGACCTCCAATAGCAAGTACCACAAAGGAAGCACGACATGAAGGATTAAAACTAGTAATAAGAGTTAAAGATAGAAATGAGATAAATAAATCTTTGCCTCTTACTAAGGTACGCCTAGCGTCTTGACACTCCGAACCAACTCCCCAACCAAACGAGGACAGAAGTTGGCCCGTCATGTCAGGACGTTCAGCTTACCTCAATAGTTGGCAAAGTAGGATACAACCCACAATCAAATCAGTTTAAGCGGCCAGGCAATTATTACGGCTTACTACTTGTGGGCTCCAAGTTACCCTGGAACCATACATTAGGGAATTTCTCAGTTCTTACTATAGACAAACAAGGCTGGTCGATCCAATAATCGGTTGTGCCATACGGGGAAACGAGTCCCAGCGGGACGCTCGTCGATCGGGAAAAGTAAACCGGATACCACTCCCTGCCCGTGTGGTAGATGCAGTATCCATGGGAACCAGCCGGCGTGTCGGGACACTATTTATCCCAAGGACGGCCGTCATGTAAGAACTCGGAAATCCATTCTCTCCATGCAGTAATTATTTTATTTAGCTTAGTTGGCCCTATGTTAATTGAAATCTCATGCCGTGGACCATGAGTATTTTGTATGAGTACTTTCATAAAAGGTACGATATGTGTAACTCTACAACGATGCCAGTGCGGTTAGGTTGTAGGTCCTGCATGGCGTAATGCAACTATCAAACCTATCTACGGGATAATCATGCCTTGACAGTAGGATACACGTGCTGCTTTTGTAATACGAAATTAATTATCGGTGCCATAGCACCTACTCAATATTTTGTAAATTCATGTACATAATTATAAGTTGGAAATCAGCACGGGTACATTGTCAATTGTGAGCCCTTGACCTAAATTTTTCCCCTCTTGCTGATTTTTGTTGAATTATAAATTGGTACACATGAGTCACTAAATAGTTAGGGCTCTAAGTATATATATATATAAATAGTTTAGGACCCCTTTGTAATTAAAAAGAGCAGGGAAGGACCTTTCCCAAATATTGGTTAAATGGGAGGGCTTAGAAGCAAATCCCCAAAGTTTAAACTTCAAACGGCCAAATCAAATCTTTGAGAGGGAGAGAGAGAGAGCTGGATACGAATCCTGATCGGATAAGGATCGAGGATTTGAATCTCAATCTCTTCGACTTATCCCAAACCCTAGTATAAATTCTAGGGATCAACCGACCTTGCCAGTCCCCAAACCCTAAAATCTCTGGCACGAAATCTTCTCAGTTCTTCCCTGGGCGAGACAATTTCCTGGAGATCGGAGCAATCAAATCCTCAACAGGTAACTCTTTACTCTTCATAATCCCATTAAAAGGCTCATTAATCTTGTTAGGAGTACTTGCAACAAAGGTATTTGTAGTAATGTCTAAGAAAACATAGATGGGTCGTGAAGGTAGGTTAATAGGAAGTCATGGGAAGCCTTAGCTCTCAGTTCACCCCTGTAGATCTTAACTGTATCACCCTCCAAAGCCCTACACATGACCATTGGTACTGCACTCTTGCAATACACCGCCTACACTCCATGTTTAACCACAACACACGTCCTACTTCCCATTAATACAACCTGTATTAGACACATGTCTATAAACAGGTTTCCATGAATAAGGACCTATGGGAATGTGTGTGTCTTGATGAAATAACAGAGTAAGTAGCAGCCTCTGAACCATACACTGGTCACTGCCTCTACCCAATTCCAGAACCTTTCCACAACCAACATTAGGCATCTGCCACACTCTTGTATCTGGGGTACAACATAGCATGGGAAAGTTACAGTAGCATGAAAGTGTGGTATAGGCAGTAGAGGAACATAGGTTCAAGGAATCAATTAGATATAAGGATTGTAAATGTATCAGATGAGGAGCAGTAGGTATCTGCCATGGACAAAGTGAGGACTCGAGTATATTATAGATGCTCTGTATCATAGATTGATACTTGAAATCAGTCTAAGACTGAAGGCAGGTATGGATTACTTAGTATCATATGTTATGTTTAGTCAAGTCCTTGTTTATCCAAGTATCACTCTCTGATATTGCAGGCCATGCCACATGCATCTAATGCCTGTAGGAATATCTCTAATGCCATTTCTGGATCACCCACATGCTTAGATACTACATGGGTCCAGTCCCTATATCAATTTATGCTTAGTCCATGAATGGGTTTTGGTATCAATCCTTATAAGACTTGAAACTTAGCACATTCAGGTTGTCTGGTTACTTTAACTAAATGACCTATCCATCCACTGGTCAACACCAGGTAACAGGGCACCACAAATACATTTATACATCCAATGCATCTATGGTTGTTCAAGGTTCAGTGCATATATCCCTCAGTCCCTGTTTGTTTAAGTCCAGTAAGCTCAGGTACAGCAGTCCCATTTGCAGATAAGAGTTTGATTCATGCCCTGTAGGAGTATGTGTCCTTGATATATATACGTGTGATTCATGGTATATCCTACACGAATGTCCTACAGGTTACATACAGTACGTTCACCCTTCATCTTCTGTGGTTTGAATGAATTACACCAGGACAAGACCAATATCCCAATTTAATCACTGCAAATTACATACACTACTTTCATTCCATTATTTCTACACACTTGCTCATGGCAATACTGGTATTCCCTACTCAAAGCACAGAATTTGATACTTTGGGGATAGAGTATTGCCTACTCTAGGTGTCTCTCGTAGCAGCCCCTACCCCATGCCCTGTCACATTGGCCAAAATTGTTCAGGCCTATGTATAAGTTATGTCATGTTCAGTCCTTTATTGTTCTGCTATTTTGAAACCTTATTCACTACATCCTCGAGTATTAGTCCTAATTGACCCCATGTTTAGGTTCAGCTGATAAATGCAGTCCATGGGACATATTGTATCAGTCCTGTGGCATTTCACACCTGTTCAGTCCTTGCCTTTAGAGGATCAACCACTGTTCACCTGTCCTGCATCCATTTGATACGGTCCCTATAGTAAGATATATCAGCCCACCCTTAGGCTTGTATCAGTTGGTGTATTTTGGTATGAGAGGACTTATTTCAGCCAAGGGTTTTCCTGCATTCTGTATAGGACCAATTAGATACACATATAGTAACTGTTTTCTCAGTCCAGTTACCCAGTGCATCAGTCTAGATCACCTATAATCCTGTCAATCTTCACCTACAACCTCCCTTCCTTATTACCCCTGTGCATACATGAGGCTTGAGAGCAACCTAAGGTGTGACGAGTTTAATCTATCTTACCAGTAGCAAGGGAGACATTACCCTAGAAGTATATTTGAACCTAAGGTGTGACGAGTCCCCTCTAGTTTATTTGACTGATACACAAGGAGTATCATCATATTTACTGGATGCTCTGTTCAGAATTAGGAATAGGAGTATAGGTATCAATGGCTAGTTGTAACAGACCCCAGAGAGTGGGTATCACCAAGGAAATAGGGGTTGTGTAACAAGGGTGTACATAGATAGTCAAGTATTTGGTAGGATTGACAGTAGGACAAGTGATCCCACACATTAATACTAGACAAGAGGAATTGGGATAGGATTAGTGTAAATTAACCTTAAACCATTATGTACAAGAGTAATTGTAATAGTTAAAGTAGGCTCCTTGAGTAATTTCATCTGTTGATTTGAAATTGATTCACAATATAGGTTACTTGGACGTTCTGACTTACTGATTGGCGATACATTGTTGGTTCTTCGTGCAACCCCCAGGCAAGTATACCTTGCCTTCCTCTACAGTTTTACTTACATGCATTTTCTTTTGTTTTTCAGTCATTTGATTGTTTATGGACATGTACTTTTCGTGTTATTTTTCGTGGAGTTGTTTTTATTGTTTATAGCCATGTTCATGTTTTGGCCTTGTGTTTCACATTTGGAGTTCTCGTCAGTACCTTGCTTGAGTCGTGTCGTAGAACGAGTACGTATAAGTGAACTGCTAAATCCTTGACATTGTTTCCTTGGCACCAGAGAGTCCACACTTGGGACGAGGGTGTTTTTCTTGATCTGTTTACATCCGTGAGTCCACGCTAGGGACTAGGAAGTCGATTATTTGCACCAGAGAGTCCACGCTCGGGACGAGGGTGTAGACTTGACTTGACTTGACTTGTACCAGAGAGTCCACACTCGGGACGAGGGTGCCTTGCCGTGAACTAACCAGAGAGTCCACACTCGGGACGAGGGTTAGTACTAACCAGAGAGTCCACACTCGGGACGAGGGTTAGTGTTTAGTTCAAACCCGTGAGTCCACACTCGGGATGAGGGTTTGGTTTCTTCCATTGATCTCGTGATTATCGTTCATCCGGCAGTTCATTTATATGTAGTTGTTCTAGTGTTCGTGTGTTCGTATTCGTGTTCGTATTCGTGTTCGTGTTCGTGTCTGTGTTCGTATTCGTGTTCGTGTTCGTAGTCATTTGTCTTGTCCTTGTTCTTTCTTGTTTATTTCCTTACGCATGATAAAAATGTTAGATAGGCATGTATATTATATATCTTGCTATGTCCTCTGAGGACCTGATGATCTCTTCAGGTTAGTTATTGTGTGGAGTTAGTTAGCAGCTCTGGATGGCAGACCTGGTGATACGCTTGCGGGATTCAGGTATCGTTATTGTGTTTATTATCCTCTCGTGCTTTTCTTCATTATCATGAGATATCCTGTTTCTTGATTCAGTTTAGACTATAGCACCCAGTTTTCCAAATGAGGGTAATTTTGAAATTTCGTGTTTATAATTATTTTAGTAATGATATTTAATTCATAATATAATTTTTGGTGATTTTAAATTATTTTAAAATTATTTAAATCAATGACTTGTGGTTTTGACGTTTTGCTAGTGAAACCCTAGAGACTGTTTGACCTAGAGCCTAACCATGTGATTATGATATTTTAATGTCATTTTTGGCCTAAAGATATTTTTGCATTTGACCTCTTTGAATTATTTTGATATTATTTTATTATTTATGATATTGTTTTGGGGTTATTTGAGTCGGGTTCGAATTTCAACTCAATCGGACTTGAAACAGGGACCCAGGGATAGTTTGACTCTAGTGGGACCCACACACTAGTTAGGCATGGCCCACATGATATTAATTTTAGTCCACATGATAGAAATATTTTAGTTAGAGGTTAGACTAATTATTATGGATAAGGTTAGTGTGATTAGAGACTTTAGAATGACTAATTTAGCCCCAACCAATTAGCCCTTTCCTAATATTCATAGAATAGGTTAGTGGGGGCATTTTGGACCTTACCATAATAGGACAAATAGTCCTATATGGCCAGCCACTTTGGGAGAGCATAGGCTCAAGTTCATTTCATTATTCTCATCCACACTCTCTCTCTTGTTCTTCCCCAAATTCCTAGAGAGCAATCCCTAGCAATTTCTCCACCAAATTCTTCTATTTCGCCACCAAATCTTCTTCTTTCCTTCTCCATTCTAGCCAAGGAGGAAGTTACCCAAGTTTGGGAGGATTCGGAGCTCGTTCGTGTCCTTTTGGAATCTCTACGTGTCGGTGTCGCTCCGGGAAGGCTTTTCTTCGATTCGATCTACCGGGAGGTATAAATCCCTTCTCCTTTTCATTTTCTCATGCATATAGGTCTATTTTGAACCCATAGGAAAGACCCCCATGGTTGTATCTCCATTTGTGTCCATTTCGTGTCCATTTGGAGGTCATAGGAGTGTCCTTTGTGTTGTGGTTGTGTCCGTGTGGAAAAATCCCAAATTTGGACACACTATGTGTTGTTGTTATGTATGAATGAATTATTACATGTTTAATCTCATATTTTTGTATTGGAGATGTGTTCTATAGTGTCTCATATATATATATTAGTGTAGAGAGTGAGTTCTTGATATATTATGTTATATACTTGTGTTCTTTTGTCTCAAACTACCTAAATTCGTCATGATTTTTATCCACGTTTTTAATTTCAGCCCTAACTTAGAAATATCATAACTTCTAGCTCAAAGCTCGGTTTAATCTCTCGTTTTTTTTTAAAAGAAGCGTATTGAAGTTAGCTTTCCAAAAACATGTATTAATAGGCCTAAATCTTTCTGTAACTTTTTGGATAATTATTTGAGTGTCAGCTGTACGAAAGACAAATGCGTTCTCGGTGTTTTCGCGATTTCGGGAGTTTCCGGAAACGAAAATGCGATCCGTTTGAAGTTTCGGAAAGCTAACACATAGATCTATAATATACTTTAATCCTAGATTTTAATTCATACTGAGATGGTACAGTATTGATTAGTAGTAAGAGTTACTATTCGGCATATGCATTTTGTGCACCCTTGTGTGTAATATAATGTTCTATTTGATTTTAACCCATGTTAATATATATACATTATGTAATTAAATAGAGAATACAAGCATGAGTAAATGTTTAAATAAATGATGTATGAGGTGTAAGTATCCTATCTAATGTAAGCATGTATAAGTATGGCTTGTAATGAATATGTAGGTTCCATAGTATATAATGTATGGTGCATATAGTGGTGCAAGAGAATAAATGAATGATGAATGAATGCAAGCATGAATGTAATGTAATAATAGATGTAATGTATGTAATATACAAGTTAATGAGATGTAATATTCTATGTTAACACAAATCCTATATTACCTTATGTACCCCCATACACTATGTTGACACTATCACACTTGACACATTGTTCACTTATACTTTGACACTCTTTGATATGTATACACTATGTATGCCCATTTAACCCTCACTTGCCCCTTTGCCATGTTCACATACACACACATAGCCTCTTAAATAAGTATTTATGAATATAGTTAACTTAGCTATGTATGTATATTATATATATGTTAGCATATTGTGTTGTAATATATAAGTTTATATAACCATTTGAAATGCCATGATTATAGACCTAATGTTGAATACCAATATATGCATGTGTATATATGTGTAGACATATATAGCTTAAGTAATAGATTACCTAGTGTATATCCAATGTGAATTCTTGTCTATTTGAGTATTGAATAATTGCATGCTATATAGAGTTGGGTGTATGTTGGCTTGTATAGCCTTGTATTGATGTGTGCTTGCTAGGATAGTCTTGGTTAGGCCTAGTAAGACTTGCTGGGTTAGGACATGACCTAGTTTGACCTAGTTTGACTAGTGCAGTTGACCAGAGTTGACCAAGGGTTGACTTTGGCCTAGTTTGACCTAGATTCATGTAGAATGCATTGTAGTACTTTATATTATCCTTCTGGACATGTTGTGACTTGTGCTGTTCTAATTAGGAGCCAGACACCTCTTCTCGGACAGTATCTTTACCTTGGACATTCAGATATCAGGCGAGTACATTCTCTGATCATTTCATATCCTGTTTAGAATTATTTTCCTGCTTTAAATTACTTTACTTGATACTGTCACGTTGGTCACACGGATTGGTACTATATGGATCTTTTCATGAGATATTATCCCCCTCGGGAGCACCGGATACTGCATGTTTTGTGCGTTTCACGAATCATCACGTATCTCTATGCTTCCTCTGATTCACGAATCGCTTGTGACACATGTACTCTCATGTTCACAGAGCCATCATGAATCACCTTCACGTATCACTCATTTTATGAGCCATGTGAAGTTTCACGAATCTTAACATAACTTGAACAGATCCTTGTGTATTGATTGGGGATGGGGGAGTAGAAATAGACATGTGAATATTATCCAAGTAGCTGTAGTCATGAATCACTCTCTTAGCTGTAGTCATGAATCTTCTATGCCATTCACATGTTTATATTTTACTCTGACTCACTAGTCACTGTTAGTTCTCTATGTATAGTAGATATTTCTATTACAATTTTCTTTCTCTGTTTACATACTATATTTCCTTCAGATCCTGTATCTTACTTTACTGCATGATTATATTTTCTAACCTGCTATGATCTGTTGAGATGTACTGTGCTCGCTCCAGTCCTGACTAGACCCGTTGATAAATTTTACAGATAGCCTGGAGGTTGCCTGCTAGCCTAGAGGAGACAGTAGAGGTTGCATAGATAGCTAGGATTTTTGCTTATAGTTTATTTTCAGTCATCTTGAGTTATATTTATGGATTACTGTATTTGAGTTTTGAGATATATTCTGAGTTTGTATCTTAGACACTTAGACTTCTATCTGTTGTATCTCTTTTCGATTTCATGTTTTATCTATCTTCCTTTATGCTCTACCTTAGATGTGATTGAGTTTACATTCTGCTATGTCACCCCCATTCGGGGAGTATAAACTGTTTAGTCTTATACTGTTAGATGCATTGAGACCTAGGACAGCGTTCTACCGCTGACACTGCGGCGTAGGCTGGGCGTTGTTACGTTCTCGTGCCCTAACTCTAGGGTGCGGGTCGTGACACGTTTTTAGTGGTGGCCCATGCAGGTCAAGATTCGCATTAGTGCGATTTCGTAGTAGCGCAACGACTTAGTTGTACTACTACGAGCCTGCTATAGGATATATAAATTAAGATGTTAGGATGAGAGGATACTCAATCACTGTTAGGATTCCTTGAGAGATTCCTGGGATGACCCTTGAGAATCTTATTTTGAATTCCGATTTAAACTCCTTTTCCTTGTTTTGATTCACCTTTTTCCTTGATTTGAATTTGATTTTGTGGATTCATTGTAGAACTTTGAATCCTGGTATTAGTTGATGATTTTGATAAAATTTTGTAGTTGTTGATTTAATTTTGTATTTAGATTAATATTTTCAAATCCAAGGTACTCAATCACACTTAGGATTCTTTGAGAGATTTCTGGGACGACCCCTGAGAAACTCATTTTGAGCTTCAATTGGAATTCCTTTTCCTCTTGTTTGGATTCACCCTCATTCCTTGCTATTGAATTTAAGCTTGATGGGTTCCTCTCGTTTGAACCGATGAGAAGGAACATATCTTCATTATTCTTTCTCGCCATTATTCCCTTGCATTCTTATTTACCTCTTATCTTAAACTCTGTCTCATTACATTAATTACCCATATCTTGTCGTCCCTACCAGATGCACTTCGAAATCCTTGAATCTTCGTATCTTTTGTATGGGGAAGGCTAAGGAAGTGACGTAAATTATGTATCTCAGAGAAGACGTAACTGGTTATCAGATGACTAACTCGATCTTCATTATTTTTGTGCATTAATTACCACCTCTTGAACTCCCACTTTCTAATTGAGATCCTTGACGTTCCTTATCGTGACTTTGATATTCGGAATGTAATACTAGCTGTTACCCTCCAACAAATCTTATATACAAGACCTAGACGAGCTCACCTTCGTGTAGGTATATCATGTCCCACTAAAACCCGTCTTCTTGTACTCTATTTTCTTGATATGATTTTCTGGTCAACTGGCTAAACTATAACCTCTACCATTATACTAAATTTCTTCTTATTTCAATTAGAAATCCAGCCTTGACTCAATTCTTTCGACCCGACATGTGATGGTGTTCTGCTTGTTTCCTTAGATGCTTAACCTTGTACCTCATCTGATTACTTGACCCGTTGGTTAAGAAACTTGGACTATGTAATTCCTTTCATTATTACCACCCTTATATCTTGTGCTGCTAAATTAGCCTTAGTTTTGCAAGCTTATCTATTTTCGAGCTTGGTCATGACATATTTTATTGGGTGGCCACCCACTAACATATTGTCTAATCAGAACCGGTACATGATGGTCTGATCAACCTATTGCACTTTGGTTCGCTTTTTCATGTATCAATCTACGAGAATGGAGATATAGTTAAACTTGACCCTAGAGTCTCATTCGCGACAGCCTTAACAATTCTCCTTGAAATCTTTTCATCGCCTATGAACCTCGTATTCGTACTCAGTCGAATTAAATTTAATCATGACCTGAACCTCCATCATTGGATGCTCGTGCTCATACTTTGATTTCATTGATTTCCCTTCTTGTCCAAGTCTCGTTTTATCCCGAAATTGATCAACTTAGATCGTGTCAAGACAAAAATCTATTTGTGATTTGTTGTGCCTAAATTTTCAAATTTTGCTATTTTATGGAATAGTAACATTTTAATAATTTCTTAGTTGCTTGTTAATGACCAATTTTCATATAGGATGGTAGACAGCCCTACAACCTTGATGATTGTTGTTCCCTTACCTTTCCAATTAGGACACCCTAGATTGTTTGTGTGTTGATACCATAGTACTATTTTGACCTAGAATGATTAGTGTACCTAGGTGAGACTTCCAACTGCTACGGTATGCCCTGACCTTGTATACTATTCCTTCAAATTGCATGATTTAGATAAAAAAAATTTCGACCTTGATTGTTGGGAAATAGGGACGTCACTCCATTAGTATCAGTTGTAGATATATATGGGTTAGTCCTTGATGTGGGGATGTGTGTCTATAAACATGTAGCTTAGGAGATTTAGGAGAGATTATAGTATCAGCCTTGATAGGATGTGCTAGTCTTTTGGTGAGTATAAATGTGTTATGAGAGATAGGGGCCTATATGTCTTAGTAATGCATCGTTCCTATGGTAATAGAATGTATTAATAGATGGTTAATAGGAAGATAATAGTTTGAGCATACCTATAGCCTATGATCAGTTCCTTTTCATCCTTAGTTAAGACCACTTAAAATAGGTCCAGTCCCTTGGATATAGGTTCCAGTCCATATTCTATTGAAGTTCCATTACCGCCGTACAGCAGAGCAGTATTGGAGGTATTCCTAGATTGACACTTTTTAGATGTCCGTTTATTATTCCAGTGTTAGGAAGTGTTACCTTAGATATTGGGTATGTTAGAGGCTCTAGAAGGAGTACTATCGATCTTAAATTTCGAGGACGAAATTTTTCTACGGTGGGTAGAGTTGTAGCACCCAGTTTTCCAAATAAGGGTAATTTTGAAATTACGTGTTTATAATTATTTTAATAATGATATTTAATTCATGATATGATTTTTGGTGATTTTAAATTATTTTAAAATTATTTAAATCAATGACTTGTGGTTTTGACGTTTTGCTAGTGAAACCCTAGAGACTGTTTGACCTAGAGCCTAACCATGTGATTATGATATTTTAATGTCATTTTTGGCCTAAAGATATTTTTGCATTTGACCTCTTTGAATTATTTGATATTATTTTATTATTTATGATATTGTTTTGGGGTTATTTGAGTCGGGTTCGAATTTCAACTCAATCCGACTTGAAACAGGGATCCGGGGATAGTTTGACTCTAGTGGGACCCACACACTAGTTAGGCATGGCCCACATGATATTAATTTTAGTCCACATGATAGAAATATTTTAGTTAGAGGTTAGACTAATTATTATGGATAAGGTTAGTGTGATTAGAGACTTTAGAATGACTAATTTAGCCCCAACCAATTAGCCCTTTCCTAATACTCATAGAATAGGTTAGTGGAGGCATTTTGGACCTTACCATAATAGGACAAATAGCCCCATATGGCCAGCCACTTTGGGAGAGGATAGGCTCAAGTTCATTTCATTATTCTCATCCACACTCTCTCTCTTTTTCTTCCCCAAATTCCTAAAGAGCAATTCCTAAAAATTTCTCCACCAAATCCTTCCATTTCGCCACCAAATCTTCTTCTTTTCTTCTCCATTCTAGCCAAGGAGGAAGTTACCCAAGTTTGGGAGGATTCGGAGCTCGTTCGTGTCCTTTTGGAATCTCTACGTGTCGGTGTCGCTCCGGGAAGGCTTTTCTTCGATTCGATCTACCGGAAGGTATAAATCCCTTCTCCTTTTCATTTTCTCATGCATATAGGTCTATTTTGAACCCATAGGAATGACCCCCATGGTTGTATCTCTATTTGTGTCCATTTCGTGTCCATTTGGAGGTCATAGGAATGTCCTTTGTGTTGTGGTTGTGTCCATGTGGGAAAATCCCAAATTTGGACACACTATGTGTTGTTGTTATGTATGAATGAATTATTACATGTTTAATCTCATATTTTTGTATTAGAGATGTGTTCTATAGTGTCTCATATATATATATTAGTGTAGAGAGTGAGTTCTTGATATATTATGTTATATACTTGTGTTCTTTTGTCTCAAACTACCTAAATCCGTCATGATTTTTATCCACGTTTTTAATTTCAGCCCTAACTTAGAAATGTCATAACTTCTAGCTCAAAGCTCGGTTTAATCTCCCGTTTTTTTTAAAAGAAGCGTATTGAAGTTAGCTTTCCAAAAACATGTATTAATAGGCCTAATTATTTCTGTAACTTTTTAGAGAATTATTTGAGTGTCAGCTGTACGAAAGACAAACGCGTTCTCGGTATTTTCGCGATTCCGGGAGTTTTCGGAAATGAAAACGCGATCCGTTTGAAGTTTCGGAAAGCTAACACATAGATATATAATATACTTTAATCCTAGATTTTAATTCATGCTGAGATGGTACAGTATTGATTATTAGTAAGAGTTACTATTCGGCATATGCATTTTGTGCACCCTTGTGTGTAATATAATGTTCTATTTGATTTTAACCCATGTTAATGTATATACATTATGTAATTAAATAGAGAATGCAAGCATGAGTAAATATTTAAATAAATGATATATGAGGTGTAAGTATCCTATCTAATGTAAGTATGTATAAGTATGGCTTGTAATGAATATGTAGGTTCCATAGTATGTAATGTATGGTGCATATAGTGGTGCAAGAGAATAAATGAATGATAAATGAATGCAAGCATGAATGTAATGTAATAATAGATGTAATGTATGCAATATACAAGTTAATAAGATGTAATGTTCTATGTTAACACAAATCCTATATTACCTCATGTACCCCCTTACACTATGTTGACACTATCTTACTTGACACATTGTTCACTTATACTTTGACACTCTTTGATATGTATACACTATGTATGCCCATTTAACCCTCACTTGTCCTTTGCCATGTTCACATACACACACATAGCCTCTTAAATAAGTATTTATGAATATAGTTAACTTAGCTATGTATGTATATTATATATATGTTAGCATATTGTGTTGTAATATATAAGTTTATATAACCATTTGAAATGCCATGATTATAGACCTAATGTTGAATACCAATATATGCATGTGTATATATGTGTAGACATATATAGCTTAAGTAATAGATTACCTAGTGTATATCCAATGTGAATTCTTGTCTATTTGAGTATTGAATAATTGCATGCTATATAGAGTTGGGTGTATGTTGGCTTGTATAGCCTTGTATTGATGTGTGCTTGCTAGGATAGTCTTGGTTAGGCCTAGTAAGACTTGCTGGGTTAGGACATGACCTAGTTTGACCTAGTTTGACTAGTGCAGTTGACCAGAGTTGACCAAGGGTTGACTTTGGCCTAGTTTGACCTAGATTCATGTATAATGCATTGTAGTGCTTTATATTACCCTTCTGGACATGTTGTGACTTGTGCTGTTCTAATTAGAAGCCAGATACCTCTCCTCGGACAGTATCTTTACCTTGGACATTCAGATATCAGGCGAGTACATTCTCTGATCATTTTATATCCTGTTTAGAATTATTTTTCTGCTTTAAATTACTTTACTTGATACTGTCACATTGGTCACACGGATTGGTACTATATGGATCTTTTCATGAGATGTTATCCCCCTCGGGAGCATCGGATACTGCATGTTTTGTACGTTTCACGAATCATCACGTATCTCTATGCTTCCTCTGATTCACGAATCGCTTGTGACACATGTACTCTCATGTTCACAGAGCCATCATGAATCACCTTCACGTATCACTCATTTTATGAGCCATGTAAAGTTTTACGAATCTTAACATAACTTGAACAGATCCTTGTGTATTGATTGGGGATGGGGGAGTAGAAATAGACATGTAAATATTATCCAAGTAGCTGTAGTCATGAATCACTCTCTTAGCTGTAGTCATGAATCTCCTATGCCATTCACATGTTTATATTTTACTCTGACTCACTAGTCACTGTTAGTTCTCTATGTATAGTAGATATTTCTATTACAGTTCTCTTTTTCTGTTTACATACTATATTTCCTTCAGATCCTGTATCTTACTTTACTGCATGATTATATTTTCTAACCTGCTATGATCTGTTGAGATGTACTGTGCTCGCTCCAGTCCTGACTGGACCCATTGATAAATTTTACAGATAGCCTGGAGGTTGCCTGCTAGCCTAGAGGAGACAGTAGAGGTTGCATAGATAGCTAGGGTTTTTGCTTATAGTTTATTTTCAGTCATCTTGAGTTGTATTTATGGATTACTGTATTTGAGTTTTGAGATGTATTCTGAGTTTGTATCTTAGACACTTAGACTTCTATCTGTTGTATCTCTTTTCGATTTCATGTTTTATCTATCTTCCTTTATGCTCTACCTTAGATGTGATTGAGTTTACATTCTGCTATGTCACCCCCATTCGGGGAGTATAAACTGTTTAGTCTTATACTGTTAGATGCATTGAGACCTAGGACAGCGTTCTACCGCCGACACTGCGGCGTAGGCTGGGCGTTGTTACGTTCTCGTGCCCTAACTCTAGGGTGCGGGTCGTGACATAGACTCTTGTTATTTTTTTTAGAGTCTTATCGGACATGCATGCTAGTGGGCTGCAGACCACGACCCATAGTGTTCATTCATGTTTCATATTCTTATTGTGGATTGAGATATAGATTTGTTTGCCATGATTTGGCAGTATACCATAGCCTTGACAGCGTTTACGTATTCGAGTCGGGCTAGAGTTCGTTCGATACGTAGCTGGACTTGGACACGCTTCGTATCCGAAAAGCGGGTGCGGGTCGTGACACCTTGACAGTAGGATACACGTGCTGCTTTTGTAATACGAAATTAATTATCGGTACCATAGCACCTACTCAATATTATTTAAATTCATGAACATAATTATAAGTTGGAAATCAGCACGGGTACATTGTCAATGATCGGGATCAGCCAGTCGTTCTCAATGGTTCATACATGAACGTGTCCCATTCAGTACAATAAGACGACTAGCCAGTCTCTAAGTTCCAGACATAGGAATGCATGATCAATATTAAGTCAGGATAACAATCATTGTTAATTCGTGACAAGGCATGGTAGTCAAAAGTTCTATATCAAGAATAAGAGAAACTTGCATAAAATAGTTGGTAACATATTCTTGAAGCCAAGAAAAAGATCTACAACTTTCATGTTGGAAGGTAGGAGAAATTCGGACCAGAAAACAGTCAAAAAGAGCATCAAACAATCAAAATCAGCCAAAATCAGCCTCATGCGGCTCAAAAATGCTTATGCCGCCAGAAATGGTCATGCGGCCAGAAATGGTCATGCGGCCAGAAATGCTTATGCGGCTCAAAAATGCCCATGCGGCCAGAAATGGTCATGCGGCCAGAAATGCTTATACGGCTCAAAAATGTCCATACGGCCAGAAATGGTCATACGGCCAGAAATGCTTATGCGGCTCAAAAAATGCCCATGCGGCCAGAAATACTTATGCGGCTCAAAAATGCCCATGCGGCCAGAAATGGTCATGCGGCCAGAAATGCTTATGCGGCTCAAAAATGTCTATGCGGCCAGAAATGGTCATGCGGCCATGCACTATTCATCGTCCCTACCAAAATCAGGACAGATAAACATAGAAGTTTGACCAAAATTGTTTTAGCCATAACTTCCTCCAATCAAGTCGAAATCTAACTTTTCAAGAGCCAAAATTGGGTAGAATTGAATTCCCTACAACATAGAACAATCAAAACATGGAAATGATGAAGTTTGATAGATCAAAATCCAAGAAAACCGAAAAAAGAAAAACTTAGATCTACACAAAACTAACCATGGAAAACAAAAAACTACAAGACCTAAACATGTAGAGAAAGAAGAGACAAACACAATGGACTAAAAATAAATAAGGATGCATGAAATCCTCTATGATGTGCAAGATGTACTTGCCTCTCACAAGTGGGTTAGGGTTTGGTGGAGGAGTAAATGTGAATGAATGAAGAGAGAGAATGAAAGAAGAAGTTTTATATCAAGGTCAAGTGGATCTCCACCATTCATTCTCTCCACCAAATTCAAGCCATCCATTCCTTTCCATGTTGAACCAAACCAAACCAAGTTGATTTATCATGAACCGAAATGAACCAAGAGCCAAGAAAAAACAGAAAATAAAATACAAAAAAAATAATTAGCATAAAATTAAAAGAATTAAATACAAAATAAATACATGACAGATACTAAATAAATTCGTGCTTTCTTGCGGTACTTGATATTAGAGGTCTAACCTCTCTGGTTTTGCATGGCCAGATTTAGAGCCAGTTCCCGAGGACTCAGCTTACTTCCACCTCCAAGATTGTCAATACTAGAGGAATGATCGCCGGAGGACACGAGTGGGTCCCTTGCTTCCCTGCTCGTCTTTATTATTTACTTTTGGCCGTTTGGCACCGACATGTTAGTCGGATTGTCTAGTACTTACTTTTACATAATTGTAATTAAGTCAGACTGCAGCAGATAACAATTGTGTATACCTTGCTATATCATCTGGCTAAGTTTTGTACAGCCAGATCTCAAGAACATTTTGACTAAGCATTTGGGACGTCTTACTGCTTTATCTTACATGTTCTCTATTTACTGTTTCTTGTTGGAATGATTGAGACAATAGATGTTGAGTAACCCTAGTAAGACTTTCATGTAGTATGTACCCCCTCGTCTTTTAGACAGCATTGATCATATTATACGGTATTCATCTACCCGTATTACGTAGCTGGCTGAGTCATTCTTCCGCTCTCCGGTATTCTGGATCTGGGGCGTGACAAGGTTTTAGTGGTGGCCCATGCAGGTCTGATTTCAGACTTGTGGGGTGTTTCGATTTATAGGGTGTCTCAATCACACATGTTTCCCCTTGATCTCATGACTCGTTACTCTCGACTCCAGCTTGACATTCTGGTATCCTTTGACTTCATTGATCCTTCCTATCCGGTCGTTTGATTGTTCTTTTGTCCCTTTTCTTAGGGGCACTTCTTCCGCATCCGTCAGGACTGGACAGCAACAACAAGTGCAGCATGGGCAACCTGACCAGGTTGGTCAGCAACAAGGGCCAGTACTACCCCAGAAGACTATCCAAGAAGAAGTGATAATAGAACCAGCAGCTGGACCGCAGTATCCGGAGGTTCCAACACCACCAATAGTTCCACCCACCCCTGTAGAAGTGGACACACCAGCCCTTCTGGAGATCATGAGAGGGATGATAGCCACTCAGCAACATCAGATGTTGGCCCAGCAACGCATGCACGCTCAGTTGCAAGAGCAGAATGTACTACTCAACCAAGGATTACAAACGGATTTGGAAAGAGGGATGAGGACAGATTCATGAGCCTCAACAAGATTTTGCAAGTACAACCCTCGTCGTTTCGAGGGCACGGAAGATGCCATTTCAGCAGATGCATGGCTTAAGGATATTGAGGCTATTTTGACAGCGACTAAGGTTTCGGCGGAAGAGCTTGTGGATCTAGTGAAGTTGTTACTTCAGGATCTCGCACGTGATTGGTGGGAATCAGAGGAAGTGGGCATCAGACGACCTGTAGCTTGGGACGATTTTACTGCAAGATTCAAGACAAAGTATTATGGAGTTATAGCACAGTTTGAGCTACAACAAAAGTTTATCAACCTCAAGCAGGCTGGCAAGACAGTGGATGCTTATGCAGCAGAGTTCTGCAGATTGAGCTGGTTCGCCCCAGAGATGGTAGCAACGGAGAGCCAGAGGGCTATTAGGTTCCAGCAAGGGTTTTATCTTGAGCTCTTTCAATTGATAGAGGGGCACAATTATCAGACTTTTGATGAAGTATTGACGGCAACCCGAAGGCATGAGATCAGCATTCAGAGGATCACTGTAAGGACTGGAGGTCAGAAGAGATCCCACAGTCAGATTGAAGGAGGAGGGGGAGTAGCGCCCCGAACAACAGCACCATCCCCTGGCATTCGTATTCACGATATGGCAATGCGAGGGCCAGCACCACCACCAAGGCAGCAGCAACAGAAGAAGAACCTGCAACCCCCAACGGGCTGTACTTATTATGGGAAGGTAGGGCACACTGGGATGTGTGTCGGACATTGAACGAACAGTATTTGATATGTGGAGATCCAGATCATTGGGTTACCACATGTCCCATTAATTCGAGGTCAGGAGGACCGGTACAACAGTTTCCTGCTCTGCCAGCACCAGGGACAGGCCAGTATCGAGGACCAGCGGTGGCAGTGAGACCGTTGGCACAACGTCCATTGATGTCACAGGCTCAGATGTTTTGGCAGCAGGGACCGCCGATGCAGCAACAACAACATAGACCACCCCAGCATCACCAAGGCAGGGGCCAACAGCAGCACCAGGCTAGGCCGCAGCATGGGAACCAATAAGGAGGCCGAGGACAGGAATTCAATCTGTCCTTGGAAGAGGCATTGGCATCGGGAGATGTAGTGGCAGGTAACATTCTCGTCGCCTCATATCCCGTAGTAGCATTGTTTGATTCTGGAGCATCACACTCATTTATATCTGTACAATTTACGACACGACTAGGGATGCAGTTCGAGGCATTGCCAGGGAGGTTGAATATACTCACTGGTAATGGGCTCGTAGGAGTTAGTAGAGTTATTCTAGCATGTAGCGTTGTAGTTTGCGGGTATTCTTTACCCGCCAGGTTGATAGAATTTTCTGTTGGAAATTTTGACGTTATCTTAGGCATGGACTGGCTGAAAGACAGTCATGCGACAATAGATTGTCGTTGGAGAGTGTGTCTTTTGATATTCCAGGCATGAAGCGGTTCACCTTAGTCAGATCAGTGGCAACTCAGCAAGTGCATGGAGTAGTAACAGCAATGGAAGAAGTTCAAGTCCCGAAGGTAGTTGAAGAGTTTCTAGACGTATTTCCTGAAGAACTTTCAGGTATACCACCGGTTAGAGATATTGAGTTCAGTATAGAATTGGCACCTGGAACTAAACCGATATCAGATCGAGTTTATAGAATGGCGGATTCGGAGCAGGCCAAGGTATATCAGCACATAGAGGAATTGAAGGAGAAAAAGTTCATCCAAGCTAGCATATCACCATGGACAGCACCAGTGGTACTTGTGGGAAAGAAGGATGGGTCATCCAGATTATGCATTGACTACAGGAAGCTTAACGCGGCAACAGTGAAGAACAAGTATCCATTACCCAGGATCGATGACTTGTTTGATCAGTTGAGTAGAGCTAGAGTTTTCTCCAAGATAGATCTTCGTTCAAGGTATCTTTAAGTGAGGGTTCAGAAGGAAGATATTCCCAGGACAGCGTTCAGGTCGAAGTACAGGCATTACGAATTCCTAGTTATGTCGTTTGGTTTGACCAATGCTCCAGCAATATTTATGGATTTGATGAATCGTATCTTTATGCCATACTTAGACCAATTTATCGTTATGTTCCTCGATGACATTCTCGTATACTCTGCCAGTGAAGAAGAGCATGAAGACCACCTCAGGAAAGTGTTACAGGTTCTGAGAGAGAACCAGTTGTATGCCAAGCTCAGCAAGTGTGAGTGCTGGATGGACCACATTTTATTTTTGGGTCATATCGTATCAGGAGCAGGAGTAGCAGTAGATCCCAAGAAGGTAGAAGCAGTAGAGAGTTGGCCAGTACCCAAGACCGTAGCAGATGTGCAGAGTTTCTTGGGATTGGCATGATATTATAGAAGGTTCGCATCAGACTTTGCAAGACTTTCAGCACCCATGACCCGCTTGACACGGAAGGATGTGCCATTTGTCTGGTCGGCTGAATGCCTGTCATCATTTGAGAATTTGAAGCAGAAGTTGATATCAGCGCCTATTGTTATATTGCCGGTTAGACTCGAAGGTTTTACCGTTTATTGTGACGCGTCAGGAAAGGGACTTGGGTGTGTCCTCATGCAGCATGGGAAGGTGATAGCGTATGCATCTAGGCAACTTCGGGACCACGAGAAGAATTATCCAACTCATGACTTGGAGTTGGCGGCAGTAGTATTTGCTTTGAAGCTATGGAGGCATTACTTGTACGGTGATCGAGTGGACATGTACACAGACCACAAAAGTCTAAAGTACATCTTTACTCAGAAGGAACTGAACATGAGGCAGAGAAGATGGTTAGAGTTGATCAAGGATTACGACGTGGAGCTTCAGTATCACCCAGACAAGGCTAATGTGGTAGCAGATGCTCTTAGCAGGAGAGGCGGCACATTTATGTTGACATTACAAAAACATATTTTAGAAGATCTTCAGGAGATGGGGATCGAGATTATACTTCCTAGTGATATAGGAATTCTGGCAAGTCTACGGGTTCTATCCGACTTGGTAGACAAGATCAAGACAGCTCAGGCACAGGACCCAAGGATCCAGAAGCTTAGGACAGAATGTGAGTCAGGACTCAGAAAGGAGAAGAAAATTCATGAAGATGATACACTTAGATTTGGATCACGCCTATGTGTGCCTAGTGGAGATATCAGGCAGGAGGTTGTGACAGAAGCCCACAGTTCTCAGTATTCTATACACCCTGGAGGGACCAAAATGTACAAGGATATCAAGCAGCACTTCTGGTGGAACGGAATGAAGAGGGAGATAGCTAGATTCGTTTCCCGTTGCTTAATATGTCAGCAAGTGAAGGCTGAACAACAAAGGCCAGCTGGATTATTACAACCGCTTCCTATCCCAGAATGGAAGTGGAAACATATTATAATGGACTTTGTGACCGGTTTACCGAGATCACCAAGTGGTAAAGATGCTGTTTGGGTGATAGTGGACCGGCTTACAAAGGTGGCACATTTTTTTCCTTTTAGAGTAGGGCAATCTACAGAAAAGTTGGCAGAGTTATACATGCAGCAAATAGTCAGGCAGCATGGGGTGCCTGTCAGTATTGTGTCAGACAGAGATACCCGCTTTACATTATATTTTTGGAAGAGTCTACATCATAGTCTGGGTACCAAGTTGAGATTTAGCACGGCTTACCACCCACAGACGGACGGGCAATCAGAAAGAATAATTCAGACTTTGGAAGATATGTTACGAGCTTGCACCCAAGATTTTCGAGGATCTTGGGAGAGTCACTTGCACTTAGTCGAGTTCTCATATAACAACAGTTATCAAGCTAGTATCTAGATGGCGTCATTCGAATAGCTATATGGTAAGAAGTGTAGGTCGCCACTGGCATGTGATGATATCGGAGAGAGGAAGATGCTAGGCCCAGAAATGATTGTTCAGACAGTTAAAGTGGTTAAGGGAATTAGAGAGCGACTTCGAGTTGCGCAAGATCGACATCGTCATTGGGCGGACCAGTATCGTAGGCTGCTAGAATTTTTGTTGGAGACCACGTATTCTTGCGGATCTCACCTACACGTGGGGTCATTAGATTTGGCGTTCGCGGGAAGTTTGAGTCCGCGATACGTAGGCCCATTTGTTATCCTTGATAGTAGTGATTGAGTATCCTCTCATCCTAACATCTTAATTTTTATATCCTATAGCAGGCTCGTAGTAGTACAACTAAGTCGTTGCGCTACTACGAAATTGCACTAATGCGAATCTCGACCTGCATGGGCCACCACTAAAAACGTGTCACGACCCGCACCCACTGTGAGGGTACGAGAACGTAACAACGCCCAGCCTACGCCGCAGTGTCGGCGGTAGAACGCTGTCCTAGGTCACAATATCTAACAATATAATGCTAAGCAGTTTATACTCCCCGAATGGGGGTGACATAACAGGATATATCTCAATCACATCTAAGGTTGAATACGATAAGATAGAATGATATGAAAGATAAGAATCTCAATCCACAAGAAATACAAATAGAGAGATAAAGCTAAGTGTCTAAGATAAACTCAACAACATCCAGAATAATATAAACTCCAAATACAACTCAAGGTAAAGAATATACAACTCAACTCAAAGACAAGAAAATAATATAAGCCTATCTAGGGTGCATCAGCCTCTACAGCTAAGGGATCCGGCTGGCAGTCCGGATCACAAGTGTCCTCTAGAGCTGTCCCATAGAAGGTATCTAAGCAGGCCTCCTCCTCGTTCTCTGTAATATTTTCAACAGGTCCAGTCAGGACAGAAGCGAGCACAATACATCTCAACAGATCATAGCAGGTTAAAAAATATAATCATGCAGTAAAGTAAGATACATGAACTGAAAGAAATGCAGTATGTAAACGGAGAGAGAGAACTGTAATAGAAATATCTACTATAAATAGAGACTAACAGTGGCTAGTGAGTCAGAGTACAATATAGACATATAAATGGCATAGGATGATTCTGATGCTACACTATGAAAAGATTCTGATGCTACACTACTTGGATATTATTCACATGTCTACTTCTACTCCCCCATACCCTCAATCAATACACAAAGATCCAGCCAAGTTATGTTATGATTCATGTAACGGCCCCCGAAGGGTGGTACATGATAGTCCCATAAATGGGGATTCTAGGAAGCCCAATAAATAGGAGGATTCAAGGAAACTCTGTGATCGTGAGAGTACATGTCACAAGTAATCAATGAACCAAGAAGCATAGTGATACACAATGTAAGTGAAACGCACAGAATATGTAATATTCGATGCTCCTGAAGGATAACATCTCAAGAAGGGATTCATATAGTACCAATCCGTGTGACCAACGTGAGTAATTTAAAGCAAGAAAATAATTCTAAACAGGATATAAAATAATCAGAGAATGGACTCGCCTGGTATCTGAGTGTCCGGATGAAATGTACTGTCCAAAGA
>JANAVB010014600.1:9265309-9472894 GCA_029216955.1 Iris pallida
CAATAAAATCAAGTATGAGCACGAGCATCCAATGATGAAGATCCAGGTCATGATTAAATTTAATTCAACTGGATACGAATACGAGGTTCATAGGCGATAAAAATAATTCCAAGGAGAATTGTCAAGGCTGTTGCGGATAAGATTCTAGGGCAAGTTTAACTATGTCTCCTTCCACGTAGATTAATATGAAAAGCGAACCAAAATGCAATAGGTTGATCAGACCATCATACGCCGGTTCTGATTAGACAATATGTTAGTGGGTGCGCACCCAATAAAATATGTCATGATCAAGCTCGAAAAGGATAAGCTTGTAAAACTAAAGATAATTAGCAGCATAAGTTATAAGTAAGGGTGGTAGTGATGAACGAAGATACATAATCCAGATTCTTAACTAAATGGGTCAAGCAATCAAGATAAGGTACAAGGTTTAGCATTTAAGAAATCAAGCAGAACATCATCACATGTCGGGTCGAAGGAATTGAGTCAAGGCTGGATCTCTAATTGAAATCAGAAATAATTCAGTATCATGGTAGAGGTTATAGTTTAGCCATTTGACCAGAAAATTATATCAAGAAAATAGAGTACAAGGAGATGAGTTTTAGTGGGACATGATATACTTACACGAAGGTGAGTTCGTCTAGGTCTTGCATATAAGATTTGTTGGAGGGTAACAGCTAGTATTACATTCCGAATGTCAAGGTCACGATAAGGAACGTCAAAGGATCTCAAATAGAAAGTGGGGGTTCAAGAGGTGGTAAATAAAAGCACAAGATAAGGAAGATCAAGTTAATCATCTGTTTCTGATACCCTTAAGTTCATCTGGTCATAACTTGCCAATCATATCCTTACCTCACCAGTCTCCATATAAAAATTTAACCTTTACCTAAGCCTTTACCATGACTACCGTAGGCAATTTCCAATTTTCAAACATTACTCATGAAGCATAGCCTTCACATTTAGGAATCAACATTAACCATTTATTTAAATTTTCAAATTCTTTCACCTTGTCTTAAATTTGGCCCGAAACCTCTAAATCCCGTTTACGAATTCCTTAAACTTGTTCAAATGGTTCTCTTCGTGTTATTTAATTTAAATATCTTTAGGCCTTACAAAACTTATCCTCCATCATAAAATCAACTTCCGTATTTTCTTCGACATACACCTTTGAATATTATTCTCCTAAAAAAAATTTTCCACAACATTCTCTAAATTTCTATAACTTTATGTTCCCTCTATCCCCAGTCATTTCCTTGCAATATCTTGTTCAATATCCTTATTGAATGCAATTAATTTCTCTTTTCCATTACTAACCTTCTACATAGTCTTAGGGTAAAACTTTCCAAGAATCAATAACCAGAGTTTCGAGGTTCTCAAACCTAGGTTGATCTTGAATATCCTCATCAGTTTGAATATACCTATAAACTATCTCAAAACCCCCAAAATCTCCCTAAGTGTGATTGTTTCCAGATTGGTAGTATACATCTCTTGATTCTATTCGAGACCTTTACTATATTTTTATCTCAAGGTTTCAATATTGAACACTCCACATTTTGATTTCCTCTAGATCATCATATAATAATCAGTTATGTTTCCCCTGAGCGACATGATTCACGTCACTTCTTCAGTCTTTCCCAGGCAGAAGATATGAAGATTCAAGGGTTTCGAGGTACATCTGGTAGAGATGATAAGATATGGATGATTGGTGTAATTAGACAGAGTTTAAGATAAGAAGAAAAATAAGAATGCAAGGAAATAATGGCAAGAAGGAATAATAAAGATGTGTTCTTTCTCATCTGTTCAAACGAAATGAACCCATCAAGCTCAAATTCAATAGCAAGAATGAGGGTGAATCCAAACAAGAGGAAAAAGGAATTCCAATTGAAGATCAAAAATGAGTTTCTCAGGGGTCGTCCCAGGAATCTCTCAAAGAATCCTAAGTGTGATTGAGTGCCTTGAATTTGAAAATATTAAATACAAAATTAAAGTCAACAACTACAGAATTTTATCAAAATTATCAACTAATACCAGGATTCAAAGTTCTACAATGAATCCACCAAAATCAAATTCAAATCAAGAAAAAAGGTGAATCAAAATAAGGGAAAGGGAGTTTAAATCAGAGTTCAAAATGAGATTCTCAAGGGTCATCCCAGGAATCTCTCAAGGAATCCTAACAGTGATTGAGTATCCACTCATCCTAACATCTTAATTTTTATATTCTATAGCAAGCTCGTAGTAGTACAACTAAGTCGTTGCGCTACTACGAAATCGCACTAATGCGAACCTCGACCTGCATGGGCCACCACTAAAAACGTGTCACGACCCGCACCCACTGTGAGGGTACGAGAACGTAACAACGCCCAGCCTACGCCGCAGTGTCGGCGGTAGAACGCTGTCCTAGGTCACAACATCTAACAATATAATGCTAAGCAGTTTATACTCCCCGAATGGGGGTGACATAACAGGATATATCTCAATCACATCTAAGGTAGAATACGATAAGATAGAATGATATGAAAGATAAGAATCTCAATCCACAAGAAATACAAATAGAGAGATAAAGCTAAGTGTCTAAGATAAACTCAACAACATCCAGAATAATATAAACTCCAAATACAACTCAAGGTAAAGAATATACAACTCAACTCAAAGACAAGAAAATAATATAAGCCTATCTAAGGTGCATCAGCCTCTACAGCTAAGGGATCCGGCTGGCAGTCCAGATCACAAGTGTCCTCTAGAGCTGTCCCATAGAAGGTATCTAAGCAGGCCTCCTCCTCGTTCTCTGTAATATTTTCAACAGGTCCAGTCAGGACAGGAGCGAGCACAATACATCTCAACAGATCATAGCAGGTTAGAAAATATAATCATGCATTAAAGTAAGATATATGAACTGAAAGAAATGCAGTATATAAACGGAGAGAGAGAACTGTAATAGAAATATCTACTATAAATAGAGACTAACAGTGGCTAGTAAGTCAGAGTACAATATAGACATGTAAATGGCATAGGATGATCCTGATGCTACACTATGGAAAGATTCTGATGCTACACTACTTGGATATTATTCACATGTCTACTTCTACTCTCCCGTACCCCCAATCAATACACAAGGATCCAGCCAGGTTATGTTATGATTCATGTAACGGCCCCCGAAGGGTGGTACATGATAGTCCCATAAATGAGGATTCTAGGAAGCCCAATAAATGGGAGGATTAAAGAAAACTCTGTGATCATGAGAGTACATGTCACAAGTAATCAATGAACCAAGAAGCATAGTGATACACAATGTAAGTGAAACGCACAGAACATGTAATATCCGATGCTCCTGAAGGATAACATCTCAAGAAGGGATCCATATAGTACTAATCCGTGTGACCCACTGAAATACAAACAAGAGGCTAATTATAGCTAACGGTCCTATGCTGTGATGAGTTCTTCTATGTTGCAATCCTAGTAATCCTCTAGGTGTTCTAAATGTTTATCCCTAGTGTTAACAAGTTGTCCTAGATCATAATTACAGGCATGCTTGGTACAATAACGTAACCAAACAACTTAAGTCTGGACCTGCATGGGCCGCCAAAAAAATATGTCACGACCCGTTACCCAAATTGTTGGGCTGGGCCAAGCTATGTCCAGCCTACGCTTGGTTAAAGCGCAGTAAGCTGTTCTAAGAATAGACAATAAATGATCTAAGCTACTAACAGTTCTAAAATCACATTTAAAGTTCATCACAACACAGCATCTATAAGCGAAGGTAACATGAGCACAGACTTAATGATACATAACCAAAGTATCTAACTGGAGACAAAGTCCAGTATCCAAATATAAGTACAGACCAAAGTCTAAGTCCCAAAACATAAGAAAGATAACTAAGCAAGGTTCCCCGCTGGGGCCTCTTCTGGAGCTAAGGCCAGGTCCTCAATGCAGTACCATAATATGTAACACATAGCGTTTCCTTCTCGAAAAGTATACCTACAATGTTATCCTGTCAGGACGGGAGCAAGTACAACCTCTACAACTAAAGTACTGAACATATAATGAAAGAGATGTACAACAAGAAACATGGTGTGATGAGTCTATAAAACAGGAAATACTGGAAAACATGGCCTCATGATACAACTGGGATCATGGTATGACTGGAATCACCGTATCATAGTAACACAGGAAACATGGCATATCTCATAGTCTATCATGGCAATGACACATATGTCATAGAGACAGATGCGTATGTAATATTTAAAACTGTAGCAGGTACGTGATCGGTCAATAGATGTACAATGTGCTGGGGCACATAATGAAATGTACTTCCGTACAAGTGAAACGGCGACAGATGTACATACGCACAAATCCGCATTGAGATAAAGCCTACGACAAGGTATACATATAAAATGTCAACCTTGCTCGGTACATACGTACGGAGAAGGGGGTCGTGATCACGTACTCAACTGTCAGTTTCCCCATAACCCATATTCTAACATGTGAGAGATACGAGAACAGTAAAACATGTGGGAGATACTGGGAGTAATATAAGCATGGCCGGTACTGGGAACAGTATGAAACATGTGAATACTCCGAGTAGTATAAAGCATAGTAAAACATGTACTGAGAACCAGTAAGGAACATGTGAAGATATAAGAACTGTCCTAAGCATGTCAGGTACTGTAAGTAATACAACATGTGAAGACATAGCTTGCTACCTCAAGGATCAGTATTTTAACAAGGTTAATACATGTTCTAGCATTAAAAGACAGTAAATGAGTTTGTAGATGTACTTGCCTCGAGCAAAGCAAGAATACTAGTACGAAGATATAGATGCCTGGTGTCCTGTCAATAATGATATACAAACTCAGTTCTAAGCTATGATCAAGACTACACTAGTGGTGTGACACGACTCCTAACTGGATACTAGCCAAGTGGGAACCAAGCATAAAAGTCTAATTTGGAGTGCCACTATACACAAACTAAATTTCTAGGGTCTTTATACTAGTACGGGGTGAGGTCCAATACGACTAAAACACAAAACAACATAAAAAGTTGTAAGTCGTAATTATTCAATAATTAAATCTACTGTACACTATGTTCCAACAATTTTTGAGATAGACAAAAAGCTCAAATATATATAAAATAAAGTACCAAAATAATCCTTGTTAATTATAGAAATTTATACTAATTTTTCTGGGATTTATAAACCCTCATAAATATTTATTAAAAATTAGAAAACATAAATATACTAAAAATAAGTTCTGTTTTCCTATTTTTA
Source organism: Iris pallida (assembly GCA_029216955.1). Lineage (NCBI taxonomy): Eukaryota > Viridiplantae > Streptophyta > Magnoliopsida > Asparagales > Iridaceae > Iris > Iris pallida. The sequence goes on from JANAVB010014600.1 coordinate 9,270,570, forward strand.
TAAAATACCAAAAGCACTTAATAAATGCTAAAAAAATTATAATAAATTAGATAAATTAACATAATATTTAAATACCATTTTTCTAAGATTTTTACAGTAATTAAAATATATATAAAAATTCAAAACCAGAAAGTAACAATATCTAGAAAAATAATTAATTATAAATTAAGGATAATACACAATCAAAATCTACAGATGTTGTCGGATGATAAAATAAATATCCTCAACGTGTCCAGAATGGTCAAATCAGCTAGGATAGCCTACCCATAAGTCCAATTTGGACACAGGAGCAAAACGGTAATTTCGGATCAAAATGATGTCCGCCGTTGGACACACTTTGCACCGAAAAACGTGTCAGGATAGAAGTCTACAAAACCTAGCAAATTATATGTCCACGAATCCAGAATGATGATACGAACCCAATGGTATGTCCGAAATGGAATTCCGATGTGCCGATCTCAAAATGATACGTTGACGCGACACTTGGTATCCGGTTTGCACGGAAATGCGTGCCGGAGCAAATGTCTTCAAAACTCAGCAAATTATATGTCAACGAGTCCAGAATAACGATACGAACTCAACGGTATATCCGGAATGGGATTCCGATGAGCCGGCGTCAAAAAGTCCAGTTGACTCAGAAAGTGGGACCCGCTTTGCACCGAAATACGTGCCAGGGCCCATGTTCTCCAAATCAAGCAAATTTTATATGAAAACATGCCAGAACGACGCCACGAGTCTACTGATGGTGTCAGAAATTGAATCCGGAGTCCCGGGTTCAAAAATGGAATTTAACAAGTGCAAATTAAAGAATTCGGGCGGCCAACTTTGGCGTCGAATTCAAACAACCAAACGTGCTTAAAATGAAACGAAATATAAAGGAGACAGGAAGATGGTTATACCAGCTGTGCACTAGAACTGACGGTGCGCAAAACGGAGCTGCGACGGCGAAGTTACGAGTTGATGAAGTTGGCTCCACGAAACTGTCCAAAAACAGTTCAATTTAAAGTGTCAACTTGGTGGCCAGTTTTGAGGTATCAAACGACGAAATTAACGGACGAAAATTGACAGGAGTGAAGATGGATATACCGAGATTGCGACGGAGCAAGAAGTTAGCCGATCCAACGGTCGGATCTCCCAGAAAACACGCGCGAAGTCGCTGTCCCGAAACACAATTTCTAAAACTTGAAATCGCGCGCGTCGACGGGATTTCGACGTAAACGCACGAATCGTCTCGACGGCGCGTCCCGGAGGACGGTGGCCGTCAGGGGAGAACTCACCGGAGTGGGGCGCACCCATGGCGAGCCACGGCGGCCCGTGCGGCGGCGCGGCGGCGTACGACGGCGGCCCGCGCGCGTGTGTGCGCGCCTGTGCGTGCAGCTGTGCGCTGTCCACTGGCCGGAGCTCGCGCGGCCTAGCCTGGCTGGTGGCGGCACGGCGGGGATGACCAGCCTGGCCACGGCGACGGTCGGGGCGGCCACGCGGCGGTGGAGGTGGTCGTCATGGCTGATTAGAGTGGATGTGGTGGCGGTTTGATGTTGATAGTGGAGGAGGAGATGGAGGAAAGGAGATGGTGGTGGTGCGCTGAGCCTGCCTGGGTGGTGGCCGGCGGCGCTCGGCCGGGGAGGAGTTGGTCGGGCCAGCCAAGGGATAGGGTGCTCGGGGTGGTTGTGGTGTTCGGGTGATGATGGTGTTGTAGCTGTTGTTGTGTTTATGTGTTGAGAGAAAGAGAGAGAAATTTGTGTGTGTGTGTGTATATAAAGAGAGAGAGAGTAAGAATAGCAGTGAGAGAGAGAGAGGAAGATATTTGAATGGGGGAGAGAGAGAAGTCGGTTTGGGGGGGGGGTGTTCCTGCTGTAAAGGAAGGGTGAGGGGATGGGGAGTGATGTGTGTAAGTGTAAAGTGAGTGAGAGAGAGAGTTTGATATATATATTTTATATATATGTAGGTATATAAATATATATAAGGAGAGATAGAGAGAGAAAGTATAGAGAGAGGGAGGAGAGAGAAATAGGTCGGCAAAGGGGGGGGTGTTTGGCTGTGAGGTGGAGGGGAGTGAGAGAGAGTGTAAGATATATATATATATATATATATATATATATATATATATATATATATATATATATATATATATATATATATATATATATATATATATATAAATAGAGAGAGATATATATATATATATATATATATATATATATATATATATATATATATATATATATATATATATATAAAGGATATTAAATGAGATATTTGTAGAATAGAGAGAGAATAAATAGATATTTAAATAGGAAAATAGGAAAATTAAGTGGGGTATTTGGACAGTCATGAGAGGACAACGTGGAGCTTGGGCTCGGGTTCGGTCGAGCCGGGTCGGGTCAAAATCGAACCGGGTGAAATAATTGAATTAAAAATAGGGATTTATAATCATGGGTAAATAAATAATATACGGAGACTCCAATAAATGGGACACAAGTTGCAGGCGGGGAGTAGGCTTCGTGTGGGCCACGTCCATACTTCGGGTTGACAGGTTAGGTCGATGTCGGGTCCCGAAATTAAATTGGAAATTAAATCAGGTTTCACGGTAGATAATTAATCGGCCTAAATTGACCCGGAAGTTGTGCGAAAAAAACGAAGCACAAAATGAAGTGTCTGAGTGGGACACGAAGGTCATGGGTGAAGAGCGTCTCGAGTAGATCATTTATGAGAAGTTGGTTTCGAGAAAATGGCTGATCTGGTGCTCCTAAATTAAAAGTCACGGTAACGTGCAAACGATGATCAAAAATAAAAGTGGGAATAATATTCAACGATTAATTGGTCTAAGTTGACCCGAAGTTGCGCGATACAAAAAGAGCACAAGGGAACGAGTTCAAGTGGGACAGGATATATCAAAACGAAGATAGTCTTGTCTACTTCAAAACTCGTGAAGAGAGTTTACAGAGATTGGCATCCCTGACGCTCCTAAAGTCAAAGTTATGGAAAGGTACATTAACGATCTAAACAATTAAATAATAAAACATTTATCGAAAATAATTCATTTAGAAAAATAAAAATAAACCCCTGAAATTCAGGGGGCTTACATCCTACCCACCTTACAAAAATTTCGTCCTCGAAATTAAAAATTATCCAACCGGTCAAACTATAATATGTAGCTGCTCTGGCTACGATACTCAATCTGCTATCCTTGTAATCATCTCTTCCGTTTCTCTTTACAATCTTTTTGGTTCAGGTTCAACAAAGTCCTTCTATCATAACTACGTCATATATCCTTTAAAATCTTCCATACTAACATGAAACTTTTATGTATACCCTAAACTATAGGTCATTCTCTGGGTATGTTTATAAGCCTAAAATGCTTAATCATCAATCATATTTCCAACCTCAATTGTAAATTCTGGATTTCCTTATCGTATCCTAAGTATCCATATTCTATCAATCCACAGTTCCTTAGCATCATTTGTCGTCAATCCTTTTATACAGCTTCTCCTTGAAATTATACGTTCAATTCTTATCCTTGGCGTAGATCCTTCTTCTTTTTACTCAACAAGTCCTCCGAATATAAATCCTCGATTTCAAAACTCCCGATTTATTAATTACCAATGTACACATGTCTTTGTCTCGTTCTGATATCTTCCCGATCTCGTATGCAATATTATATCCCATTCTAACTCATTATATACCATTCCACATATCGATCTACCCTCTAATCACATGTAATTAGCTAGAGGTAACCAACCAAAATTCTACAAATGCTAAATCCTCAAACTGCTAAGCACAAGATCCTAATCCTCAATCCATAGTCACAATAATATACTATCTCATTTCTCCATTTTAGATACCCTATCATCAAGTCATACTATCAATACAATCATTCTTAATGGTTTCCAAGTCTACTACAGTCAGTCACCCATACCCGTCCTATAAACTTAATCTAACCAATCCCTAGAAAAAGTACTTATCACAATCACACAATATATTTATAGTTATACTACAGGATCAGTCAACAAGGTTTGGCTATTTCGGTCGTCTATCAAATAGAAGGTAACAAGGCCTAAGACTGGGTCAAGCAATCCATAACAGTGTCCAAACAAGTTAAAGGGTCCAGCAAGACAGAAAAGTTTATCGAAATATTTCCAAGAATGGTACGAAGACAACGAGATGTATAACGAGAAGAATTACCAAAGAGGTTAACGAAGAAGAATTTAGTCAAGTCATAGGAAAGATGGAACACAAAAATAATTATGTCCAAAAGATAACGCGAAAGCAATCCTATTGGAGAGTCTTAGAGAACCTGTAATCCTAGTTGTAGTGTAGATAGAACAGAGTTAATCAAGACTGGAAAGAATGATAATAAGAATTTATTCTTGCTCATTCGGTCATAACAAAGTAAACCAAGTTGGGATATGATCTGATAACCATACACGTCTTCCTGAAATCATGTTGCCAGAATTTTCGCCCCACCAGTAAGCTTAGATGCAATTAACGATAGAGTCATAACTAAGGTATACACCCTATAATCATGTTATCTAGAATATCCTCGCCATGCCAACCGGTATGGCTGCGAGAAAATCTAAATTCTATGAATAAGATAGTATATCGAAAATCAGGCTCTACGTTTTTGTCATACCAGCTAATATGGCTGCGATAAATTCTAAACTCCATAACTAAAACAGACGTTTACCTTATCAGAATATATCACAATTCAATCCACAAAATTTATCACGATGCAAGATCAAAGTTAACAACAAAATCAGAAATTAATTCAACAACGAATTTAAAGAGGAGCAAATGGAAATAAGTGGAAACTGATTTCTAGATAAGATTAGAGTGAGATTAGAGTGAGATCCTCGGGAGTCATCCCAAAGGTACAAACTTGGTCTAAATTGACCCACTGAAATACAAACAAGAGGCTAATTATAGCTAACGGTCCTATGCTGTGATGAGTTCTTCTATGTTGCAATCCTAGTAATCCTCTAGGTGTTCTAAATGTTTATCCCTAGTGTTAACAAGTTGTCCTAGATCATAATTGCAGGCATGCTTGGTACAATAACGTAACCAAACAACTTAAGTCTGGACCTGCATGGGCCGCCAAAAAAACATGTCACGACCCGTTACCCAAATTGTTGGGCCGGGCCAAGCCATGTCCAGCCTACGCTTGGTTAAAGCGCAGTAAGCTGTTCTAAGAATAGACAATAAATGATCTAAGCTACTAACAGTTCTAAAATCACATTTAAAGTTCATCACAACACAGCATCTATAAGCGAAGGTAACATGAGCACAGACTTAATGATACATAACCAAAGTATCTAACTGGAGACAAAGTCCAGTATCCAAATATAAGTACAGACCAAAGTCTAAGTCCCAAAACACAAGAAAGATAACTAAGCAAGGTTCCCCGCTGGGGCCTCTTCTGGAGCTAAGGCCAGGTCCTCAATGCAGTACCATAATATGTAACACATAGCGTTTCCTTCTCGAAAAGTATACCTACAACGTTATCCTGTCAGGACGGGAGCAAGTACAACCTCTACAACTAAAGTACTGAACATATAATGAAAGAGATGTACAACAAGAAACATGGTGTGATGAGTCTATAAAACAGAAAATACTGAAAAACATGGCCTCATGATAAAACTGGGATCATGGTATGACTGGAATCACCGTATCATAGTAACACAGGAAACATGGCATATCTCATAGTCTATCATGGCAATGACACATATGTCATAGAGACAGATGCGTATGTAATATTTAAAACTGTAGCAGGTACGTGATCGGTCAATAGATGTACAATGTGCTGGGGCACATAATGAAATGTACTTCCGTACAAGTGAAACAGCGACAGATGTACATACGCACAAATCCGCGTTGAGATAAAGCCTACGACAAGGTATACATATAAATGTCAACCTTGCTCGGTACATACGTACGAAGAAGGGGGTCGTGATCACGTACTCAACTGTCAGTTTCCCCACAACCCATATTCTAACATGTGAGAGATACGAGAACAGTAAAACATGTGGGAGATACTGGGAGTAATATAAGCATGGCCGGTACTGGGAACAGTATGAAACATGTGAATACTCCGAGTAGTATAAAGCATAGTAAAACATGTACTGAGAACCAGTAAGGAACATGTGAAGATATAAGAACTGTCCTAAGCATGTCAGGTACTGTAAGTAATACAACATGTGAAGACATAGCTTGCTACCTCAAGGATCAGTATTTTAACAAGGTTAATACATGTTCTAGCATTAAAAGACAGTAAATGAGTTTGTAGATGTACTTGCCTCGAGCAAAGCAATAATACTAGTACGAAGATATAGATGCCTGGTGTCCTGTCAATAATGATATACAAACTCAGTTCTAAGCTATGATCAAGATTACACTAGTGGTGTGACACGACTCCTAACTGGATACTAGCCAAGTGGGGACCTAGCATAAAAGTCTAATGTGGAGTGCCACTATACACAAACTAAATTCCTAGGGTCTTTATACTAGTACGGGGTGAGGTCCAATACGACTAAAACACAAAACAACATAAAAAGTTGCAAGTCGTAATTATTCAATAATTAAATCTACTGTACACTATGTTCCAACAATTTTTGAGATAGACAAAAAGCTCAAATATATATAAAATAAAGTACCAAATAATTCTTGTTAATTATAGAAATTTATATTAATTTTTCTGGGATTTATAAACCCTCATAAATATTTATTAAAAATCAGCAAACATAAATATACTAAAAATGAGTTCTGTTTTCCTATTTTTATAAAATACCAAAAGCACTTAATAAATGCTAGAAAAATTATAATAAATTAGCTAAATTAACATAATATTTAAATACTATTTTTCCAAGATTTTTACAGCAATTAAAATATATATAAAAATTCAAAACCAGAAAGTAACAATATCTAGAAAAATAATTAATTATAAATTAAGGATAATACACAATCAAAATCTACAGATGTTGTCGGATGATAAAATAAATATCCCCAATGTGTCCAGAACGGTCAAATCAGCTATGATAGTCTACCCATAAGTCCAATTTGGACACAGGAGCAAAACGATAATTTCGGGTCAAAATGATGTCCGCCGTTAGACACACTTTGCACCGAAAAACGTGTCGGAATAGAAGTCTACAAAACCTAGCAAATTATATGTCCACAAATCCAGAATGATGATACGAACCCAACGGTATGTCCGAAATGGAATTCCGATGTGCCGATCTCAAAATGATACGTTGACGCGACACTTGGTATCCGGTTTGCACGAAAATGCGTTCCGGAGCAAATGTCCTCAAAACTCAGCAAATTATATGTCAACGAGTCCAGAATGACGATACGAACTCAACGGTATATCCGGAATGGGATTCCGAAGAGCCGGCGTCAAAAAATCCCGTTGACTCAGAAAGTGGGACCCGCTTTGCACCGAAATGCGTGCCAGGGCCCACGTTCTCCAAATCAAGCAAATTTTATATGAAAACATGCCAGAACGATGCCAAGAGTCTACTGGTGGTGTCAGAAATTGAATCCGGAGTCCCGGGTTCAAAAATGGAATTTAACAAGTGCAAATTAAAGAATTCGGACGGCCAACTTTGGCGTCGAATTCAACCAACCAAACGTGCTTAAAATGAAACGAAATATAAAGGAGACAGGAAGATGGTTATACCAGCTGTGCACCGGAACTGACGGTGCACAAAACGGAGCTGCGACGGCGAAGTTACGAGCTGACGAAGTTGGCTCCACGAAACTGTCCAAAAACAGTTCAATTTAAAGTGTCAACTTGGTGGCCAGTTTTGAGGTATCAAACGACGAAATTAACGGACGAAAATTGACAGGAGTGAAGATAGATATACCAAGATTGCGACGGAGCAAGAAGTTCGCTGATCAAACGGTCGGATCTCCCAGAAAACATGTGCGAAGTCGCTATCCCGAAACACAATTTCTGAAACTTGAAATCGCGCGCGTCGACGGGATTTCGACATAAACGCACGAATCGTCTCGACGGCGCGTCCCGGAGAACGGTGGCCGTCAGGGGAGAACTCACCGGAGTAGGGCGCACCCATGGCGAGCCACGGCGGCCCGCGTGGCGGCGCGGCGGCGTACGACGGCGGCCCGTGCGCGCGCGTGCGTGCGCGCCTGTGCATGCAGCTGTGCGCTGTCCACTGGCCGGAGCTCGCACGGCCTAGCCTGGCCGGTGGCGGCACGGCAGGGATAACCAGCCTGGCCACGGCGACGGTCGGGGAGGCCACGCGGCGGTGGAGGTGGTCGTCATGGCTGATTAGAGTCGATGTGGTGGCGGTTTGATGTTGATGGTGGAGGAGGAGATGGAGGAAAGGAGATGGTGGTGGTGCGCTGAGCCTGCCGGGGTGGTGGCCGGCGGCGCTCGGCCGGGGAGGAGTTGGTCGGGCCAGCCAAGGGAGAGGGTGCTCGGGGTGGTTGTGGTGTTCGGGTGATGATGGTGTTGTAGCTGTTGTTGTGTTTATGTGTTGAGAGAATGAGAGAGAAATTTGTGTGTGTGTGTGTATATAAAGAGAGAGAGAGTAAGAATAGTAGTGAGAGAGAGAGAGGAAGATATTTGAATGGGGAGAGAGAGAAGTCGGTTTGGGGGGGGGGGTGTTCCTGCTGTAAAGGAAGGGTGAGGGGATGGGGAGTGATGTGTGTAAGTGTAAAGTAAGTGAGAGAGAGAGTTTGATATATATATATTTATATATATGTAGGTATATAAATATATATAAGGAGAGATAGAGAGAGAAAGTATAGAGAGAGGGAGGAGAGAGAAATAGGTCGGCAAAGGGGGGGGTGTTTGGCTGTGAGGTGGAGGGGAGTGAGAGAGAGTGTAAGAGAGAGAGATTATATATATATATATATATGTATGTATATATATATATATATATATAAAGGATATTAAATGAGATATTTGTAGAATAGAGAGAGAATAAATAGATATTTAAAATAGAAAAATAGGAAAATTAAGTGGGATATTTGGACAGTCATGAGAGGACAACGTGGAGCTTGGGCTCGGGTTCGGTCGAGCCGGGTCGGGTCAAAATCGAACCGGGTGAAATAATTGAATTAAAAATAGGGATTTATAATCATGGGTAAATAAATAATATACGGAGACTCCAATAAATGGGACACAAGTTGCAGGCGGGGAGTAGGCTTCGTGTGGGCCACGTTCATACTTCGGGTTGACAGGTTGGGTCGATGTCGGGTCCCGAAATTAAATTGGAAATTAAATCAGGTTTCACGGTAGATAATTAATCGGCCTAAATTGACCCGAAAGTTGTGCGAAGAAAACGAAGCACAAAATGAAGTGTCTGAGTGGGACACGAAGGTCATGGGTGAAGAGCGTCTCGAGTAGATCATTTATGAGAAGTTGGTTTCGAGAAAATGGCTGATATGGTGCTCCTAAATTAAAAGTCACGGTAACGTGCAAACGATGATCAAAAATAAAAGTGGGAATAATATTCAACGATTAATTGGTCTAAGTTGACCCGAAGTTGCACGATACAAAAAGAGCACAAGGGAACGAGTTCAAGTGGGACATGATATATCAAAACGAAGATAGTCTTGTCTACTTCAAAACTCGTGAAGAGAGTTTACAGAGATTGGCATCCCTGACGCTCCAGAAGTTAAAGTTATGGAAAGGTACATTAACGATCTAAACAATTAAATAATAAAACATTTATCGAAAATAATTCATTTAGAAAAATGAAAATAAACCCCTAAAATTCAGGGGGCTTACACCTATAGGTTCACATAGGCTAACCTATAGGTTATTAGCTATATTCCTATAGGCTCACACACACAATGGCTCATAAACACACACACACAAAGGTTCTTATAGGACACATATTAGGCTGATTTTGGGAGGCTATAAGGCTTGGTTTTGGGATGGCTTAGTGTGGTTTGTAGGTGGCTGGATTGGGGTGTTTCATGGCTGGTTTGTGACAGGTAAGGGGCTGTTTGTATAGTGGTTTGGATTAGCTACATAAGGACTGGAAATGGGACAGGCTTACACTGAACAAAGGGGCTGTCATTAGTATGGTTAGGGACAGGTTTTGGTGGCTGCTCTAGGGTGTTTCAGGACTGGTTTCAGGGTGCTTGGAAGGGGCTGAATTGGTCCTATTTTAAGGCTGATATGTGGGTGGTTTGGGACAGGTTTATGGCTGTACAAAGGGTGGTTTAGAGGGCAGGTTTTGGACAGCATATGGACATGTTTTTAGGGCTATTCAAGGATGACTAAGGGGCCTGTCAAGGCTGGTTTGTGAGGCTTGTTTAGTGACTGAATTGGACAGGTTGGGGACTGCCAATGGGCTGAATTGGAGACTATTTTGGGATGGAAATGGGGACTAGTTTAGGACTGATATGTGGACTGGATTGGGGTGTTAAAGGCTGGTTTGAAAGTCAGGTTTTGGAGTGGTTTGGGACTGCTATATTGGCTGTCAATGGGACAGCTATGGGGCTGCCATATAGGCCAACATGGATTGGTTTGGGACTGTCATATAATGTTGTGTTAGTGGGCTGCTAAGGGGTGAAATGAGGTGAACTCTAAGGCTGTTAAATAGGTGAACCATGGGCAGCCAATGGGGGCTGAATGGAGGGTGTTTGTAGGCTGAATTAAGGCTGATTTGGAGACTGTTTGTAGGGACTGTTATAAGGGACTGATATGTGGTAGCTAAGGGACTGTTTTGGGCAGCTATGTGCTGCTGACCTGCTGCTGTTTGCCGCAGGGTTCCCACCCCCTCAACACCACTCTCCACTCTCCACTTCACATCTCAAACTCCCTCTCTAACAATCTCTCAAACACCACACCTACACACACTCTACTCCTCTTTTATTCTAACATATACACATCCAATTCTTCTCCCTTGGCCGAAACTACATGTGCCCCCATACCAAACACAAAATCACACATTCACAACCATAGTATATATACATATATATATATAAGCCATAATATATATATATATATATATATATATATATATATATATATATATATATATATATATATATATATATATATATATATATATAGAGAGAGAGAGAGAGAGAGAGAGAGAGAATGATATATATACCACCATATATATATACATATATAGATTTAATACTATGATACAATATGATACTTAGGAAAACACATCTCTACACACCCATAAATCTGGAATTAAATATTAAAACATCATTAAATCAATATACAATAAATCCACATGTGTCCAAATAGGGATTTTTCTACTAGGACACGATCCTACACATAGGACACCTCTACAAGTCTCCAAAAGGACACGAAACGGACACAAATGGAGACACAACCATGGAGATCATTCCTATGGGTTCAAAATAGACCTATATGCATGAGAAAATAAAAAGAAGAAGGAATTTATACCTCCCGGTAGATCGAATCGAAAAAAAACCTTCCCGATGCGACACCGACACGTAGAGATTCCAAAAGGACACGAACGAGCTCCGAATCCTCCCAAACTTGGCTAGCTTCCTCCTTGGCTTGAGTAGAGAAGGAAAGAAGAAGGTTGGGTGGAAAAATGAAAGGATTTGGTAGAGAAATGATAGGGATTTGCTCTCTAGAAATTTGGGAAAGAACAAGAGAGAGAAAAATGAAGTGAAAAATAACAAGAGTCTCTCTCCTCCCACTCATGCTAGGGCTGGCCATGTATGGCTGTTTTGGACCTATTTTGAAATGTCTAAAATACCCCCCCTCTAGCCTATTTAATTAATATTAGGAGAAGGGTTTATGGTTGAGGCTAAATTAGTCATTCTAGATCCCTAATCTAACCAAACCCTATCCATAAATAATTAGACTAACCACTAACTAAAATTAATATCATGTGGGCCATGGCTAACTAGTGTGTGGGTCCCACTAGAGTCAAAACTACCCCGGGTCCCCGTTACAAGTTGGATTGAGCAGAAATTCGAACCCGACTCAAATAACCCCAAAATAACATTATAAATAAATAAATAATTTCAAAAATATTCTAAAATAAAAAATTACAAAAATACCCCTATACTAGAAATGATAAATGAAATATCCTAATCACATGGCTAGGCTCTAGGTCACTTATCTCTAGGGTTACACTAGCAAACACCAAATCACAAGTCATAATTTTAAATAGTTTAAAAATGATTAAAAATTACCAAAAATCATATCATAATTTAAATATCATTAATAAAAGATTAAAATTACAAAATTTCAAAATTACCCTCATTTAGAAAACTGGGTGTTACAGTTAGGCCGCATGAGTCGCATGCTGCAGTTGAGCCGCATATGGGCCGCATGAGTCGCATGTCGCAGTTGGTCCGCATGCATGTCGCAGAATTGGCCGCATAATGCCTATTTTGGCTATTTCTAACTGTTATATGTCTTAATTGACTGAATTGTGGCTAGAATTTCTTCCAACCCCCAACATGAAAGTTGTAGATCTTTTTCTTGGCTTCAAGAATATGTTACCAACTATTTTATGCTAGTTATAGACTCGACCATGCTTAATACTAGTTTGACTTTCATGCCTTGTCACGAATTGACCTCGACTGTTACTTTGACTAATTAATGATTGATCATGCGTTCTTAGTTGGAACTAGAAGACTGGCTAGTCGTCTTATTGAATTGAAGGAGACACGTTCATGTATGAATCATGAACCATTGTGATCGACTAGCCGATCCGAATATTGGCAAATGGACACATGTTTCTGTAAAGACAACATGTTCATCTTACGGTCAAGGCATGATTATTCCGTGGATAGGTTTGATTGTTGTATTACGCTATGTAAGACCTACAACCTAGCCGCACGGGCATCATTGTAGAGTTGTGCATATCGTACTCTGTACGGAAGTACTCATTCTGAATGACCATGATCCACGGCATGGAATTTCAATCAACATAGGGACTATTAAGCTAAATAAAATAACGATTGTATGGAGAGATTGGATTCCCGAGTTCTTACATGGCAGCCATCTTTGGGACGATTAGCGCCCCGACATGCCGGCTGGTTCCCACAGATACTGCAAATCTGCCACACGGACAGGGAGTGGTATCTGCCTATATTGTTATATATATTGATGACGAGCGTCCCGCTGGGACTTGTCTAATTTATGATTGGAGCAATTGATTATTGGATAGACTAGCCTTGCTTGTTCATAGTAAGAACTGAGGAATCCCTTATTGCATAATTCCAAGACATCTTGGAACTCACAGTAGCAAGCCGTAGTAGTTGCATGGCCGTTTAAATTGATTTATTTGTATACTGTACCTACTCTGTTAACTACTGAGATGATCAGAATGTCATGACATGACGGGTCAACTTCTGTCCTTGTTTGGTTGGGAAGTTGGCTTAAAAATTCTTACCACTGGTTCTAATTCCTCATGTCGTGCTTCCTTGCGGTACTTGCTATTAGAGGTCTAACCTCTCTGGTTTTGCATGGCCAGATTTAGAGCCAGTTCCCGAGGACTCAGCCTACTTCCACCTCCAAGATGGTCAATACTAGAGAAATGATCGCCGGAGGACACGAGTGGGTCCCTTGCTTTCCTGCTCGTCTTTACTATTTACTTTTGGCCGTTTGGCACCGACATGTTAGTCGGATTGTCTAGTACTTACTTTTACATAATTGTAATTAAGTCAGACTGCAGCTGATAACAATTGTGTATACCCTGCTATATCATCGGGCTAAGTTTTGTACAGCCAGATCTCAAGAACATTTTGACTAAGCATTTGGGACGCCTTACTGCTTTATCTTACATGTTCTCTATTTACTGTTTCTTGTTGGAATGATTGAGACAATAGATGTTGAGTAACCCTAGTAAGACTTACATGTAGTATGCACCTCCTCGTCTTTTAGACAGCATTGATCGTATTATACGGTATTCATCTACCCGTAATACGTAGCTGGCTGAGTCATTCCCCCGCTCTCCGGTATTCTGGTTCTGGGGCGTGACATGCTTCGTCCTTTAATAAAGGCGGCCCGATTGGGTGAGATCAACTCCGTCATGATTCTCTCCATCCTACGACACATCAGATGCGTGATAAGCTTATATATGTAATTGCAACACGCAATCGGACGAAAATCAGCCAAAGCAGTTGTCCCTTCCTTCTTCGGAATTAAAGTGAGGAATGCGTGATTTAATTTTCGAAGCAGTCTTCCATGTGTAAAGAAGTCTTGGATGAGAGCCACCACCAGGTCCCGAAGAACCGACCAGTTAAGTTTGTATATATATATATATATATATATATATATATATATATGCTCGAAAATCAGCTGAAAGATTTTATTTTATAGAACCAGCCTATGTTATTGCGGTTGGAGTTGGATAACAAAACTGAAATTTTACGTACATTTTCTAGTAAATACTTTCATCTTTTAATTTAAATATTGTGAATCAAATTCGACCATGGTAACATACGATTGGTTCCCTATTATTAAATCATCCGGCTGGATTTGGATTTTGGAGACAACTAAGGATGTTGAAATTTCCATGAACTTGTGTCAGATTAATTATGGCCCTCCAATTAACAACAGTGTCATATCACCATCCTGTATGGCTCAGAGCTAAAAGTTTCAGAGCTCCTCATCTTGTCATTAGTCAAGCCAATAATTAATTATTATTGCTGTCCTTGCATGCAATTGATTTCTGAAAAATCTAGCGCCAGCAGCCATCAAATGATGCGAACAGGTTGCAGCTTTCTATGCAGAGAAGGAAAAAGAAAAGAGCTTGCCTACAACCAATACTTACAACTCTCCTACAATTTGCCACGTGTCGGACTTCGATTGAAAGAAGGAAGTAAGTGGTAGGGTCGGATGGAGCCCATGTAGCAGGGGGTGTAAGAGGTGGTGGGATCCGGTGGAACCCATATGTAAGAGGTGGGTGAGTGAGGTTGTAAGAAGGTTGTAAGAATTTGGTAGTAAATTTAGCATTATTGAAAAGAAAAAGACCGTCCGAGCTCTCTAGCCTAGTGGTATTAGAGTGGACATCCGGAGGGGCCGGCAAGGTTCGAGCCTCCCAATTGTGTGTGTGCGTGTGATTTCAAAAAAAAAAAAAAAAAAAAAAAAAGACCTGCAATGACTTTGGAAGAAGATCAAAGCATGCTTGTGTCCTGTGGATGGGGATTATGAGGAAATTGATATGTGAATTTATTTTGTTTGTATCATATCTCTCTCTCTCTCTCTCTCTCTCTCTCTCTGCAAAGTCAGCAACTGGTCTGTGTCAAGTTTTTTTAGTTAGGGTTGACAGTCAGCTCTATAATTGCAAGTACTTACTTCATTGAATTTCTTGAATATTAGAGCCCTATAGCAGAGATATGATAGTTATTATATAGATTTCAACTGTACTTCACTTTTTCGCCTATATGCACATTTTTTCCACAAAATATTACGAGGGTTTATAATATGAGAGGAATATATAGGTCAAGTAATTGACAATCTAAGAGTAGTGTCTAAACAAAAATTCAGAAGTTGACGAAAGTTCAGAGCCGACAGAGAGAGTTGGATTGTCCTATCCGAAGCTATTTTTGGTTGTCTTTTAATCCATATTGTAGATCGAACCTAAAAGGACTTCACACATAACCATGATCTACTGCAAAGTCTTACTGAGTTTAGAGGTTGTCTTAAGTAGAGTGAGTTGTCCAAATCCGAAGTCATGTCTTGACTAGTCCTGTGAAAAAGATTGACATTTGACAATCACTACATTGATGACTAATTATATCATATTTCTATATTTGTGGGGTGAAGTGAATTGTAGAGAGTAGAATGGTTGTGGGGAGCGCAAAAAAGCATGCGACATATTTAAAATTATTTTTGATAATGGTTAAATATTAATGAATATATTTTATTATTTGTTATATGGTCAGTATTTAGAAAAAAATTAAAAAAAATTTCTTAACCACATGAGAAGAGACATACATGGACAATAGTTAAAAATTAATTTTTTTATTAATTAATGAAGGATATACATATGACTTAGACGGTTCATTTTGAGATGTTTTTCAACTACACTATAATAGTAGGCGTATGGAATCGTTAACCTTGCCATTACTATACTTCAAATTACTGTAGTCAGGGACGACACTATGCTAAAGACAAAGGGAGCCCTGTCCCCCTGAATTTGGTAAAAAGAAGAAACAAAAATTATGGAAAAGTTACAGAAGGCATTATATAATTAACAGTTACAGAAGCCTTTAGCTTCTATAAACAAACATGCTATAAATTCTCTTTTAATTTTGCACATTTAACTTGCATTTTTTCTACCAACAGACAATTGAATATAATTGAAGAGTTGCTAGCATGATCAGTGTTTAAATGTCATGACCTAAGCTTTTACTTTTATATGATATACTATTGACCAGGGACGAAACAATTTTTTTTTAACATAAAAAATTATGTAGTTACTAGAAATGATTTAACATGGTTCAATATCTTTCGTGTCCGGCTCCTGTACAACGCAAGTCCTGGTTCCGTCCCTAACGGTAGTGTTCGTAGTGCATCATGTAATTGAACAAATATTAATCACGTCAAATTTATTCTTGTTTGATGATCGATGTATATATATGCTCTACTCTAGCTAGCTAGCAGATTGAAAATGATGACTTATGAAGATGCATGCACAATTGGACATGGTGATGGCTAACCACAACCTCCCAAGAGACAGCTCCCTATGACCCACCCCACTGCGATATTGATCAACTAGGGTTAGGGTTTTCCACGCATGGGCGTTCACTCATCGATCCACCAAGCTTTCTTCTTTAGTATAGTACAATCATT
Source organism: Iris pallida (assembly GCA_029216955.1). NCBI lineage: Eukaryota > Viridiplantae > Streptophyta > Magnoliopsida > Asparagales > Iridaceae > Iris > Iris pallida. The sequence continues at coordinate 9,287,344 of JANAVB010014600.1, forward strand.
GTATAGATTGCTGACGAGATTGATGTTGATACCTCCTCCTCGATCGTTACGAAACATTGTCCATCTCCACTGTACTACCATTTTACTGCATGATGTGTACGTACGTAATTCATTGAAATCTCTCTTTTGTAATCAGACTTTTGAACCTAAGATCAATGTTTAAACCGGACCGATCATCGAACCGAATTTTTTTGGTATAAGTCAGATTGGGTTCAATCGGAGTTCAATTGTTGTTCAATAGGCTTGGTTTGGTTTAGTTCAAATAGATAAAATATCTATATTAATCTTAAGATCTGCCTCCGAATCCCAAAAAATTAAAAAATTATCCCCACGGAACGAACTGTCTTGGTCTGTCCTTGCCTCCAAAGTATCCATTCTTATGTGGCAGCTTACGTATCGTCTGACACGACAACTGACAAGACAATTTTTAAAATTTAAATTTAAATTAACATTAAAATAAAGGCTAAACTGCACTTTGATACCTTCAACTATTCCGATTTTTTAACTTCATACCTTAAACTATTTTACTCAACAACTTAATACCTCAACTATTATTTTTTCAACTTCATACCTAAAATTTTAAAAATCCCGAAAATACCCTTATCTCTTCCCTCTCCCCTTCTCCCCTCCCCCCCCCCCGGCCCCACTCCGGCCACTCCCTCCTCCCGCACAGCCCTATCCCCCCTCCCTCCCGCCCGCCCCCCCTCCGGCCACCCCCCCTCTCCCGCTTCCGGCCAACCCCCCCCCCCCCCCCCCCCCCCCCACTTCCGGCTTCGGCCGCCTCCCCCCCCCCCCCCCCCTCCCGCTTCCGCCGTCTCCTCCCCCCCCCCCCCCCCCCCCCTCCCGAAATTATTGTTAACATCAAAATTAAAATTAATATTAAAAATAACATTAATAATAACACTTACATCAATATTAAAATTAATATCAAAATTGACATTAAAAAAATTGAATAATTAAATTTTGGGTTAAAATTTACCATGCTAGATGACATATCAGCTGCCATGTAATGAAGAATAGTTTAGAGGAACATTTTGAATATTGATCTATATATGTTGATCTTTTATTTATACTTTATATATACCTATAATTATAACTAGACCGCCATTATCTACGTCCACCCCTGTGCTAGCTTCCGGACCCACTCATTTTAGCTCCAACGGAAGTTTGCCACGTGGGTGCGGACAACAAACGAGAGGTTACATGTCGCAGCTAGCGCCCTTAGTTAAATTTGAATTCTTTGCTTTCAAATTAATTGTCAACATCGATCATCAAATCTAAAGCAGGTTCATTCTGTTGATGAATGCGTACCATTGAGAGATTTTGATCGACAGGATTTGTAGCTCGCCAGCGGCATGCATGCATGCACGTACGTTCTGTTGACCATGCATGCAACGTTAATTTTGGAACGTAAGGAAAGGAAATGGACTACGAAGCTGCTACGTTGCATACAGTTTGTAACTGCGGACGTGACCGTCGGCCGACGTGACGGCCGACCATTGTCCCCTGGTCCGTATGGAATTCGGCGATAGCAGTGGGCCCAATGGTCGACCGTCACGTTACAGACGGTCACACTCGCGATTACAAACCACGGACAAAATATCATTTTCGACTGGATTAAGCAGGCTGCAGCCATGACTGATTTTAGTTGGAGAGGATGGCTGGCTCATTAATTAAACCAACTGCGCCCAAACTCTGTCGCAGCAGTCCCGAGTACTTGAACATGGTATTGATCGAAGGAAGGAAGGCCTCAATCCACTGGAAAAATAATATTCAGAACTGCACTCCATCGGACACTTGATTGGTCTCTGCACTGCACGTACAAGCAGCTAGGACTCACCACCCAACACTCTCTCCAGCTTCTATCAACTCGATCGAGCAGTCGAGCTGCACATTTCTTCCCTCCATAAATTCTTTTTTTTCCGAAATACGTGCGATGATTGATTATAATGTCGAAAGATAGTAATGAGTGCTACTGTAACAGTGGGAACTGGGAAGAGTTCTGCTGTCCCATTTATCCTGTTTTTTTTTATATGCGAAAATGGGATATATATATATATATATATATATATATATATATATATATATATATATATATATATATATACAAAACACAAAGGTTTTTGAATCCTAGGGCTGATTGTGCCAAGATAAAGAGTGGTTGGGATTTAATCTTGGTGAATCAACGGTTGTGGGGTTTTATGGGGAAGAGCATTATTGGGAGTGGGGTTTTATGGAGAATCCAAAGATGGGGATTTAATATTTTGATGGTTGGGATTTAATATTTTGATGGGGGCCTCATAATGGTTGTGGATGAGCATTATTGAGAGTGGAATTTTATGGAAAATCCAAAGAAAATTCGCATCCAGCAGTGGTTGGGATTTAATATTTTGATGGGGGCCTCAAAATTATTATTGTTCGTTTAAAATTAGGGGTCCAAGATTTTGAGGGGGAATACCTTAAATGAACCATGCCCTATGGACACGGATTATATATATATATATATATATATATATGACCTCTAGGCTATTGGTTAAGAGAGATGCATGGGGCCCAAGTGGTCGGAAGTTCGAGCCCTAGTGGAGGCGAGTTCGCCACAAGTACCCACTATACTTCAAAAAAAAAAATATAGCCGTCCTCTAGCCTAGTGATCAAGTGGCAGGCATTCCTTCCGGAGGTTGCTAGTTCGAACAACAAAAAGTGCACAATTTAATTCCTTTGTTGGGAAATTAATTGCGGTGGAGATGGGTGCGCTGCGGTGTGGCCCGGATGCCGGTGCAGGAATAAGAAAGAGTATTACTAAAGACGTTACAAAAGTTTCATTAGCGACTGTCTGCTATATAATGAACTGTCAAAATTTTTGACAATCCTAAATGAACATACATGACTGTAAAAAAAATTTACAGTCCAGACTGGATCCAAATATTATCTTGGACTGTAAAAAAAAATTTGACAGTTCAAATAACTTTGTTATAGTGTCTTGAATAGTACTCATAAGAAATGACATTAATAAGTTTCATTAGCCTACATTTACCTACCAACATATATGTCAAACAGTTGATGAATTGATAAATCAGACCCTTCTGAATTTGAAATGATACTTGAGACAAAAACCACAGATAGCCCTCACTACTACATATTTTAGGGATCTTGTAAAGAAAGCATACAAGTTCGTACTGAACTCGAGTGACTATTATGGTTACCAAAAAGGGAAAAAAAGATCATCTTTGGGTGGGAGAAGATTAATAGATCGAGCTGTGGGGGTTTATTATTTCTTCTATTCATAGGTAATGGTGGGAGTTGGAATGAATATATATATATATATATATATATATATATATATATATATATATATATATATATATATATATATATATATATATATATATATGTTGTACGTGCAAAAAAATTGAAATATAAATTTATTGTTAAAAGTTTTCATTCCTAGAAATTGAACTAAAGCAACAAAGAAAAATAGACTCCAACCTTAAACACTTGAGTTAAAGTTATTTAATTATAAATAAATCATATCAGATACTTAAATACATAGTTAATTTTTTCAATAATTAATATATTATTTAGATAGTCATTCATCAAGTATGTTTTAGAATTAATGAACATGGAATCTATGATCTATTAGTCTCAATGGCCATGAGCATATATACGCTAGGTATTATCAGAAGCGGTCAAGCTAGAACTTTAACATACAATTAGATTAGTGCAAATAATGTCGATTAAAAATTGAAATTGTTTCAATTAACGGCTCAATATCATACCATGCCTTGCTCAGATTTAAGTAAAATTAATGACGCGAGAAGTGGCCATAGGTCTTGGGCGTATAAATTGCGTTTAGCACCAAAATTTTTGAAGGGAATAAGGTAGATGACGACTGTTTTTTTTTTCCTCCATATATATATATGTGTATATACTTGTATATTTCTCAGTAAAATCAATGACAAAAAAATTATTTAATATTGTGACAAAACAACCGAGGTTCAATATCTATGGCAATGTGTGAATTCAAGTATTTACCCATGAAATTATATGGATCCATGCGGAGGACTCTTCCAAATAGAAAAATTATTCAGAGAGCGTATTCATCGTGCATGTTGGTTCTTCTCCACTAGATGGTATAAAAATGATGAGAATTGTTCAAAGTTGCCACCGTATGGTATGTACTCATTTTGATGCCGTCAACTGAAAGAGGATCAAGATGCACGATAAATTTGGCTCAATGAATAATTTTTTGTCTTAAGGGATTAATCGAGCTACCCATGAAATTAAGAGGAGTTAATTTTGGCAGTAACGGGGTACAATTGGAATGCGATTGGACAGCAACATTTCTCTGCTCTATGTGGATTCAGCTTTATATATGTCGTTATTAGTGCAGTCCCAGGTACGTGCACTGAAACTGACATTCACGAGGAAACTTCATATACAAACCCACATAGCACGCACTTTGTTTTCATACAAAACAACCATACAAAAAGTAGTAGTAGATGTGCAGCTTCTAACAAGTAAAAATTGTGTACATATATATATATATATATATACTTAGTCTATATGTACTTGTTTTTTTTATACGTATTTTTATTAAAATATCATAAGGTCACTTATCGTCTTTCATTTTTTTTAGGTGATTATTCATGTGTATGTGCATTTTTTTACAATGACTTGAGACTCGAATTACGAATTTTATTTTATTTTTAATTTTCTATTGAGGATAATAACATTTAAAAAATGGTAAAAACAGAAGGAAAAAAAAATTATTACTATTGGAACAAGAAGAGTTGTATAGAAAGAAAAAAAAAACTTCATAGCATGCAAATTTTATTATTTTGACTCTTAAACATAAATGACATGCAAGTTGACATGATAATATCATGTTTATAAAATACTTAAGGATATTTTTGGCATTCAAAATTTTCACCATCAAGTTTTCCTATATATATATATATATATATATATATATATATATATATATATATATATATATATATATATATATATATATGTGTGTGTGTGTGTGTGTGTGTGTACGGTATTTGTCTCTCCATAATATTTCTCCTTATGTGACAGCTTACATGTTATCTGACATGGCAACTGATATGACAGCAGACAAGATATATTTTTAAATTAAAATTAACACTAAATTTAATATTAATATTGAAGTTAAAATTAAAATTATGATTAGTACTTAAATTAATGTTAAAATTAACATTAAAGGTTAAAATTAATATAATATTAATGTTAATATTAACATTAACATTCACATCAACGATTAACACTTCTCCCCCTCCTTCAATCGAAGTCCGACACGTGACGGGTGTAAAAAAATTGTAAGCATTTGGTTGTAGGCATAGCAAAGCACAGCAAAATATCAACAACCCCTCACACACACACTCTCTCTCTCTCTCTCCCCTGCCATTGCTTTTTAATCCCCTCCCAAGTGCCAAAAAACCCAATTGCCAAAAAAGTAGGAAGAAAGACAAGTGTACTCACAACCAAAACTTTGTTACTTCCCTTTCCCTCTCCCTTTCCCTCTCCCCCCCTCTCTCTCTCTATATGTAAGCTGCCACGTAAGGAGGGATAATATATATATATATATATATATATATATATATATATATATATATATATATATATATATATAAAATTGTGGCGAACTCGCCTCCTCCACTGGGACTCGAACTCCCGACCACTTGGGGCGCATGCATCTTTCTCAACCACTAGGCTAGAGTTCATTTGATATATATTTATATATGAAAGCAGATCGGGAGTCCCATTTGGGAGCCCCGTCAAAGCCTCCTCTTGTGCGTCGGATCGAGCCCTTCTCTTTCCTGTCCGTTCGATCAACGTTAGAGAGAAGAACGGGACTTTGGCGAACGGGACTGCCGATCCACTTCCTATATATATATATATATATATATATATATATATATATATATATATATATATATATATATATATATATTGTCAATGATTTCTAGCTCTAGTGGTTAATGTGAGGTACATCATCCCAAGAGGTTGCAGGTTCGAGCATCGAAAGAACTAGCTAGATTTTGTCGTTCCTGTGAAAAAAAAAAAAAAAAAGAATTCAAATTGATGGATAATTTCACTTGGATTATGGTCCAACATATCTTCTATTATATAACGAGGCTTCAAAACTGCTCAAAAAAATGAGCCGTCTAAGTCGTATGTATATCGTAGTCTATTTTATTTTTAAAAAAATAATATATTATGTAAAAAAATGTTAATTTTATTAAAATTTGTGTACATGAAAAATCGAACTCAAAATCAAACAAGAAGAATACCTCGTACCTTAACCACATGAGTTGAAAAAGATATTTGTCTGTAATTGAAAAATATTCTTAACGTGTAAAGTACATACATTTATTAGTATCTAATTCAGTTTAATCTATTTCAGTTTTTGTTTCTGGATCCGCCTTGCCTATTAGAACCATGCTCTTTTGGTGCATGAAGCAACTGAGCCTAGTAGGAAGGAATGGGAGTAATTACTCACCAACAGTTGCAGAGGTGGGCCTTGTGGCTCCCTAACAATCAACATGGAGAGGAGTAGTAGAAGTAAGAAAGAAAGAATAGGAGTTGATCTCTTTCACAATGACAACAACATAGTACATCCATCACAATCAAGGGCTTCAGACATTGGACTAACATGCAAAAGGCCAAGAAAAGTAGATATCAAAGTGATTAATCCCAAACAAGAAGTACACCAGTAAAATCCTTAATCCAACAAACACATTGTCATCCTTTGAAGTCTAAACCCTTCCTTCTTTGTCCACCCTCCAAACCTTAGTTCAAAAATCCCTCTCCACTATGTGACCAAACAAACAATTCAAGCCACTAGTTCTTCCCCATAGGGGTGGGATGTGCTTTCACTATTCCACCACCTAAAAGAAAGAACTCTTGTAGTTGGCAAAATGCCATTGGCTACCTCTCCTCATCACACACACACACACATCAACAACAGTAATATTACTCCCTCTCCACCTCCAACAAAAAAAAAAAAAAAAATCCCAATAATGCAATAATGCTAAGTCTACAATCAACTTTTTACAATCATGTTACAACTTTTATCTCCCAACTCTTTCTTATACAGGGTCCCGGATCCAACCTCCCCTCTCACCTACTGCTACATGGGCTCTCTCACCTACTGCTATATGGGCTCTGTACGACCCCGCCACTTTCTCTCTTCCTCCCTTATAAGTCTATCGGTTGTAAAGGGATTGTAAACACTTGGTTGTAGGCACCGCGAAGCCCAAAAAATCCTAAGTCCACAACCAAATGCTTACAACCTCTCCCTCTCATCTCTTACACATGGGTCTCACCCTCCCTGCTACATAGGCTACATCTGGCTCCAACACTTCCTCCCTCCTCCAATCGAAGTCCGACACGTGACGGGTGTAAAAAAATTGTAAGCATTTGGCTGTAGGAAGGCGTAGCAAAGCACAGCAAAATATCAACAACCCCTCACTCTCTCTCTCTCTCTCTCCCCTGCCATTGCTTTTTAATCCCCTCCCAAGTGCCAAAAAACCCAATTGCCAAAAAAGTAGGAAGAAAGACAAGTGTACTCACAACCAAAACTTTGTTACTTCCCTTTCCCTCTCCCCCCCTCTCTCTCTCTCTCTGCTTCTTTCATGGGAAGATGATGAACAGATCATCATTCACCCCTCCAGATCCCTATGTCCCTTCCTCTTCCATGATCATGTCCTTCGCTAATGGCCAAACCACAGCACAGCCACAGCAGCAGCTACAAAACCACAACCGCCACCAGCACCAGCACCAGCAGCAGGTGTTGGAGTACTTTGATCATCAGTACCAGAACCAGACCCCTTACAGCTTCGAGCCACCGCAGCCCCCTCTCCTTCTCCCCATGAATTCCTACACCGCCGCCGCCGCCGCCGCCAGCTTCCCATTCTACGAGCAGTACTCTAACACTGGCATGATCAAGAGGGAGGACCGGGGCGGCGGGGGGAGGATCGGGCTGAACCTGGGGCACAGGACCTACTTCTCCTCCGCCGACGCGCTGACGATCGACCGGCTGCTGTGCGCGAGGGCCCACCAGCAGCAGCAGCAGCCGCCGCGGTGCCAGGCGGAGGGCTGCAAGGCCGACCTCTCCGGCGCCAAGCACTACCACAGGAGGCACAAGGTCTGCGAGCTCCACTCCAAGGCCCCCGTCGTCGTAGCCTCCGGCTTGCAGCAGAGGTTCTGCCAGCAATGCAGCAGGTCATCCCTCAATCTCGTCCATATTCTTTTTCAATTTTTTATTTTTTTTTTCTTCCGAAGATGCTACGTTGTCCGCAGTTTGTAACCGCTGGCGTAACCGCCGGTCGATGCGGCGGCCGCAGTTACAAATCGCGGGCAAAATATCATTTTTGTTTTTTTTGTTTTTTCGTGCTTGAGAAAACTAGGGTTTATTAATTTAGTTTGATGCATCTCTACTTCTTCTATTATTGTCACAGAATATGTATGAGCAAAGAAATAGAGTTATATAGAGAGGGAGAGTAATGTCTTACTATATTTCTTTTTTGTACAGATATATAGATACATATATTCTTTCCTCATCTCCTCTCTTTCTTTTTTTTCTTATTTTGTGCTTATATGACTTTGCACTTCTCCACTGTTTGGCGTTAGAAACATGTTTGCATGTAGGAACGGGTCCATTTCCTTTGCTCCAATTAGTAGGTCTCGAGATTTCTACAACAGTTGGGTGTGCTTGCCATTAATAATTTTCTTGCTATGCTTTCTTCTTCTTCTTCTTCTTCTTTTTCCTCTCACTGTTCTATTTATGGATATTTTCAGGTTCCATGTGCTGGGAGAGTTCGACGAGTCCAAGAGGAGCTGCAGGAAGAGGCTTGCCGACCACAACCGCAGGAGGAGGAAGCTTCAGAACCCGAGCTCCTCCACCAGCAACAACAACAACTCCACTGAGGAGATGATGGCCAGGCAAACCACCACCACAAGGCCCACCTCCTCCTCAACGGACTACACCAGTAATTAATTCTCTCTCTGTCTCCTCAAAATTTTGTACTCTACACAGCTTTCTCTATTTCATTGGTAAACATAGATTAATCCAACGCAGTTTACATATAGCATCAAATATGAGTAATAACAGGCCAATTCCTGACAAATTTTACATAGTAGAGAAAATGCATGTAGTGCATAAAATACTCATACTCCAAAAATTTCAAAGTATAGAACTATGTGCTTAAAAATAATATACCACTGCGTATGGATTCGAAAGTTTTTGCGCAGTGGCAGCGTCTTTAACTTTGTACGTATAATAAGAATAGTGTACAATTACAGTCAAATATTTCTTCTCACTCACGAGCTTAAGGAGAGAGATATTTTTCTTATTTGGTTGAGTTTGATTTTCTATGTTGAATATATATAACAAATTTGAATTTTTATTTCCAACAATTTTTTTATATAATGGTTATTTTTTAACCTTTTTCAAGCCTCTTTGTATAGCAGAAGATGGATAATATTTATTTTTCTTGGTTTTTTAGTATTAGAAAAATTATACTCTCTCTGTTGCTTTTCCTATTTGTGCTGCATCTAACTACTACTTGTACGGTTATTTCGAAAGCAGCCAGCAGGTCGACAGCAACGACTGCTATAAGCACTGCAATTTCGTCTGATCACAACAGTGGCGGTTTTGATCAAGGGGGGCAAGTGAACCAGAAGATCAAAGCAGCAGTCGCATTGAGGAGTGAACAACCAGCACCAGGACCAGCAGCTTTATTGTCACTAGGTGTTGACAACAGAGGAGGCCTCCAAAGCCACCTCTACCAGTACCAACAGCAGCAGCAGCAGCACTTCTCCAGCGCCTCCACCCCCAGCTGCAGCAGCAGCAGGAGCAGCTTCTTCTACCACCAGAGCCTCTTCGGCTCCAGCTCCAACGAGGCCTCCCAGTCCACCGAAGGCACCAACTACGACCAGCGCAACGACGACCAGCAGCAGCTCCTGCATCTCGGCCAAGCCATGTTCGAAGTTGACTTCATGTGATGAACATAGCCAACTGCTGTCAATGAGAACCCCCCACTGAATTCTCAAAACGACTTGAAGTTGAGGCTCACTTTCTCGCTTACTTTGCCTCCTTGCCATTTTAGTGGGAATAATATCAGCTTCTCCTTTCCAGAAGGGCACGCACACAGTACTCCCGTCATTTTTGTGCTTGTCTAATGCTCTCCTGCTTCTGAACTTCGAGTTATTTTACCATTTCCTGCTTTGGTTTTTTTTGCATACTTTGCTGCTGCTTTTTTTCTGCTTCTTTTTTATTTACTCTCTAGTTTTTTGAGTTGTCAATGTGGTAATTAAGTTGGTTGTGTACGGAGAGCAGAAAATCATATGGGGCTGTGCTGTTGTCTCTGGAGCTTGGTCCAAACGCTTTTTCCTGACACCAACTACTGTGGAACCGAACCACTGCACGTCCTTTCTTAGGGTTTCAGACCTATTGATGATCATATAGATTATAATATGAGAGAGACTCTCTCTCGCTCTCTCTTTTTCAATTCACTGTTTGCTACTCTAACTCTAATGTTGCAAGAGGATGGTGTGGCCCCTACAATACTACAACAATGTCCTTCTCCGAAGAGCAACACCTCACCTGCACTGCTGCTTTATATATATATATATATATATATATATATATATATATATATGAAAAATTCTATTTCATGTAAAAATTGTATCAATACATTCCAAATCTGAATAATTTGATGTTAATCCAATAGTTCAGATTAAAGTCGAAGTCAAAGTAACATGTAAAGTCAAAGTCAAAGTAAACACCTTTCATAATTTACAATGCAATTGTTTGGGATGTATTGATACATCACATTTATTGTATATATATATATATATATATATATATATATATATATAAATATATATATATATATATATATATATATGGCGACTCGGGCTGTGCAGGGAAGGTCAGAGAACTCAGGCAATTGAGGGAGGACCAACTCAGGAAATGGAGGGAGGACCAACTCAGGCAATAGAGGGAGGACCTTGTGTCCTCGTCATATTGGAAATCCACCGAGCAATGGGTGAGGGGACGAGGAAAGGCGAATAATGAAGGGGAAGATGCCATTGTTCACGGAGAAAGAAAAAGCCCCCAGGACGATGCCTATGACGCATAGCGCTCCTGTGTCCAATAATGGCCAGAGGGGGTTGAACGCAGGATTAAACAAAGGGAAGACGACATCTCCGGTCTCATGGGCGGAGTTGTGTCGGCGGCAGTTCAAGAAGAGGTAGATATGCAATATATCGAACCTAGCATCATAGATGGTAGAAAGGTTGTGGAAATTACACAAGATGATATTCAGGAAACGACGGAATATTGAAAAAATACCTTCATCCTGTACGTCATGGGGGATCGCCCATACTATGGGCAGATTCGCGCGTTCGCGCATAGGGTCTGGCGACCAAAAGGAGAGATGAATATATTCTCCCGGGAGAACGGCTTCTATTTTATAAAATTCGACCTACTGAAGGACCTTGATCGGATACTGGAAGGGGGGTCCTTGGACGTTCGATGGGCGTCTGGTGGTTCTGAAAAGGTGGAACCCTACTATTAATTTCGAAAAGGACTGTCTCTCGAAAGTTCCTATCTGGATTAGAATGCCATGGCTCTCTCCACAACTCTGGAGTATTCCTTCTATCATGAAGATGGCTAGCATGGTGGGTGTGCCGATCCGAACCGATATTCCAACGGCAAGAAGGCAGAGATTATCATATGCGAGAGTCTTCGTGGAAATTGATGCGGGCGGAACCCTTCCTCGGAGTATAGATCTATTACTTCCTAATGGCGAGAGGAGTACCCAAGAGATTGATTATGAATGGGTGCCACCATCTTGCTCTATCTGCAAGTGCTTCGGTCATACTAACTCGAAGTGTAAAGAGAAGGCGGAGGCAGCAGATGACGGAAATATGCAAGAAGACATGCCTAGTCAGGCTCATGAGGAAGTGGTGGACAAGGATCATCAGGCACAACAGCACAATAATACCATTGTAGACTCCTCTATGGTGATGGAGGAGTCAGAGACAAGTCTCGAAATCAAGAATCACCGCACCTATAATAGGGGATCTTGCTATGGTACTTGTTGGGGCACCTAACGGAGATCCGGAGGAGGAAAGTCAAGCTAATGAGAATAGCCAAGGAGATGGGAACGAGGGAGGACTCGATACTGACGAACAGCTTAGAAGTAGTAAAAGAGCTACATCACATCGTCGACCAGAGGTGGCCCAGCCTAGCGTGGAAGAGAGACATGGCACCTAACCCGTGGAGGAGAACAAGGAACTTACAGTCGCGAACCCGGAGTGGCAGCGTATGCTTCAGCAAACCTCTCTTCCTCATACATCGGGTACGTCGATTACGCTCTCGAATTGTCCACGAGAGTGTTGGAGGCCAGATTCGGACAACCCCCTCAATTAGTCCTCATGTCTTTCCTCACATGGAATGTCCGAGGCTGTAATTCCATTGGAAGATGGAAGGAGATTACTAAGACGATGCGGAGTAACAATTGCTGAATTGTTGCCTTATTAGAAAGTAAAATTAAGTCTGCTAGCAGGATTGAGAATCGTACCCCAAGTCAGTGGGAGTCCGTTCACAACGGATTAATGTGTGGTATGGATCGGATATGGATGATGTGGGATGTTCGCATATGGTCGGGAGTGGTGAAATTCCAATCAGAACAACTCATAGTTATTGAATACTCTAACAGATGAGGGCTTCATATTATGGTGGGGGCTGTATATGGTCATAATGATCGCAAAAGAAGGTTCCAACTCTGGAAGGATCTTATTAAAGTTTTCTCTATAAATTATGACAGGATCCCACTGCTTGTGATGGGCGACTTTAACGCCATGCTAACATAGGATGAAAAGATCGGTGGACGACAGGTTCCGGCCCCTATCCTCGCAGACTTCCAAGATTGTTTGTTATCGTCAGGTCTGATTTGCATGGCGAGGACTGGACACACTTAGAGTTGGAGCAACGGCTCCGTGCATAACCGAGTTGTCTGTCAACTCGATAGAGTGCTTTGCAACAACTCCTGGCTAGCAACCTTCTCAGATGTCGAAGCGGAGGGTTTACCTAGCGGCACCAGTGATCATACCCCTCTTCTGGTTCGGATCCACTCGGCGCAGACGGCGCGACGCCGCCCATTTCGATTTAGCAATGCATGGCCTATGATGGCTGGCTACGATGAAGTGGTAGAGGGTAGGCTCGACTTGCCGATCTCGGGTACCCCTCAATATTGTCTTCTCCGCCGACTGAAACATGTGAAGGCTGCTCTAAAGAGATGGTCTCGGGACCGACCGACTGTCAGCAGCGACTCTATTGAAAAGGAGCTACATTCCATTCAAGTTCAGGTACAAGCTAACCCCTTAAATCCTGTGCTTGCTAATAGGGAATTGGAGCTTGCGACAGCTGCGCTTTCAAGAGAAAGTACAACTACAACAACGAGCTAAGTGCTCGTGTCTGAAGGATGGGGATAGATGTTCGAAGATCTTCCACGCCTTGGTGAAGGCCGTCAGCATAGAAATTCGATTGGTCCGCTGTTTGATATGGGAGGTAACCTGATTAATAATGATAAAGAGATTGAGGAAGAGGCCATCAGGTACTACACATCCCTATACAATCAATCTAACTATTCGGATTCTTTCCCGAAAATTATTTGCAAAAGGTTAGTGACAGAGAAAGGGAATGACCTTCTCCGTAAAGAGGTGGCCCTTGAGTAGATTAATGAAATTATCACTAACGCTGATTCTAATAAGTCGCCAGGACCAGATGGATTTAATGCTGCTTTCTATAAAAGTCATTGGAGTAGATTGAAATTCCATGTGCTACAGGTAGTGCGGGACTTTTTCCAAACCGGACGACTAATAAAAGAACTCAACCATACCTTTCTGACATTGATACCTAAGAAAGAGGGCGCTACGGATCTTGGAGACTTTCGACCAATCTCATGTTGCAATTTTCTAAAATTATTACTCATATCTTGTGTAAAAGAATGCAGGTGATTTTGAAGGAATTGATTTCGTACAACCAAGCAGCATTTATTAAAGGCAGGTCAATTGCAGAAAATTGCTTGCTCGCACACGAACTTGTACGCGACTTCAATAAAGGGGGAGGAAGAAAAGGATGCATCAAATTAGATCTTCGCAAAGCATATGATATGGTGAACCAGAAATTCGTTTGTCAAATGCTTCTTAGCATGGGATTTGCGAATGGTGGGTGGCGCGAATCCAAGAGTGTATCAATTCCCCGACCTTCTCTATCCTCATTAAAGGTCAGCCTTGCGGATTCTTCGGCAGCAATCGAGGCATAAGGCAGGGCGATCCTCTGTCCCCATATTTATTCACAATTGTAATGGAGCACTTCAGTTGTCTGATGGACATCGCCATTCACAAGAAGCAGATCAGGCCTCTCTTTCATAAGGTACAACCAAATATCTCACATTTGATATACGCTGACGATCTGTTGGTATTTATTGAGCCCTCTGAGAGCAGTATAACCTCCCTGAATGAAGTTTTAGAGGAGTTTGGCAAGACCTCGGGTTTGCAGATTAATAGAGACAAGAGCCAGATTTATTTAAATCGCGATTGCCCAGAGAAGGATAAATGGTCAAAAATGCTGCAGATCGAGAGTGGACAACTCCCTGTCCGATACCTTGGTCTCCCGCTCTCTATCAATTATGCCCGATTTACGGATTGCCAAGGATTGCTCCAGCAAGTCCAGTCCAAATTGGAAGGCTGGCAATCCCAATTACTGTCGTTTGGAGGCCGCATAGAACTCATTCGGTCCGTGATTTTTGCCATATCCAACTATTGGCTACAAGCAATCTATGTGCCTGACAAGATCATCCTGAATATTGAAAAACTTTGTGCGAACTTTATATGGAGAGGGGGCCTACACACAATCGGATGGGAGGATTTGGCCCGCCCAGTAGAGGAGGGAGGGGTCGGTGTCACTCCCCGTTCCCATAATACGTATTTTTATGCATATACTACTTGAATGTATTTATTTAATATTTATCGTGTATTATCCTGTATTTAAATTTCTTTAATTTCACGCTAATTAATTTTTTGCATTTTACTTTCTGCTTTTATTCTCTGCTTTAGCTTTGTTTTAGGTTCGGCCTAGGTTGGTTTATTTTCGGGTTCCTAGTGGTTCATCATGAACCGAACCCAACACCCCCATTTAAAGCCCCCAAACCCTTTCTCTCTCTTCATTACTCTCCTTCACCATTACTCTTCTTCTTCTTCCTCATAACTCTCTCCACCTACCAAAACCCATAGGCAAGTACATCTTACTTACACAATGAGAACCCATTTTTATGATTCACTTATCTTCTTCTCGTAATTTTAAGAGAGTTTAGAACTTGGCATTTTGCATTTTGAAGTCTTATTTTTCGTAGATCTAGAAATTGGTATTTTCGGATTTTTAGTGGTTTTGATCTATCAAACTTTTTTGTTTCCAAGTTTTGTTCGTTCCAGATTGTTGAGGTTGTGTTATACGCCATTCTGACCCATGGAAACCCCATTTCTGGCTAGGAACGAAGGTTCCATAGGAATTAGAGTTCGGGAGGAACTTTACTCTCACGTTATACGTGCCAGTGTAATAGTGAGTTTTTACGCCCACGTTGTTACGTGTTAGCGTAATATTGAGTCTTTACGCTCACGTTATACGTGCCAGCGTAATATTGAGTTTTTACGCCCACGTTATACGTGTTCGCGTAGTGCCGAGCTTTACGCCCACAATCACTCGTATCAGCGTAAAACTATTTTACGCATGTCTACTTGACTTGGCGTAATCGTTTTACGTGCACAATGTTTCAGGCGTAAAACTTCACTCTTTACACGAGCAACTTTTACGCATGGCTCGATCCTTTACGCATGCAATGTTTTACGCGCATAGTGCCTCAGGCGTAAACTCAAATCTTTTTACGCGTACCCCTTGGCTCGGCGTAAAATGAGTTTTACGCTCAACCTTGTTCCTTTATTTGAGTGTACTTCCTTTACGCGTAACTTTATGTTTTACGCGTACTCTTCTAAGTTTGGCGTAAGACAAGTTTTATGCCCGACTCTATTTTATGCAGGCAGGCTTTACGCAGGCAGACTTTTACGCAGACAGGCTTTTTACGCGCGTATTATTGCCTGAGCGTAAAGCTTGGGCGTAGACTAGTCATGGCATAGATCAGCCTTGGCGTAATCTAACCTTGGTGTTCCTATTGCTCTATAATTTATTCGCTTTATGTTGGCATGATAATTCTCCTATTATATCCTTACGCCTTTTGGCATGAACTCGATAATCTTGGCATGTTAATATTTTTAATACATATGGTTGTGTAGAACGTGCCCTGTGTCTTGATTGGTTTATGGATACCCAGTATGACTGGAATTAAACCCTGAGAGTTGTAGACTCGACCCTACTGAATACTAGTTGACTTTCATGCCTTGTCACCATTGATAATGATTGTGACCTTGACTAATAATTGATCATGTGTTCCTAGTTTGAACTAAGAGGCCGGCTAGTCGTCTTATTGAATTGAATGAATGAGACACGTTCATATTAAACTATGAACTATTGCAATCGATTGGCCGATCCCGAATATTGGCATACATGCATGTGCAGGCTTCAAATTATTTTTTTCTACAAAAGCAGCGTGTGTACTTTATGGTCAAAGCATGATTATTCCGTGGTTAGTTTTGATTGTTGTATTACGCTATGTAAGACCTACAACCTAACCACACGGGTATCGTTGTAG
The DNA here is from genome assembly GCA_029216955.1 of Iris pallida. Taxonomy (NCBI): domain Eukaryota; kingdom Viridiplantae; phylum Streptophyta; class Magnoliopsida; order Asparagales; family Iridaceae; genus Iris; species Iris pallida. Next base: position 9,304,143 of record JANAVB010014600.1, read on the forward strand.
AGTTGGGCATATCGTACTTGTACGGAAGTACTCATTCTGAATGACCATGATCCACAGTATGGAATTTCACTCAACGTAGAGACTACTAAGTTAAATAAAATAATGATTGCATGGAGAGAATGGATTCCCGAGTTCTTACATGGCAGCCCTCTTTGGGACCATTAAGTGCCCGACAGGCCGGCTGGTTCCCACAAATACTACAAATCTGCCACACGGGCAGGGAGCGGTATCTACTTATATTATTTATTGTATATTGTATACTTATGACGGGCGTCCCGCTGGGACTCGTCTAATTCATGATTGGTGCAATTGATTGACTTGGTAGACTAGCCTTGCTTGCACATAGTAAGAACTGAGGAATCCTTTATTGCATAATTCCAGGATAACTTGGAACTCACCGTAGCAAGCCTTAGTAGTTGTATGGCCGTTTAAGTTGATTTGTTTGTGTACTGTACCTACTCTGTTACCTAACTGAGATGATCATAATGTCAGGACATGACGGGCCAACTTCTGTCCTTGTTTGGTTGGGAGGTTGGTTCGAAGTATCGTGATGTTATGTGAATCCTAGTAGATAGCAGAGATCTATTATCATATTATCTTATTAATGGCTTCATTTCTCATATCGTGCTCCCTTACGGTACTTGCTATTAGAGGTCTAACCTCTCTGGTTTTGTATGGCCAGATTTAGAGCCGGTCCCCGAGGATCCAGCTTACGTCTACCTACAAGATGGTCAATACTAGAAGGATGATCGCAGGAGGACTCGAGTGGGTTTCTTACTTCCCCGCTCGTTTTGTTACTTACTTTATACTTTACCGTTTGGCCCCGACATGTTAGTCGGATTGTCTTGTACTTACTTTTGCATAATTGTAATTAAGTCAGACTGTAGCTGATAACAATTGTGTATACCATGCTACATCATCTGGCTATATTTTTATAAAGCCAGATATCAAGAATATTTTGACTGAGCGTTTGGGACGCCTTGCTGCTTTATCTTACATGTTCTCTATTTCTGTTTCTTGTTTGAATGATTGAGACAATAGATGTGAAGTGACCATAGGAAGAATTTCATGTAGTATGCACCCCCTCGTTTTGTTAGACAGCATTGATCGTATTATACGATATTCATCTACCCGTAATACGTAGATGGTTGAGTCATTCCCCCGCTCTCCAGTATTCTGGTTCTGGGGCATGGCAAGGTTTTAGTGGTGGCCCATGCAGGTCTGATTTCAGACTTGTGGGATGTTTTGATTTACAGGATGTCTCAATCACACATGTTTCCTCTTGATCTCATGATTCGTTACTCTCAACTCTAGCTTGACATTCCAGTATCCTTTGACTTCATTGATCCTTCATGTCTGGTAGTTTGATTGTTCTCTTGTCCCTTTTCTTAGGGACACCTCATCCGCATCTGCCAGGACCGGACAACAACAAGGGCAACATGAACAGCGAGACCCTGTTGAGCAGCAACAAGGGCCAGTACAACCTCAAGAGACTATCCAAGAAGAAGTGATAGTGGAACCAGCCGCTGGATCGCGGTATCCGGAGGTTCCACCACCACCAACAGTTCCAGCTACCCCAGTGGAAGTGGACACACCGGCCCTTCTGGAGGTCATGAGAGGGATGATGGCTACTCAGCAACATCAGATGTTAGCCCAGCAGTGCATGCACGCTCAGTTGCAAGAGCAGAATGTACTACTCAACCAAGGATTACAGACGGCATTGGAAAGAGGGGCGAGGCCAGATTCAGGAGCATCAACCAGGTTTTGCAAGTACAACCCCCGCCGCTTCGAGGGTACGGAAGATGCCATCTCAGCAGATGCATGGCTTAAGGATATTGAGGCTATTTTGACAGTAGCCAAGGTGCCGGCGGAAGAACGTGTGGATCAGGTGAAGTTGTTACTTCAGGATCTCGCACGTGATTGGTGGAAATCAGAGGAGATAGGCATCAGACGCCCTGTTGCTTGGGACGATTTTACTGCAAGATTAAAGACGAAGTACTATGGAGTTGTGGCACAGTTTAAGCTACAACAGAAGTTTATCAACCTCAGACAGACAGGCAAGACTGTAGATGCTTATGCAGCGAAGTTCTGCAGATTGAGTAGGTTCGCCCCAGAGATGGTAGCAACAGAGAGCCAGAGGGCTATGAGGTTCCAGCAAGGGTTTCATCTTGAGCTCTTGCAATTGATAGAGGGGCACAATTATCAGACTTTTGACGAAGTATTGACGGCAATCCGAAGGCATGAGATCACCATTCAGAGGATCACGACAAGGACTGAAGGTCCGAAGAGATCCCACAGTCATATTGAAGGAGGAGGGGGAGTAGCGCCCCGAACAACAGCACCATCCCCTGGCATTCGCATTCACGATGTGGCAATGCGAGGGCCAACACCACCACCAAGGCAGCAGCAACAGAGAAAGAACCAGCAACCCCCAGCAGGCTGTACTTATTGTGGAAAGGTAGGACACACTAGAGATGTGTGTCGGACATTGAACGGGTGTAGGTCCTAAAAAATCAAGTTGCATCAATCAACAAAGTCAAGAAATCAAGAAACCCATCATTTGGATGAATTGCGCAGACAATAGATTGCGCAGCAATTCGATTGCGCATACTGCTTTGCGCACACTTCCAACTGCGCAGACTGACGTGGCAGAAGTCATCATTACCAAATCAAATCAAATCTTTTCTGACAACTGACAGCGCAGATAACAAGGAGTCTGTTCGTTTCCTGCACCGTACAGTGCTCGAGGGCGGCTGACAGCTGGCAGCGCAAACCAATCCTGCACAGTTTGAGTCTGCGCAAACTATGTATGCGCAATTCAACTCTGCGCACTCCATCAATATAACTGATAAGTTACACGTGGCATTCATGCCATCGATTGCTCATTACGTAGCAACTGTTTATGCACGATCATGCGCATTTCTATCAAATGATGCCATGTGTCCATGATAGTTGGCCCACGATCCAGTAACTGTCTGCGCAAATCAATGCTGCGCAAACCAATGCTGCGCAAATCATCCTGCGCAGTCCCAAAATAACTGAAAGTTAGTTATTTCTAGAACTCTATAAATAGAGTTTCAAGTCTTCATTTCAAGGGGGATCAAGATCAGAGATCAGAAATCAGAGAGTTCAGGAGTTCTTGCCAAAGTGCTGCTGCATTCTTCCGAGATTTTTGTCTTCAACTTCAGAGGCTTTTGCCTTCAGTTTCCAGAGTTGTTTTCAACTTCAAAGGCTTCGTCTTCACAGTTCACATCGTCCAAGGGATAAAGCAATCGTCATCAAGATTGGATTCCTATAGTTGTAATTTTCCCAGAATTCTTGTAATCTTTATTACAGTTTGTATCAATAAAGTTCTATACTTTTGTTTTTGCAAACAAAATGGCGACTCTGCTGGGGACAACTTTCTCCTCCGACGAGGAAGTAGCAACTCAATGTGACGTAGCGTCTATCGGGAAGACGCAGAAGACGCTGGTTGTTAAGGTCAACCAGACAGCCTACGAGGCGATGCTCAACTCCAAGACCACTCCCCGTACTGTAGCCACTTCTGCCAAGAGCAAAGTGCGCTCAGTTTGGGTCTCCAAGTCTGCACAATCTGGCATTTTTGCCACCAAGGATGCTGTACCAACTGTTGCACAATCTGCTAGTCAGACTGCTGCACAAACTGCTGAGCCAACTGTTGCACAGTCTGTCTCAGCAACTGCTGCACAATCTGTTGCAGTCAAGGCTGCGCAATCTGTTGCAACTATTGCACAGGCTACTTCATATGCTGTCTTGTCAAAACAGAAGACTCCTATGACTCTGGCGCAATTGGCAGTGGCTTTTCCTGCGCAAAATAGCACTCCAGTAACTAAGGTGCATTCCAAGCACTCTAAGACAAGAACTCCTGATGCACTTCCTACCAAAGCTTCTAATGCACAAATGACTAGTGCACCTTCCACCCATGCGCAAACCAAGTCTGCGCAATCCAAGAAAAACAGCCTTTTGGCTAAATTTCCTTCTTCTCACAATAAAAGAAGAGATTCTACTCCTCTTCCCAAACACCCTATTGCCCCTGCGCAATCCATTGAGGGTAGTCCTTTGACTATTCCTCCTTCTCTTCAAAGCAAAAGAAAAGGTCCATTGGTCTTTTCTCAAACTTCCTTGTCTCATGACTTGGAAGATAACAGAGGGAAACGCTCTTTAGCTAACCCTTCATCTCAAAACAAAGGAAAAGGCCCTTTGGTCTTTTCTCAGTCTTCTTCAGTCTTTACTGAAGAAGATCCATCTCAATGTGTCTCGGCTCCAATCAATTCAAGAACTCTGGCAAACAATGATTCTTCTTTCCTTTATAACAAGAGTACTTGTACTAATCAAAGAGGTATTCTGCCTACTCCGATAGCAGAATTCCAAGACCTCCCGACTCTCCAAATTTGTCGTTCCAGACAGGAAAAACTGTTAGTGTCTCAAACAGAAACTCCTGGGGGTGAATTTGCTGACCTCAGAACTTATCTTAATCGACCCACTTCGGTAAAACGCAAACAGCCAATGCCGAAGGTTAAACATCATCAGAAATAAATCTCCAAAGTCAGAAATCCCGACACTTATGCCAATGAAGTGAGTACTTCCCTGTATACTCAAGGGACTAAACATTTGAAGAATCGGAATCATGTTCCAAATGTTATCAAAGAACAGATCCCTCGGAACTTTCCTCGTCCTGTTGTAGATCTTCGAGAACATCTAAGACAAAAATAGGATAATGTCTCAATATCTCCATCTCAACCATCTGATCATCACTGTAATCATAAAGTCATCATCCAATGCTGTTGTCAAACGACAAAACAATCTGTCTTCGATCGTTTAACTTTTGCTAATTCTGAACCTATGTCAGAAGAAGATGAAGTTTTGTATGCTTCTGTTAACATGACTTCCCGAGACACTGGGGGTAAAAGATGCTCTAAGCATGGTAGACTCCGTAAGCCAAGCCAACGGTATTTGGAATTACTTCAAGAATCTTCTGAAGGAGTATTTCAACATACCCGTTCCCGAAGCCGAGATACAATCGGTCAAAGAAATCTTCCTCAAAATCCTTCAAGTCATCTTCCTGTTTCCCAGTCAAGAGATGATTCGTTTTCTGATTATGATGTATACAGTGAAAGTTCTGAACAAACAGTATCTTCCACTGTGCCAAGAGAAGTGACGGCTTATGTTGTCACCGATGATCCAGATGCTTCAACCTCCGCAAATCAAGAACAGCGAATTGCTGCACTCGAAGACAAATTAAAAACCATGGCTGAGATGGTTGCTAGTATGCATTCCATCATTGTAGAACAACATATTACACCACCAACTGCACCTATTACTAGTCCAGAGATCATAGCATCTTCAATACCTGCCAATACTGGGCTGGGGGTAGTGCCTCCTCAAATGCCTCATGTACAAGTGCAAGTACAAACTACGCCTAGCCATTCAGGAGCTGGGGGTAGTGCTTACAACGCTGTTCCTCCTCCTACCACTACAACTCAACCTGCTCCTTCTTCTTCATCAGAAGACGCCAATGAAGCTGTCAAACTCTTACGAACCCAGTTTGAAGCATTTAAAGAGAAAGATAATCTACAAAGGTTGGGGATTAAACAGCCCTATCCGGTTGAATGGAAGGACGTCTCGTTTCCCCCAAAGTACAAAATCCCTACAATCTCTCTGTTCGATGGCAGTACTTCCCCGAGTTAATTCATCAATCATTTTGAGGTAATGACTGTTCAACTTCAGCCAAATGACGCTCTTCTTACCAGAGTGTTCGTCGATTGTTTAGCCGGCGTAGCATACGACTGGTACAGAAGTTTGTCCGATGGTTGCATTACTTCTTTTTCAGGTCTCAAACAAATCTTTCTGGAACGGTTCTATGAAGGATTTAATGATATAACGATGTCAGCTCTCAACAAAATCAAACAAAAACATAATGAAACTGCTGAGAGCTTTATTGAACGGTTCCGCCGTGAAGCTTTGAAAATGCCTCCAGGGACTCCAGCTGCTGTCACTATTGATACTTGTAAGGCAAATCTTTTACCTATTATCAGTATGTGGACGGGATCTACCCAATTCCAAGATTGGCCCTCATTCATCGTCAACGCCAAAGCTGCTGAAGTAAGTGCCGACAAGTTCAAACAATTGGGGGTACAAATGTCTAATCCTGATCGCGATGAGCATCAGAATTCAGGTGGTGGTAATCGCCAGAACAATCGCAAAGCGAAAGAGACTTTAAACATTAACTTGAACAAAAATAAAGAATCTTTGGCTGTCAATGTGGCCCCATCTACATCTACTCCTACTCCTTCTGCACCTCCACCGAGGGAACCTCGTCCGAAGGTAGAATATTCCTTTGACGAAAATGACACGGCAAGTATCTTTGAGTGTTTACTCAAAAGCAATAAAATTCAACTCCCTGATCCAAAGAAACCTGATGAAGTCAATAAGACTGATCATCCCAAGTATTGTGTCTATCACCGATTCATTGGACATCCTACTCGAGCATGATATGAGCTCAAAGGTAAGATTCAAGAGCTTGTTAATGCAGGTGTAGTCACTTTGCAACAAGATGAGAAGACTGTTACTGCAAATATGGTTTCAGTCCAATTTGGAGATTTTCCTCCGCAGATGATACAGCATGGTGTCATTCCAATTCCTAAAGCAACCCTTGAGATTGAGAATCTCCCGCTTCCATCCAATGAAGGTCTTATTCCCTTCTCTCTTGACAATGGTGAAATTATGTGGATCCATCCTGATCTTGCTCCAGAATTTGAGATATCTTCTAAGAAGAAAACTCGTTCTAAAGGCAAAACCAAAATCTGCAACATGGTATCTTTTGATCCCATTGTTGACGAAGAGATTCTGTTAGGCACAAGATCAGGAAAAGCTTATTTGAAAGATCATTCTGAAGGTCAAAGAGATCCTGCTTCTTCTTCCGAACCTACTCCGGCACAACCTGCATCTGCTGAAGAGGTCCCTTCTACATCTTCACCAGTTGTAGTATCAATTCCTCCTAAGCCAACAACGGCTGACAAAGGCAAGCAACAAGTTCGATTTGACAAACCTCTAAAGAAATCATCTCCTACTGGGCTTGAGAAGCCTTACAATTTTGATATATTGGCTCAATTAGCCAATACACCAGCTAGGCTGTCAATCTTTGAACTCTTGCGTCTTTCCAAAGAGACGCGAGAAATTCTAAGTGAAGCTCTGATGCAGGCTGAAACTTGCTTAACTCTTCTCAAAAAGCCAGAATCAGAATCAGTCTCTTGTCATCACAGTCATAGTGTCTTGGAATTGATCCCAAATATTACCTTCACTCAGGATGATATGCTAATGGAAGATAATAGACATGATCGTCCTCTTTATTATACAGGATATGTAGATTCAATGAAGGTTGATCGTATCCTGATAGATCTAGGGTCTGCACTTAGTATTATGCCAAAGACAATGCTAGATGCATTGAAGATACCAGTGCATAGTCTTTCAACCACGATCACTACTATTCTGGGATTTAATCAAGGAAAGAGTGAACCTTTGGGCAAGATCCGTCTAAAACTCCAAATAGGCAATCTTCGCACAAAGGTGACCTTTTATATCATTGACAATCATGGTTGTTCTTATAATGCTCTCCTGGGAAGGCCATTCCTCCATGAACACAATGTCGTTCCATCAACTCTTCATCAATGCTTCAAATACGTTGATGACAAAGGACAAGTTCATAAGGAAGTTGCGGACCTTTATCCTTTCAAGGGTGTTGAAGCTTATTGTAACGATGCTCGTATGTACAAGGATGAATTTAATAAGGTAGTATTGGCTATGGATACTGAAGAAGATCAAAAAGCAGTACCTCAAGACACTCTTATCATACCTGTTAAGGGGCGAGTTTCTCATCCTCAATCTTCCAAGCCACTGGTTATTCACTTACCAGTTCAAAAGAAATCAGTTGATGCTGATGAGAATCAAAGGGAGCTCACCTCTTCTGAGCCACTTGTTATCGACTTACGTCGTAACAAAGACAAAAAGCAGCTCATTTCTTCTGAGCCACTTGTTGTTGATCTAAATCGCAACAAGGAAAAAAGGGAGCTCACCTCTTCTGAGCCACTTGTTATCGACCTCCGTCGTAACAAGCCTCCTCCACGTTCTTCTTCTCCCCCTCTTGTAATCAATTTGACCAAATCTGCTAAGGTTAAAGGTCCTGTTGTAAATACTGATGTACAAATCAATGAAAAAGCACCTACTTTCCAGTATATTGATGTTATTTATTATACTAAAAGTTATTTGGATATGTTAGATAGCTTCCAATCAATTACACTGGGAGTCGTACAATCTCTTCAGACAGAAGTCTCGCTTGAAGATCCAGATGATTCTTACCGTATTCATCCTTCTTTAAAGAAAGGTAAAAGTTCAGCATTTTTATATAAAAGACCGGAAACAAAGATTAACTATTCGGATGATAGCAAAGTTAACGATACGGAACGTCTCCAGTTCCATCGTTATAGTCAACAATCAAAAGATATCCTCCGAAAGATGGGTTACGACTTTAAGAGCGGCCTTAACTATGGTAAAGGTAGACGAACTCCCATTCGTACAACAGTTCCAAACGAAAAATCACAAATGTATTATGACAGGACCAAGAAAGGTCTCGGATATACTTCTCCACCACTGTTATCCCCAGCAGCTTCTGAATCAGATAGTGAAGAACGTTCTAACTCTTCTGATTCCAGATCATGGGATTCCGATACCAGCATCGGTGAAGTCCATCGTATAATTGTATCTTCTAACATGGTCTCTGTTGAACTACCAGAAGGCTGTGATGAAGATGTTGAAGAAAGTCCGGAAACAGATCCTTGGGCTCAACATATGGATAACCAATGGGTACTTCGATTTGAACAACGTGAACCTCCTACTGAAGATCAACTACTTCAAATTGATGTAGGAGAAAGAGATTCACCTCGGCCAATTTTTATTAGCAAAAATCTTCCAGAAGCAGACAAACAAGAGTTGATTCTTCTTATTAAAGAATATATCGACGTCTTTGCCTGGAGTTATGAAGACATACCAGGTTTAGATCCTAAGATTGCTACTCACAAACTGAACATTCTTCCTAATGCTAAACCAGTCAAACAGCAACAAAGGCGATTTAAGCCTGAAATGATGGACGCAATTGATGATGAAGTCAAGAAGCTCATTGCTTGTGGCTTTATTCGAGAAGAGCAGCATCCTGATTGGGTAGCCAATGTCGTCCCAGTTCTGAAGAAAACTGAAAAAGTTCGAGTCTGCATCGACTTCCGAGATCTCAATGAAGCATGTCCAAAAGATGAATTTCCTCTTCCTACCACAGATGTCATGATTGACAATACTTGTGGGTTCGAAAGAATATCTTTTATGGATGGATTTTCCGGGTATAATCAGATCAAAATGCATCCTGAAGATGAAAAGCATACATCTTTCCGCACTCCTCGAGGACTTTATTGTTATACAGTGATGCCATTTGGTCTCAAGAATGCGGGTGCAACCTACCAACGTGCTATGAGTACTATTTTCAAAGATCATCTTTGCAAAACTGTTGAATGCTATGTTGACGATATTGCTGTCAAAAGTCGTCTAAAGGAAGATCACCTTCAAGACCTGAGAACTATCTTCAATCTCATGCGTCAACATCAACTCAAGATGAACCCCACCAAGTCATTCTTGGGTGTCTCTAGTGGCAAATTTCTCGGCTTCGTCATTACCTCTAAGGGTATAAACGTGGATCCCGAGAAGATCAAAGCCATCCAAGAGATGCGTCCTCCACGCAACCTAAAAGAGCTACGAGGATTCCAAGGCCGACTTGCGTACATCAGGCGATTCATTTCGAACTTGTCTGGACGCTGCAGACCATTCACTCAACTAATGAAGAAGGGTGTATCTTTTGTTTGGACTGAAGAATGTCAACGAGCATTCGACGATATCAAACAATATCTTATGAACCCACCAGTTTTGGTGCCACCTATATCTGGCATTCCATTCTTGATGTATGTCCGTGCTATGGACCATTCATTGGGTGCCTTACTTGTCCAAAAGAACAAAGAAGGCCATGAACAAGCTATCTACTATCTTAGCCGAACTATGATTGGTGCTGAACACCGTTATAGTCCTGTCGAGAAAGAATGCTTGGCTCTTATGTTTGCTGCGCAAAAGACGAGGCATTATATCATTGGTCAAACTATTCATGTTATATCTCGAGTTAATCCTCTCCGGGTACTCATGAAGAAACCAAGTACACTTAATTCTCGGTTGGCTACATGGGCAATCCTGCTAGCTCAATATGACATGGTGTATGTTCCACAAAAGTCTGTCAAAGGTCAAGCGTTGGCGGACTTCTTAGCAGCTCATCCTGTGCCTGAAACATCTAAACTCTATGACGAAATTCCTGACGAGACATTAGAAGTCAACATGATCTCCGAAGAGTTTCCAACCTGGCGTTTATTCTTTGATGGTGCATCAAGAATTGGACCAAATGGTGCTATAGTGGCAGGTGTTGGAGTTGTTCTCGTTTCTCCAGACGGATTAACTATCCAAAGAGCCTACTCTTTAGATGAACCTTGCTCCAACAATGTGGCAGAGTACAATGCCTTACTTGTCGGCCTTCAGCTAGCTAAACAACTGAATGTTGAATATCTGGAAGTCTATGGTGACTCTAAATTGGTTGTAAACCAGGTTAGAGGAGCCTATGAAGTCCGTCATCAAGACCTGGTGCCTTATCATGAGGCGGCAATCAATATAGCTACATCATTCAAAGCCTTCTTCATTGACTATGTTCGACGAGCTTGCAATACTGAAGCCGATGCTTTGGCCAATCTTGCAGCTGTCTTAGCCATCCCTGTCAAAAGGCATCAGGTCGTGGTTATCTCCAACCGAGAACTGTTCTGCATCGAAAACAATCGTAATATTGAATTCAGCAATTTTGCTGAAGTCAATGTTATTGATGAAGATTGGAGAACTCCTTTCATTGACTTTGTGGTTCATGACATACTCCCTGAAGATCCTAAGGAGGCTACAAGCGTTCGACGTCGATCTCTCCGATTCTATTACAATCAAACTACCAAGACCCTCTATCGGCGAACTTATGATGGTCTTCTTCTACGCTGTTTAGCTGGTGATGAAGCCAAACAAGTGTTGCGTGAAGCTCATGATGGCGTCTGTGGAGCACATCAACCTGGTCCTAAATTACAGGATCGCATTAGACGTATGGGTTATTATTGGCCCTCTATGGTATCAGATGCCATTGAATATGCAAGGAAATGTCGTGCTTGTCAAATCCATGCAGACTTCATTCATCAACCCTCGAAATTCTTACATCCGACTGCTGCTTCATGGCCTTTTGAAGCTTGGGGTATGGACATCATAGGTCCTATTAATCCTCCTTCTTCTAGAGGACATCGGTTCATATTGGCGATAACCGATTACTTCTCCAAGTGGGCCGAAGCTATACCTCTGGCTGAAGTCAAGACTAGCAGTGTCATCAATTTCGTTAAACACCATGTCATCTATAGATTCGGTGTACCTCGCAGAATCATTCATGAAAATGGACCTCAATTCATTAGTTAGAAGTTCACTAGATTCTGCGATGATCATCGGATTAACAATGTTGCTTCGACGGCGTACAATCCTGCCGCTAATGGTTTAGCTGAAGCCTTTAACAAAACCATTATTAAGCTCCTTAAGAAGTTTGTATCCACTAACAAACGGAATTGGAGCGAGAAACTTGGCGAATGTCTTTGGGCCTATCGAACTACAGTCCGCAATCCCACAGGCTTTACACCTTTCTCTTTGGTGTATGGCTGTGAAGCTGTCCTTCCTTTGGAGTTACAAATTCCTTCTTTAAGGATTGCTATTGCCAATGAGCTTACCACAGAAAATAATGACCTTCTTCGACTTCAAGAGTTGGAAGCATTGGATGAAAAGCGGTTAATGGCTCAACAGCATATTGAGTTATACCAAGCCCGCATCTCAAAGACATTTAATCGTAAAGTGAAGGTCAGAGCCTTTCAGCAAGGAGAACTTGTTCTAACGGTCAGACGTCCTATGACTATGACTCATATGAGCAAAGGGAAATTCGATGCAAAATGGGAAGGTCCCTATGTTGTGAGCAAAGTCTTCTCAAACGGAGCTTATCAACTTTCAGAACTTGATGGTCGAGTTGCTATGATGCCTATCAATGGCAAATTCTTAAAGAAGTATTATGTATAAATGTAAATATTTGTAAATTATCAGACAGAATCAAGTTCATAAATAAAATTCAAATTTTATTTTCATTATATGATAGTACATATCAAAGGTCACTATCATCCTCTTCTACATTTGGACGAGGGCCACTGCCGTCCTTCTCAAAAATACGGTCAGCAAAAGAGTCGAGAACCTCCTTGCTGGATCCCACAAGAAACTTGCAGGCGGCCATCCTCATGGCTTCTTCTTCTTTAGTCCTTCCAGGTTCAAGCAGGAAGTCCAGAATGTCTCGTGGTGGCTGAAGTGCAGACGGACCTTCGCCCGCTTTTGCCTCCTTCGGCTGGATTGGATCGGCAGGGCGTTCTTCAGTGCCCTTCTCAACCTTCGAGGCGATTTCGGCCTTCTTAGATGCTTCTCCGGACGACATTTTTATGTTGAAGAGCAGAAGTGTTTATTCCTGTCAAATTTCTGCTATATTTATAGACAGAAGTTCCTCAAATAATGAAACGACGGTTCATCCGTTCATTTATTACATTACATTCATCAGACGGTTCATCCGTTCATTAACTTCCGACGGTTCATCCGTTCATTTATCACATTCATCCGACGGTTCATCCGTTCATTTATCACATTCACCTGACGGTTCATCCGTTCATTTATTTACACTTATCCGACGGTTCGTCCGTTCGTTAATATCTGACGGTTCATCCGTTCATCTATTGTGACGGTTAACCCGTTCATTTATTATCATTTGACGGTTAATTCGTTCATTTCAACATCATTTGACGATTTACTCGTTCTTTCATTGTTACTTGACGGTATTCCCGTTCACTCATTTTCATATACATTGACGATTCATCATCGTTCATCTTCTACATCAGCAACTTGTCGTTTTCGATTAAGTTGTCAATAAATATCTATCTATTATTTATATCTGAATAAGATATGCAATAAATAATGGAGCCACAACAAAATGTCTTTTATTTAATCAGAATATAAGACAGTACAAAAATGCTTCCACAGCAGCAAAAACAAAGATACAAAAGAGTTTCAATCAAGAGGGAGGAACAATCAAATTGTTGATCTGTTGCTTCAAGGTCTGCAACTCTTCTTCGTGACTAGTTGTTACTCTCATTCTTGCTTCTTCCATCCCTTTTTCTTCATCAAAAACAGGCATATATATTGTCCTGCGGGTAATTTTAGCACTATGAGTCTCTTCATACTCATTTTTCTCCTGAATTAGGGCATTGAGTTGTTCAATCATAAGTCGTTGATTGGCAGTTTCTTCTTCAAATTCCTTCTGAAGGCGAATAATTTCCGCTTTCAATCCAGTAAGCCTCTGTCCTTTGTTCTCAGCTGCCAAAGTAACTGATTCTATCTTTGAGTTGAATTCAGCTGACTTTGCAGAATGAGCTTCTAAAAGGTTCTGAAGGTTTATCCTTTCAATATCAGCTTCTTGGGCTAGTCGCTCATATTCGACTTGCACCAGAGAGTCTATATTCTTCTTCTTGAGCTCTTTATATTTCTTTATGGATACTTCCAACTCATCCAATATATGTTCAAGAAGAATGGCTTGAGCCTCATCTCCTTGATCCCTTATGGCTCTTATTAAAAAAGAAGTTGGCTTCCTAACCATAATAAAGTCAGCTCCTTCCTTCTCTATCATCTTATGAGCAAGAGATCCCAACGATTCAAAAAAGCACTTGGTAAATGATTGTACAACTTGCTGATTGATGGCTATAGTTCCAGGAGTCGAAGCTACCCCTGTTGAGGATGGGGTAGTCGGTTGCTCAATCCTTTGCTGCTGAATGATGGGCTCTTTAAACAAAGGAGCCAGAGTGGAACTAGCTGCTCCTCCTGTTTGTTCTTCTGCAAAAAGTAAAATTATTATTTTACTAATTTGCCAATAAACAAAAAGATCAAATTAAAAGCAGTCTTACCTTGATTGGATCTAACAACAACTGCATTTCCTGCTGGAATAGACTCCCGTTGAACGGAAGTAGCTTCAATTGCGACAGCTTGGCTGCTGCCCGCTTCAGAGCCGCAAGATAAGTGATGGCTACTACTAACAACTACCGTTGGAATAGGCACCATAGCCAGGTCCATCGGAGGTGTTGGTAGAGTATCAAGATCTGCAAGAACGACAAATGAAGATATTAGATATTAATCTATTTTAAAGAAAGAAGATTGTTAAATCTCGTTTTATACCTTGGGGTTCGGTGGCGGGATTCTCTTGCTGAACATCTTCACCAGCCGCTTCTTCAGGAGATATTTCTATCTCGACGTCTTCATCAGGGTTAACAACCTTTTCTCCGGACGCCTCTACTTCAATATCCTTTTTAGGATCCGAAGCATCGTCGGCGGTATCAAGAGATATGTGTTCTTCGTTGTCCCCTTCAGGATTCTGTATATACTTATCAACATTTCCAGACGAAGAGCTTTCTTCATCCTTATCTTCTTCTTCTTCTTGGGCTGCATTCCCACTGTCAGTTGCGGTTAGATCCTCCTGCAGGCTATAACAATCTTCTAAAGCTTCGATCATTTCACGCTCTTCTTCTTCACAAAGAGTCTTTGGAGTAGGAGGAAGCTGAGTCGTCTCCGCGACAGGTGAAAGAGGTCGTGTAATATTTAGCTCCTCTTCAATGATATTTTCTCTGAGTGTTTCAACTTCAGTTCTGGGGTCAAGATCTCCCCTCTGTTCAGTCTCTTCAAGGGTTTTACTCCCTGATTCAGAAACAGGTGTGGGAGATGGCATTATAAATCCTGCTGCAGCATCTACTGAAGTTAGGAGTTGTTTGGAAGAAGAGGCTTCTAAATTTCTTCTGGTGACCAACTTCTTCTTCTTTCTGTGTAGAGGTCTGTCGGGACTCTCCACATTTATTGGTGCTGTTTGTTTCTGTACAGAAGTTGGTGTAGTAGCAACTTCCTGATTTGTCTCGGCTAGCTGCCGAGATTGGGATCTTGTAGTAACTTTATCAGAAGAATGCTCCAAGACCAATTTCTTCTTTGCTGCAGGAGCAGGAGGCTCCTCTCTTCTTCTTTTCTTGGCAGGAGACTTTCCCACTCTCAGAGAGATACGCATTGCTGCATTTACCTCTTGTTGGAACATCATTTCTCTTGAAGTTTCTAGGGGTTCATCCGCCGGCTCGTTCGCCTCATCATTGGCAGGGATTGATAAAGCTATCCTCCCTTTCCTCAATCTTATCGCAGAAGCAAAACTATCGGCGAGATTAAAGTTCTCGGCAAAAGTATTTGCAGATGTGTAAAATACCGAGTATGCGAAGAGCATCCGAGGCCCTTGAGGAGTGCTCTTTGGTGGCATCGAGAAGGTAGCCTTTGTGTCACGGGCATTGTAGTAGGCCCAAGCTCGGGCCCCGTCAATCAAGAAACCCTTGCCCTGAAGGCAGGTGATTGCATTTCCTACATGGAATTGGTCATATCTAAACTGCCGGGCAAACCGGCTAGGGAGGTATGGTTCCAAAAAGCATTCTTCCTCAAAGCGGTATACTAAATGAGATGGTCGAATTGTCTTCAACCATTCAAAGGCCACACGGTTTAAGGGCTGCAGCTTTGAATCTACCATGTTGGGTGGCATCTGGTCATGACCGGCAGGGAGAGGGGCGCAACAGAAGTTCCATCCTCTGTTCAAATTTAAAACAAATCTGCACTCACTCAGAGAGGTGTACTTCCATTTACCCTGAGAATATCTGCGCAAGAAGCTGCCATCTACTGGTCCCATACCAGGGTCCATTAAAGTTGGATAGTGGAGGAGTAACCATCCAAAGAGATAAGTGTACGGCAGTTCGAGGTGGGGGAATTCTTTCTCTCCCTTTACCTTCAGCATCGAGTCAACATATAAACGAAGACTCGCATTCAATCTGCAGGTCATTGCTGATAACAAGTCAACCTTATAACCGAAGACTAGCTTGACGGCAGCAAAAAGTACACCGCGATGAAAACGGTCCACTGCACTAGATCCCGGGACCACGAATCGTCTGAGCCAGTGTGTCAGAAACCCTGCTAACTGGGATTCTTTGGACATGGGTCTGTAACCCATTCTCAAAAAACTT
Source organism: Iris pallida (assembly GCA_029216955.1). NCBI lineage: Eukaryota > Viridiplantae > Streptophyta > Magnoliopsida > Asparagales > Iridaceae > Iris > Iris pallida. The sequence goes on from JANAVB010014600.1 coordinate 9,320,423, forward strand.
TCCAAAATGTCACCTTTCTTTAAAGGTGGACATTGATAATCATCCTTCATTTCCTTATCATAATGTTTACTTTCTTCCATCATCTTCATGACTTCCGTGTTACTTAAGGGTTTGAAAAAATGAGGGTAACATTTGTCATTTTCCTTGGTTTTCTTCTCTTCAATATGATTTAAGAACAAGTATGGCAGCCACTTTGAAGAATAGCAAGTGTTGGCCGTAGCACTCTTATAGTACAAAGAGCAAATTTTGTAATGGCATAGCAGTTCCTCAAACACTGCTACCATTTCTGCATTTTCTTTTCTGAGTTTCTCCAACTCGTCATTTGTGGGAACAAACTCCTCATACGGAGCATCCGCCATGGGCAAGTATGAGATGTACTTCATCTCGTGGAGTGCCAACCCCATCTCTCCACCCGGGGTCATGAAGGTTCCTGTCCTGTAATTGTATCGCTCAGCCAAGGCCAAAAACATATGAGGGATAGGAGCAAAGCCGTATACAGTGGCATGCACTGCTTGAAACAGGTTAATCTGTTGGAGTTTGTCTTGGAAGGCTGTCAGAATCCAATTTGCAATACAATTCCATCGCTTGTAATCTGGATTCACTAATCCAGTCATTCTGATATCCTGTTCAGGGTATTTTCCTTCTTCCTTCGCAAATTCATTTGCGAATATAGGGGTTCTGACGGGCATCAGCATAGAGGAGTTCTCCGGTGGAATGCAGCCGGGTCTCAAACCTCTCAACATAACACTGTATCTGTCAGAAGAGCTGTAAAATATATCTTTCCCGTTAACCTTCTTTACAAAGATCTTCCCTGCACGAGCATCCTGGAGAAGGGTGATGTTCCACTCCATCTTCCTTGGGTAACTCGCATGAGCATACCGCGATAAAGGAAGGCAGCGAGAAATGTCAGGAATGAAGAATGATCTATCTTCCCGGTGGACTACCATTTCCTCCATCCTTGGCCTAGGCTGGGAGACTTTTTCAAAGGCGTCACCAAACAAGAATAAGGGTTTCTTGTGGATAACAGCATCTGCTGATTCCAGAGGCTGTCCATTCATCAGACACATTAAAGTTTCGTTGTCCTGGAAAATCAATATTGCCTGACGAGAAGCCGGCAGATCGTACTGAAGATAATGAACGTGAGACAGATCCTCTTTGTATTCAAACTCTGTGAGAGTTCCCACAAAATGTTCATAGTTTGGATCTTCATTGGTTTCAACTGCATCAAAAACAGATGAAGATCAGTACAAGTTAAAGACTCTATTTTTCAGACAAACAAAACAGTAGAGTACACAATCCTCAGATTGCGCTGACATAGATTGCGCAATATCAGTTTGCGCATCAGGTTGCGCAAACCAATCGATTGCGCTGACATCCAGAGCAAATCAATCGATTGCGCTGACTTTCTGTCAGCACAATTCGATAGATTGTGCAGGATTACAGCCTTCATAAAAATGAAGACTGACTGTTTATGCAACCAAAAACCCTAAAAAGGGTGGCGCAATTTGAACTCATCTCTAAAAAGAGATGAGTTTCGAAGATCGAAGGAAGTTGAAACACCCTAAAAAGGGGTTTTCGATCGGTTTAAACTACCTATCAGAGCGGGGTGCACGGACTCATGTCGAGATGCTCGCCGTGCAACTCTGTCAGATGACTCGGCCGGAGCTTTTCCCTTCGCGGCGGCGGCGGCGGCAGCATTAAATCGTCGGGGCGCCATGGCAAGTCGTTGGAGTTGGAAGACAGTAAGGGCTCAGAGGAGATTTTTCGAGATTGTAAAGTAAAGAATTGAAAATGAAAGGACGGCTATTTATAGCCTTTGAAATACGAAACGGCTGCCTTGGATTGCGCCTAAAATTTGGGGGCACTTCACTTTGCGCAGACAGCTCATCATCATGCGCAACTTGATTCAAAATTCAAAAAATTCAAAGTATTTCGAAACTTTGAATCAAATCAACTTTCGAAAACTTTGAAGGGGGTCTTGTAGGTCCTAAAAAATCAAGTTGCATCAATCAACAAAGTCAAGAAATCAAGAAACCCATCATTTGGATGAATTGCGCAGACAATAGATTGCGCAGCAATCCGATTGCGCATACTGCTTTGCGCACACTTCCAACTGCGCAGACTGACGTGGCAGAAGTCATCATTACCAAATCAAATCAAATCTTTTCTGACAACTGACAGCGCGGATAACAAGGAGTCTGTTCGTTTTCTGTGCCGCACAGTGCTCGAGGGCGGCTGACAGCTGGCAGCGCAAACCAATCCTGCGCAGTTTGAGTCTGCGCAAACCATGTATGCGCAATTCAACTCTGCGCACTCCATCAATATAACTGATAAGTTACACGTGGCATTCATGCCATCGATTGCTCATTACGTGGCAACTGTTTATGCACGATCATGCGCATTTCTATCAAATGATGCCATGTGTCCATGATAGTTGGCCCACGATCCAGTAACCGTCTGCGTAAATCAATGCTGCGCAAACCAATGCTGCGCAAATCATCCTGCGCAGTCCCAAAATAACTGAAAGTTAGTTATTTCTAGAACTCTATAAATAGAGTTTCAAGTCTTCATTTCAAGGGGGATCAAGATCAGAGATCAGAAATCAGAGAGTTCAGGAGTTCTTGCCAAAGTGCTGCTGCATTCTTCCGAGACTTTTGTCTTCAACTTCAGAGGCTTTTGCCTTCAGTTTCCAGAGTTGTTTTCAACTTCAAAGGCTTCGTCTTCACAGTTCACATCGTCCAAGGGATAAAGCAATCGTCATCAAGATTGGATTCCTATAGTTGTAATTTTCCCAGAATTCTTGTAATCTTTATTACAGTTTGTATCAATAAAGTTCTATACTTTTGTTTTTGCAAACAACGGGCAGTGTTTGATATATGGAAATCCAGATCATCGGGTTACCACCTGTCCCATGAATTCGAGGTCAGGAGGACCAGTACAGAAATTTCCTGCTCTGCCAGCACCAGGGGCAGGACAGTATCGAAGACCAGCGGTAGCAGTGAGTAACACGCCCCAGAACCAGAATACTGGAGAGCGGGGGAATGACTCAGCCAGCTACGTATTACGGGTAGATGAATACCGTATAATACGATCAATGCTGTCTAAAGACGAGGGGGTACATACTACATGAAAGTCTCACTATGGTCACTTCACATCTATTGTCTCAATCATTCGAACAAGAAACAGTAATAGAGAACATGTAAGACAAAGCAGTAAGACGTCCCAAACGCTTAGTCAAAATGTTCTTTGATATCTGGCTTTACAAAATATAGCCAGATGATATAGCAAGGCATACACAATTGTTATCAGCTGCAGCCTGACTTAGTTACAAATATGTAAAAGTAAGTACAAGACGATCCGACTAACATGTTGATGCCAAACGGCAAGGTATAAAGTAGATAACAAAACGAGCAGGGAAGTAAGAAACCCACTCGAGTCCTCCTGCGATCATCCCTCTAGTGTTGACCATCTTGGATGTAGAAGTAAGCTGAATCCTCGGGAACCGGCTCTAAATCTGGCCATGCAAAACCAGAGAGGTTAGACCTCTAATAGCAAGTACCACAAGGAAGCACGACATGAGAACTAAAACCAGTAATGTGAAATATGATAAATAGATCTATGCTTGCTACTAGGATTCACATAACATCACGATACTTCGAACCAACCTTCCAACCAAACAAGGACAGAAGTTGGCCCGTCGTGTCCTGACATTCTGATCATCCCAGTTAAGTAACAGAGTAGGTACAGTACACAAACAAATCAATTTAAATGGCCATTTAACTACTACGGCTTGCTATTGTGAGTCCCAAGTTATCTTGGTTTTATGCAATGAGGATTCCTCAGTTCTGACTATGAGCAAGCAAGGCTAGTTTACCCAGTCAATCAATTGCGTCAATCATGAATTAGACGAGTCCCAGCGGGACGCCCGTCATTAATATACAATATTCAATAGATAATATAACCAGATACCGCTCCCTGCCCGTGTGGCAGATTTGCAGTATCTGTGGAGACCAACCGGCCTGTCGGGCACTACTAGGTCCAAGAGGGCTGCCATGTAAGAACTCGGGAATCCGTTCTCTCCATGCAATTATTATTTTATTTAACTTAATAGTCTCTACGTTGAGTGAAGTACCATGCCGTGGATCATGGTCATTCAGAATGAGTACTTTCGTACGGGGTACGACATGCACAACTCTACAATGATACCAGTACGGTCAGGTTGTAGGTCTTACATAGCGTAATGCAACAATCAAAACTAACCACGGAGTAATCATGCCTTGACCATAAAGTACACATGCTTCTTTGGTAAGATAAATAAACAATAAATGAATTGAAGCCTGCATGTGCCTGTATGCCAATATTCAGGATTAGCCAGTCGATTTCAATAGTTCATAGTTCATATGAACGTGTCTCATTCATTCAATTCAATAAGACGACTAGCCAGTCTCTTAGTTCCAACTAGGAACGCATGATCAATTATTAGTCAAGGTCACAATCATTATCAATGGTGACAAGGCATGAAAGTCAACTAGTATTCAGTGGGGTCGAGTCTACAACTCTCAGGGTTTAATTCCAGTCAATCGGGGTGTCTATAACTCAATTCACGACACATGGTACATCCTACGTAACAATCTATATTTAACAGAAATATCAACATATCATGATCATATCAAGTTTATGCAAAAAGGCGTAAGGATATAAAATGGACGTTAAATATCTAATAAGATATCAATATACAGGGCTATAGAAGATCCAAGGTAAGCAGGCTACTCTCATGTCAGCCTACGCTCATGTCAGCGTACGCTCTGGTCAAGCTACGCCCAAGCCAGCGTACGCTCAGGCCAAGCTAGCGTATGGACTCCATACGACTCCTCTTCAAGGCAGCGTATGGACTCCATACGACTCCTCACTATCCAAGCCAGCGTACGCAAGTCATACGCTTCCAAAAGGCAGCGTATGAACTCCATACGACTCCTTACTATCCAAGCCGACGTACACAAGTCATACGCTTCCAAAAGGCAGCGTATGAACTCCATACGACTCCTTACTATCCAAGCCAGCGTACGCAAGTCATACGCTTCCAAAAGGCAGCGTATGAACTCCATACGACTCCTTACCATCCAAGCCAGCGTACGCAAGTCATACGCTTCCAAAAGGCAGCGTATGCAAGACACACGCTACCTAAAAAGGCAGCGTATGGACTCCATACTGCGCTGTGCTAAAGAGCGCGCACAGCTCAGTTACGCAAGCTAAAAAGCTAGCATACACTGCTCACTGTCTTCTCCAAACAGCAAGAACTCCATGGTTGCACCCCAAAGTTTCAAAAGTCCATAACTTGGTCAAAACAAGTCCAAATCCAACTTTTCAAAGGTCAAAATTGGGTAGAATAAACTTCTCTACAACATGAAACCATCAAAACTTAAAAACAAAGAAGTTTGATAGATCAAAACCACCAAACTCCGAAAATAACTCATTTTTAGATCTACAAAAATTAAGACTTCGAAATGAAAAATGCCAAGTTCTAAACTCTCTTAGGATCTTGCGAGGAAGATAAATGAACTACAAAAACATGGGTTATCATAGGGAGCAAGTTGTACTTGCCTACGGTTTGGTAGGTGGAGAGAGTAATGAAGAAGAAGAAGAGGAGTAATGGTGAGAATGAGTAATAAGGAGAGAGAATGGAGAGGGTGGCTTTAAATATGGAAGGGGTGGTAGGTGGAAGCTAATGGGCCGAGTTGCAGGGGGATCCAACAAAGCCAACCCGAGAACCCAACCTAGGCCGAACCACAATAGGCTAACTAAAGCAGAGAATAAAATAACAGCAAAAATAAAATGCAAAAATAAAATTGCAGGAAATTAATTAACATGAGTCAAAGAAAATTTAAATACAGGATAATACATGATAAATATTAAATAAATACATTCGAGGAGTACATGTATAAAATACGCACTCTGGGAACGGGAAGTGACAGTGAGACCGTTGGCACAGCGCCCGTTCATGTCGCTGTAGGCCTTAAAAATGACAGTCACGCTGAGTTGATCAGGACAGAGTCAAAAGTCTCGCTGAGTTGATCAGGACAGAGTCAAAAGTCACGCTCAGTTGATCAGGACAATATTTATAAATCACGCTGAAGAGACAGCTCATCATTTGTCAGAGAGTCATTATGACTGACAGCACGACAGTCGAAGAATGTCTCTTCGTATGCCACGTATGCACGGAACTCGAGAGATCACAGCCGACTATTGCGTGACTTTCGAAATCTTCTTCAGCAAGACTCAGCCTTCGTCAAGTTGGCGTACCAAAAGAGTTTCTTGTCATTTAATGCGACTGACAAAGCAATCACTGTCAGAGATTTTGTGTCAGTCGAGGCACGCCAAATCGAGACAGCTGGCAGTCTTATCTCAAGTCTGCGTGTATTGTGAGATCTTCATCTCAAGTTTGCGTGGATTCTGAAGTTTTCTTCCTCCAGTCTGCGTGGATTTTGAAGCTTTTTGCCTCGAGTCTGCATGGATCCTGAAGCTTCCTGCCCCAAGTTTGCGTGGATTTTGAAGCTTTCTACTCCAAGTCTGCGTGGATTTCGTCTTCAACAAAGTCTGCGTGGATTTCATCAAATTGGAGTATGTGGCAGCTATGCCACTGATCTCTCGCCTGCGTGTCCTGTAACTTGCACACGACTCATGTATGATCGCCATGTGTCCAACAGTTACAGGCCACGTCCAGTAACTTCTCACAACCTTGCGTATGTTAAATCCTGCATGATTTTCAACTAAGCACAGGCTGTGAAGACAGTTATCTTTTCAGTTTTATTTTTGATTCTATAAATAGAGTTCTTTTTCTCATTCATGGTACAGATACATAGTTATCTACTGTCAAAATTTTGAGAGCTTTTCTTCTTCGCATAGTCCAAGGGATAAAGTGATCGTCTTCTAGATCAGATTTCTACAGTTGTAATTTTCCCAGATACACAATAAATAAAGAGAATTTATTTATGGAAAATAAATTGGCGACTCTGCTGGGGAAAACTATCTCCTCTTCTGAGATGGCAACAACTCAATGCGACACTTCGTCAATCGGCTCGACGAAGAAGGTGATGACGATCCAATTCGATCAACTCGCCTATGAAGAAATGCAGCGGGCTAAGAGTGGCAAGTCTACTTCAGCCTCCATCATCACTGCCAAGTCGAAGGGATACTCTGTCTATGTCCCTAAGAATCAGTTGGTAGTCAATGGTGAAGTCTCTGCCACAGTGTCTACTCCTAACACTGGCAAGAACTCTACTGCAAGCACGCACACTCTTGTGCGCTCGAAGATGACAGCATTCAAAAGTCATGCTGACAGCACTGGCTCCTTAGCCAAGTCTGTTCCAGCGTACAAATTCAACTCTAAAAGTCACGCTGACAGTACTGGCTCCTTAGTCAAATCTGTTCCAGTGTGTCTCTCTAAAACCAAAAATTACGCTGACAGTACTGGCTCCTTAGTCAAATCTGTTCCAGTGTGTATTTCCAAAATCAAAAGTTACGCTGACAGTACTGGCTCCTTAGCCAAGTCTGTTCCAGCGTGCAAATTCAACTCTAAAAGTCACGCTGACAGCGCTGGTTCCTTAGCCAAGTCTGTTCCAGTTTGTACTTCCAAAGTTAAAAGTCACGCTAACAGTACTGGTTCTTTAACCAAGTCTGTTTCAGCGTGTATTTCATCTAAGAAGAATAGCTCTTTAGTTATCTCTTCTTCTTTGCCAAGTTCTACTAGAACTGGGGGTGGTCTTCCACACAAAGTCCCTTCGAAAAGGAATAACTCTTTAGTTGTTCCTTCTGCTTCTGTAGTTTTTACTTCAGGAACAGCTTTGACTGATAATTTTGTTAGTCAAAGAAAAGGAGATGGTCTTTTGACTACTCTTCCTTCTGGACATTCTATGTCTCAAACCTTGAATGAATCTAAGAAGAAACATTCTGTAATGTCTTCTTCTTTGACTTCTTCAAATTGGGCACAGAATTTGTCCATAAAAGAGGGTTTGTTACCAACTCCTAATCCAAGGGATGGTTCTATTTTTCTTTCTCTGCAAATATCCAGATCAATGGAAGGAAAACTCCAAGTTTCCAAAACTAATATGTCACCTCCCATTGATCTCAGAATAAAACTTAGCACTTCTGGTGTTAAGAAACCACATCATTTGGAAACAAGGATAAAAGATCCAGATGCAGAGTATGCTGGAAACTATGTGGCTCATATTAATCATTCTTTATATAATCAAGAGCCATCAAGAACCAAGAACAGGAAATATACTCCTCAATCTTCACAAACAGATTTACGAAAATATCTTCAACAGAAGAGAAGGAGTAATTCTGTGTCAAAAGATCATGCTGAGTGTGACTTCCAGCCAAGAGTCATAATTCAATGCAGATGTTAATCAATGGCTCATGACCATGTTGATCATGAATGTGACTTCCAGCCAAGAGTTACAATACAATACAGATGTCAAACTAAACGACAATCTGTCTTCAATCGGATTCAGTGTGAACCTATGCCTGATGAAGATGAGCCTTTGTTTGCTTCTGTCAACATGACCTCTCGGGATGCTGGGGGTAGAGCTGATAGTCCAGATGGAGTATATAGAAACACCAGAGCAAGAGTCTTAGCTTCTAGTCAAAGAAATTTGATCTCTGAAGATGATTCTGAATTTTTAGGAGAATCTAATTTTCCACCTCTTCCTACTGGGGGTAGTTCTCCTTTAAATGATTTTGATGCACGAAGCAGTGATTCAGAGCATACAACATCCACTAATTTATCAATAATCCCTCGTACAGTCACTACATATATGGTGGATGGGAATACTGAATTGAACAATGAACCTTCCTCTTCGGTGACTCCTCAGGACCAAAGAATTGCGTCTTTGGAACAGCAAATAAAGTCTATGGCTGATACTATGAAGTCGATGTATGAACTCATGACAGCTCAGTTGCAGAATCGACAGACTGTATCAGATGCCATACCAACTGACACTGATATAAGTCCAGTACAAGTTCCTCCAGCAGTACAATCCAATACTCCTGGACCAGCTCAACCAAATCCTAGTCTCTCTGGAGCTGGAGGTAGTGCTTACAATGCTGTTCCTCCTCCTAACTATTCTCTACAAGTTACAACTCCACAATCTTCTGGAGTTGTTAATGAAGAATTGAGGAATCTCAAAACTCAATTCGAGGTATTCAAACAGAAAGATGGTTTACAAAGGTTAGGTATCAAACAACCTTATCCGATAGAATGGAAGCAAGTATCGTATCCTCCTAAATACAAACCTCCTACTATCTCATTCTATGATGGAACCACTTCTCCAAGTCAGTTTATTAATCACTTTGAAGTGATGACTGACCAGTTGCAACCAAGCGACGCCCTCCTTACTCGGGTGTTTGTTGGATGTCTCAAGGGAACGACTTATGAATGGTATAGAAGCCTCCCAGATGGGTGCATTACCTCATTTGTCGGTTTCAAATATATGTTTCTTGAACGGTTCTATGAAGGGCTCAATGACATGACTATGTCTGCTCTTATTAGAATCAAGCAGAAAAATAATAAAACTACAGAGGATTTCATTGAATGATTTCGAAGAGAAGCTCTGAAGATGCCTCTTGGAACTCCTGATGCTGTCACCATCGACACATGCAAATCAAACTTGTTGCCAATCATCAGCATGTGGACAGGATCCATCCAATTCCAAGACTGGCCTTCTTTCATAATTAGTGCCAAGGCTGCAGAAATTAGTGCTGAAACTTTCAAAGGTTTAGGAGTGCAGATGACTCCCAAAGAAACAGGTCAAGGTACTAACAATAAAAATAATGCTCACAAAGGAAAAAAAACCCTTGAAGTTAATCTTCAGAGCAAAGATGCATCAACTGTTCAAACTTCTCCTACCTCTACAACTCAACAACCAAGAATACCTCGCCCCAAAGAAGAATACTCTTTCGATGATGACGATGTCCTTGGTATCTTTGAATGTCTGCTAAAAGGTAATAAAATACAATTACCTGAAATCAAGAAACCTGATGAAGCTGGTAAGACAGATCATCCCAAATACTGCCCATATCACAGAATGTTGGGTCACACAATTCGTACATGTTATGTACTGAAAGGAAAGATCCAAGAAATGATTAAATCTGGAGCTATCTCCCTTACTCCAAAAGAGAAGACCGTCACCTCCAACGTCGTCTCTATGCAATTCGGAGATTTCCCTCCTCAACTCCTTGAAAGTGGAATCGTTCCTATTCCCAAGGCAACTCTTGAGATAGTGAATATTCCTCCTCCACAATCTGAAGTATTAGTGCCAATCACTTTAGAAACTGGAGAAATCATGTGGATCCATCCTGATCTAGTGGCAGATTTTGACTCTCCTCCTCTTCAAAAGACTACATCTCGAAAGCCCAAGAAGGTTGGAAAGATTAAGTCATGTCATATGACTTCTCTTGGATCTACCTCTGACACAGAGCCAAAAGAGAAGGAAGAAGCACTTGCTACTCGAACAGGAAAACCTTATCTAAAGGATTATTCCAAGAATCCTGAGGATACTCCTGATATCCCTCCAGCTGATAAAGATGCCCCTAATGTTCCTCCTGAAGAAGAATCATCTACTGCACCTGTTCCTTCAACTACACCAGTTGAACCTATTCCTCCTAAACCCACAGTTCTGGAAAAAGGTAAACAATAGGCTCGGTTTGATAAACCAATCAAGAAGTCCCCTCCTCTTGGGCTTCAGAAGCCTTACAACTTCGACATTCTAGCTCAACTTGCTAATACTTCAGCTAGAATGTCCCTCTTTGAACTTCTACGTCTTTCTAAAGAAACTCGGAAGACGTTAAGTGAAGCACTTCTTCAAGCAGACTCTTGTCTTGCACAATTGAAGAAGCCAGATGCAGAACCTGCCACTTGCTTACATTGCAACAGTGTATTGGAGATTATCCCAAATATCATCTTTACACAAGACGACATGCTATTGGAGGATAATCGACATGATCGGCCTCTCTACTACACTGGTTATATCGATACGATGAAGATAGATCGTATCCTCATTGACCCAGGGTCTGCTATAAGCATAATACCAAAGAGTCTTTTGGATGAACTAAAAATCCCTCTTCACAAGCTCTCTAAGACGGTTACTACTATCTTGGGATTCAATCAAAGCCGAAGCGAGCCTTTGGGAAAGATTCATCTGAAGCTTCAGATAGGCGATTTCAGATCCAAAGTCACTTTCTATGTGATTGAGATCGTGGGATCCTATAATCTTCTTCTTGGGAGGCCCTTTCTTCATGAAAATAATGTGGTGCCTTCTACTCTTCATCAGTATTTTAAGTACATTGATAGCAATGGAAGAATACAAAAAGAAGTTACTGATATAAATCCCTTCCATGGGGTTGAAGCTTATTTCAATGATTCTCGAATGTACAAAGAAGAGTATACAAGGGTCATACAAGCTATGGAGAAAGAGGATTCACAAAGTGAGACTTTAATAATCCCTGTTAAAGGTCGAGCTACTCAGCAACAATCTCCCAAACCCTCTGGAGAAGGTTCTTTCATCATTCCAGTGAGTGGACGGATCTCTCCGTTGCCTCAGTCGTCTGCTCAAGATACAATGATCATTCCTGTTAGTGGGCGTACTACTGTTCCTGTATCTTCACAGGATACTCTGCTAATTCCAGTTGGAGGACGGATTACTCTTCCATCTCAAGCTTCAAGGGAGCTCACCTCTTCTGAGCCATTTGTTATCGATCTTAATCGAAACAAAGCTTCTTCTCATTCTTCTTCGTCCCCTTTAGTCATTGACTTGGCTAAAATCTCTAAGGCTCAGCCTTCTCCCAATGTAAATATTGCTGCTTTTACATTTAATGAAAAGTCTCCATCTTTGCAGTACGCTGATGTGTGTAATTATGTTCATAGTTATTTATATTTGTTAGATGACTTGAGCACAATAACCATAGGAGTTGTACAGACTGTTCATACAGATGTATCTCTAGAACCTGTACAATCTTCATACTTTCTAGTTTCCAGCAGAAAGCCAGGAGACATTCCAATACTCTTTTACAAAGGGCCCCAAAGTCCTTCTGATTTAGAAGATGATGACAAAAACGATGATACTGGAAGATTACAACTGCGTCGCTATAGTCAGCAATCTAAAGACATCATCAAAAATATGGGCTATGACTTCAGAACTGGCCTCAATAGTGGAAAAGGAAGAAAAATGCCTGTTCGTATTCCTCCTCTGAAATATGGGAGGACGAAATGCGGATTGGGCTATATTGCTCCTACTCCTTTCATCAATATTATCCATGAAGATCCTGAATCTGACGAAAATAAGAGATCTTATTCTTTTAGTACCACTTCATGGGATTCCGATACGAGTATCGGTAATTTCTACTGCAACATTCTGTCTTCCAACATGGTTTCCATTGACCGTTCTGAAGAAAGTGATGAAGACGAAGAAGAGTTTGAAATCTCACCTGAATCAGAACAATGGGCCCAAAGATTAGATAATCAATGGGAGTTCCGTTTTGAGCAAAAAGAACCTCCGACTGAAGATAAAATTGTTCAAATAGATGTTGGTGAAGAGGGATCCCCCAAACCAATATTCATCAGTGAAAGTCTTTCAGAAACTGATAAGCAAGACATAATCAAACTCATTCGTGTTACATCGATGTCTTCGCTTGGAGTTATGAAGATATGCCAGGGCTTGATCCACAAATTGAAACTCACAAGCTCAATATCTTACCGAATGCTAAACCGGTCAAACAACAACAGCGACGATTTCGTCTAGACATTATGGATGCAATTGAAGCTGAAGTTAATAAACTCATGGCCTCCGGGTTTATTAGAGAGGAACAACATCCCGATTGGGTGGCTAACATAGTTCCTGTCCTTAAAAAGACTGGCAAGATCAGAGTTTGCATAGACTTCCGCGATCTCAATGCGACATGTCCTAAAGACGAATTCCCTCTACCAATCACTGATGTCATGATCGATAATACCTGTGGATTTGAACGGATGTCATTCATGGACGGGTATTCTGGATACAATCAGATTAAAATATTTCCAGACGACGAGAAGCACACTTCTTTCAGAACGCCGATTGGTACATATTGTTATACAGTTAAGCCATTCGGTCTCAAGAATGCAGGAGCAACTTATCAACGAGCTATGAGCACTATATTCCGTGAACATCTGCGAAAAACAGTCGAATGCTACGTTGATGATATTGCAGTCAAAAGTCGACAAAAGGAGGATCATATCCAAGATTTGAAGACTATTTTTGATCTAATGCGTAAGCATCAATTAAAGATGAACCCTACTAAGTCCTTCTTAGGCGTCTCTAGTGGTAAATTTCTTGGCTTCGTTATTACCTCTAAAGGTATACACGTGGATCCCGAGAAGATCAAAGCCATCCAAGAGATGCATCCTCCACGCACCTTAAAAGAGCTACGAAGATTTCAAGGAAGGATCGCTTATATCAGGAGATTTATCTCTAATTTGTCAGGACGCTGTAGATCATTCAACAAACTTATGAAGAAAGGTGTCTCTTTTGTCTGGAATGATGAATGTCAGAAAGCATTCGATGATATAAAACAATATCTGATGAGCCCTCCAGTATTGGTACCTCCCATTTCAGGAATTCCATTTCTCCTATATACTCGAGCAATGAGTCATTCATTGGGTGCATTACTTGCTCAAAAGAATCAAAATGGCCATGAACAAGCCATCTACTATCTCAGTCGTACTATGACCGGAGCTGAACCTCGATATTCATCGGTCGAAAAAGAATGTCTAGCCTTGATGTTCGCTGTTCAGAAGACACGACATTATATCATCGGCCAGACTATTCATGTCATCTCCAGGATCAATCCTATACGGATCATGATGAAGAAACCCAGTGTTTTAAATTCTCGATTAGCTAACTGGGGAATCCTACTAGCTCAGTATGACATACATTATATTCCTCAGAAATCAGTCAAAGGACAAGCTTTAGCCGATTTTTTGGCTGCTCATTCAATTCCAGAAAATTCAAAACTCTATGACCAAATTCCACATGAGGTCTTAGATTCAAACCAAATTGCTGAAGAAGATCCTACTTGGCATCTATTCTTTGATGGAGCTTCAAGGATAGGTCCTAATGGTGATATTGTCGCTGGAGTTGGAATTGTTCTTGTATCGCCAGAAGGTCTTGCTATCCAACGAGCTTATTCTCTTGATCAACCATGTTCAAACAATATAGCTGAGTACAATGCATTGCTCATTGGTCTTCAACTCGCTAAGCATCTGAATATTCAACATTTGGAGGCGTACGGAGACTCTAAACTCATTGTCAATCAGATAAGGGGGACTTATGAAGTTCGCCATCAAGATCTGGTTCCTTATCATAGATCAGCTATATCTATGGCTTCTTCGTTTGAAGAATTCTTCATTGAACATGTTAGGCGAGCATGTAACACGGAAGCTGATGCTCTAGCTAATCTTGCGGCGGTGTTAGCTATTCCGATTAGACGACAACAAATGATTATTGTTCGCAATCGAGAATTATTTCATCTGGAAAATAACCTAACTCTAGGGCTTCCAATTGACATTGAAGAATCAACATCTCATGACGTCAACACAACAAGAGGATTTGGATTTAGTCGTAAATCTTTGTCATCTTCATCTGATTCCAGCATGGAATTTATCTTCAGTAACTCGGCCGAGAATTAAAATACGGATAAAGATTGGAGACTTCCTTTCTTAGATTTTGTATTGTATGATATTCTTTCCGAATTTTGTATTGTATGATATTCTTCATTGAACATGTGAGGCAGCATCTATCAGACGACGATCACTCAGATTCTATTACAATCATACAACAAAGACCTTATATCGTCGAGCTTATGATGGTTTACTTCTTCGATGTGTTGCCGGTGACGAGGCTCAACAAATTATTCGCGAAGCACATGATAGAATTTGTGGAGCACATCAGCCTGGACCAAAACTTCAAGACCGTATTCGACGTATGGGTTATTATTGGCCCACTATGGTATCAGACGCCATCGAATATGCAAAGAAGTGTAAAGCTTGTCAAATCCATGTAGATTTTATTCATCAACCCTCGGAGTTTCTACATCCAACGGCAGCGTCATGGCCTTTCGAAGCTTGGGGCATGGACATTATCGGCCCGATCAATCCGCCGTCATCCAAGGGTCATCGGTTTATTCTTGCAATAACCGATTACTTCTCCAAATGGGTCGAAGCCATTCCTTTATCTGAATTTAAGACGTCCAATGTCATCAGCTTTATTAAGCATCATGTCATCTACAGATTTTGTGTTCCTCGACGCATTATTCATGATAACGGACCACAGTTCGTCAGTCAGAAGTTTATTCGATTCTGTGATGATCACCGGATCAATAATGTGGCTTCTACCGCGTATAATCCAGCAGCTAACGGATTAGCAGAAGCTTTTAACAAAACTATCATCAAACTCCTAAAGAAGTGTGTCTCTACTAACAAACGTAATTGGAGTGAGAAGCTCGGTGAATGTTTGTGGGCTTATCGCACTACAGTTCGTAATACTACTAAATGTACACTCTTCTCTCTGGTGTATGGTTGCGAAGCTGTTCTTCCATTAGAGATTCAAATTCCTTCTTTAAGGATAGCAATCGCTAATGAACACACTGCCGAAAATAATGATCGTCTTCGCCTTCAGGAATTAGAAGCTCTGGATGAAAAGCGATTATCTGCTCAACAGAATATTGAATTCTATCAAGTTAGAATCTCAAGAGCTTTTAATAAGAAAGTCAAAGTTCGATCGTATCAGAAAGGAGAACTTGTTCTAACAGTCAGACATCCTATGACTATGACTCATATGAACAAAGGCAAATTTAACGCAAAGTGGGAAGGACCCTATATTGTGAGCAGAGTTTTCTCAAATGAAGCTTATCAACTCTCAGAATTGGATGGTCGAAAAGTTTTGATGCCTATAATGGCAAATTCTTTAAAAAGTACCATGTATAAATGTAAATGCTTGTAATCATCAGACAAATTCATGTTTAGAAATAAAATTTTTATTTTATTTTAATCATGAATGATGGTACATGATATTAAGGAAGATTATTATCATCCTCTTCTACATTTGGACGTGGTCCACTGCCGTCCTTCTCGAAGACGTGATCAGCAAAAGAGCCGAGGATCTCCTTGCTGGAAC
Source organism: Iris pallida (assembly GCA_029216955.1). NCBI lineage: Eukaryota > Viridiplantae > Streptophyta > Magnoliopsida > Asparagales > Iridaceae > Iris > Iris pallida. The sequence goes on from JANAVB010014600.1 coordinate 9,336,625, forward strand.
CTACGAGGAACTTACAAGCGGCCATCCTCATGGCTTCTTCTTCTTCAGTCCTTCCTGGTTCGAGCAGGAAATCCAGAATGTCCCTTGGTGGCTTGGGTGCAGACGAACCTTCGCCTGCTTCCGCCTTCTTCGATTGAACTGGATCTACAGGGTGTTCTTCAGTGCCTTTCTGAACCTTCATGGCGATTTCAGCCTTCTTGGATGCTTCTTCAGACGACATTTTTATGTTTGAAAGAAAGAGTGTTCGTTCTTGTCAGATTTCTGCTATATTTATAGGTAGAAGCTCCTCAAATAATGAAGCGTCACATTCATCCGACGATTCACACGTTCATTAATGCTTGACGGTTCATCCGTTCATTTATTACATTCATCCGACGGTTCATTCGTTCATCTGACGATTCGTCCGTTCATAATCTTCTATGCCGAATTTACTTGCTCATTTGTCACTTGTCATTTTTGACCTCTGCATAGAAATCAATCTATTTTCTTTTGAGTTCCTACATATTATCACGTCCATACTACCTCTGATAATATTACGTGCTCTAAATCAGAAAAGAAGATTTCATTATCTATCATGTCCACAATTCATTCAAATACAAATTATTGAGCATAGAAGAATTATCATTTCCATTCTCATTTCACCACAAAAAGTCTATTACATTCTCTTAGACTTTCTTACAAATTATAATAGAAATCTATTACAAATTTTGGATTTTCATTCTACACCACAACAATAACCTAATAGAGATCTATCTTCTTCTTTGGATCTTCTCCGTCGGACCTTCTCCGTCAGGTTCGTTGTTGGTGGCAGTTCCTGACTGTCTGGGTCCCAGTTACGACCAGATCAGCAGGAATCAAACTCTGGTCTTCTCTCTCATACGAGAGAAGAACTACAGAGTATGGCAGCCCGAAGGCGTGTTGCTGCCAATACAACTGGTGGATTGGGAGCGACCTTTCAAAGGAGATAGGAATGTATTCCACATTGGGATACAATTCCTGGTTCTGCCTTGAAAGGAACTCTACTACCCGATTTCTCTGGGTAGAGTTGACTCCACCATCCAACTCTCGTGTATAAAGGCTCTTCCTACCATCTGAGGAAGACCCTTCTATCTCACGAAGAGTTCTGAGTTGTCTGATGTACGCGTCAAAAGCGTATGAGCTCTCTGATGTAGGTGTCAGCAGGATATTCTTCACAGCATCCACATCACCAATGCCAGTTCTGAAGAAAAGTTTTAGTCGAATTCCTGCAGAAAGCATCAAGGAAGAAGAGATTAAATCGACAGAAATGACATTTGGCACGCACTGGCTAGTCAAGCGTGCATTTTTCAGTTAGAAACATAAAAGCCTATCTTCAACAGTAACAAAAATGGTACGCAGACTTACCATCAAGTTTGGTGCTAAGGATTGGCAAACCCATGTTCGATACAGTGCGCAGAAATCGAACATTAAAAAGCATTGCTTTCCTGTTTGAGAATGAAATCTCCCAAAAATTTCATTCTCAGAGAAGAAGAAGAAGAATGGGAGACGAGTATCTGTGAAACTCATCTATCTATTTAAAGGACAAAGTACAAGTCTATTCTTGGAAAAGATCCGAGTAAATAGCGCTCATAAATTATGGAATGAGTGTCACGTGTGCTTTGGAAGACAGCGCAACATTGGAAACAGTCAAAGAGTGCCATTTAATATTCTTCATTAATGCACGCTGTTCAAACACAAAAGTTGTACTACATTCTTCAAGACAGGCACTGATGGCCTTACAAAAGACAAAAGAAGAAGTGCAATATTTTCAAAAGAAGCATAAAAGACACGCTCTATTTTGCAGAGCGGCTGAGCTTAGTGCCCAGTTCTTCTACGCTCTTGACCCCCATACGGTGTAACAGAGCATTCAACATTTCACGCTGTTCTGCAAGGCTGTGTCCATCAGAAGAAGACGAGCCATCCAAGCCAAAATAACTCAAGAAATTCTTGGCTAGTTGAGTAGGGTCATCTTTGAACTCGAAGACAAAAGGCTCCAGTTCCGTACCCCCAAAAGTAGGGTCGCCATGGGAACAAAAGCCCAACTTGCGTGCTTCTTCTTCAGCTTCTTCCTTTGGTGTCATGTTGACGTAAGATGAAGATTAAAAATGAATCCTCTCCCTGTTTATATAACAGAGCTCGCCGGCGGTTCATATTCCACCATAAATTGGATGCAATCAGTCTCGAAAAATGAAGAGTCATCATGACATTTAATAAGTTCATTTGGATGTTTTCAAAGAACTTCGAAGTCTTTTCGACTTCCAAAAAAATTTTAAAGTCATCTCAGCGTGACTGATTTCATTTTATCATCTCGTTTTCAAAGTATTTCGAAATAATTTATCATTTTTTTTCGAAAACTTTGAAGGGGATTTTGTAGGCCTTAAAAATGACAGTCACGCTGAGTTGATCAGGACAGAGTCAAAAGTCACGCTGAGTTGATCAGGACAGAGTCAAAAGTCACGATCAGTTGATCAGGACAATATTTACAAATCACGCTGAAGAGACAGCTCATCATTTGTCAGAGAGTCATTATGACTGACAGCACGACAGTCGAAGAATGTCTCTTCGTATGCCACGTATGCACGGAACTCGAGAGATCACAGCCGACTATTGCGTGACTTTCGAAATCTTCTTCAGCAAGACTCAGCCTTCGTCAAGTTGGCGTACCAAAAGAGTTTCTTGTCATTTAATACGACTGACAAAGCAATCACTGTCAGAGATTTTGTGTCAGTCGAGGCACGCCAAATCGAGACAGCTGGCGGTCTTATCTCAAGTCTGCGTGTATTATGAGATCTTCATCTCAAGTTCGCGTGGATTCTGAAGTTTTCTTCCTCCAGTCTGCGTGGATTTTGAAGCTTTTTTCCTCAAGTCTGCGTGGATCCTGAAGCTTCCTGCCCTAAGTTTGCGTGGATTTTGAAGCTTTCTACTCCGAGTCTGCGTGGATTTCGTCTTCAACAAAGTCTGCGTGGATTTTATCAAATTGGAGTACGTGGCAGCCATGCCACTGATCTCTCGCCTGCGTGTCCTGTAACTTGCACACGACTCATGCATGATCGCCATGTGTTCAACAGTTACAGGCCACGTCCAGTAACTTCTCACAACCTTGCGTATGTTAAATCCTGCGTGATTTTCAACTAAGCACAGGTTGTGAAGACAGTTATCTTTTCAGTTTTATTTTTGACTCTATAAATAGAGTTCTTTTTCTCATTCATGGTACAGATACATAGTTATCTACTGTCAAAATTTTGAGAGCTTTTCTTCTTCGCATAGTCCAAGGGATAAAGTGATCGTCTTCTAGATCAGATTCCCACAGTTGTAATTTTCCCAGATACACAATAAATAAAGAGAATTTATTTATGGAAAATAGTCGCAAGCTCAGATGTTTCGGCAGCAGGGACCGCCGATGCAGCAACAGCCTAGACAACCCCAGCATCACCAAGGCAGGGGCCAGCAGCAGCACCAGGCTAGGCCGTAACATGGGAACCAACAAGGAGGTCGAGGGCAGGCATTCACTCTGTCCTTGGAGGAGGCATGAGCATCGGGAGATGTTGTGGCAGGTAACATTCCCGTCGTCTCATATCCCGCAGTAGCATTGTTTGATTCGGGAGCATCACACTCATTTATATCTGCATAATTTGCAACACGGCTAGGAGTGGAGTTCGAGATATTGCCAGGGAGGTTGAATATACTCACTGGTAATGGGCTCGTAGGAGTTAGTAGAGTCATTCTAGCATGTAGTATTGTAGTTTGCGGGCATTCCTTACCCGCCAGCTTGATAGAATTTCCTATTGGAAATTTCGACGTTATCTTAGGCATGGACTGGTTGAAAGACAGTCATGCGACAATAGATTATCGTAGAGGGAGTGTATCTTTTGATATTCCAGGCATGAAGCGGTTCACCTTAGTCCGCTTAGTCAGATCAGTAGCAACTCGACAAGAGCAGGGAGTAGTAACGGCAATGGAAGAAGTTCAGGTTCCGAAGGTAGTTGAAGAGTTTCTAGACGTATTTCTCGAAGAACTTTCAGGTCTACCACCGGTTAGGGATATTGAGTTCAGTATAGAATTGGCACCTGGAACTAAACCGATATCAGATCGAGTTTACAGAATGGCAGATTCAGACCAGGTCAAGGTATATCAGCACATAGAGGACTGAAGGAGAAGAAGTTCATCCTAGCTAGTGTATCACCATAGGCAACACCAGTGGTACTTGTGGAGAAGAAGGATGGGTTATCCAGATTGTACATCGATTACATGAAGCTTAACGCGGCAACGGTAAAGAACAAGTACCCATTACCCAGGATCGAAGACTTATTTGATCAGTTGAGCAGAGCAAGAGTTTTCTCCAAGATAGATCTTCGTTCAGGGTATCATCAAGTAAGGGTTCGGAAGGAGGATATTCCCAAGACAGCATTCAAGTCGAAGTATGGGCATTATGAATTCTTGGTAATGTCGTTTGGTTTGACCAATGCTCCAGCAATATTTATGGATTTGATGAACCGCATCTTTATGCCATACTTAGATCAGTTTGTCGTAGTATTTCTCGACGACATTCTCGTATACTCTGCTAGTAAAGGGGAGCATGAAGACCACCTCAGGAAAGTGTTACAGGTTCTGATAGAGAACCAGTTGTATGCCAAGCTCAGCAAGTGTGAGTTCTGGATGGATCACATTTCATTTTTGGGTCACATCATATCAGGAGCCGGAGTAGCAGTGGATCCCAAGAAGGTAGAAGCCGTAGAGAGTTGGTCAGTACCCAAGACCGTAGCTGATGTGCGGAGTTTCTTGGGATTGGCAGGATATTACAGAAGGTTCGTGTCAGACTTTACGAGACTTTCAGCACCCATGACCCGCTTGACACGGAAGGATGTGCCATTCATTTGGTCGGCAGAATGCCATGCATCATTTGAGACTTTGAAGCAGAAGTTGATATCAGCACCTATCCTTACCTTGCCGGTTAGACCCGGAGGTTTTACTGTATATTGTGATGCGTCAGGTAAAGGACTTTGATGTGTCCTCATGCAGCATAGGAAGGTGATAGCATTGCATCTAGGCAACTTCGAGACCACGAGAAGAATTATCTAACTCATGACTTGGAGTTGGCGGCAGTAGTATTTGCTTTGAAGTTATGGAGGCATTACTTATATGGTGATCGAGTGGACATGTACACAGACCACAAAAGTCTGAAGTACATCTTTACTCAGAAGGAACTGAACATGAGCAGAGAAGATGGTTGGAGTTGATCAAGGATTACGACGTGGAGCTTCAGTATCATCCAGGCAAGGCTAATGTGGTAGCAGACGCTCTTAGCAGGAGAGGCGGCGCATTTATGTTGACAACACAGAAGCACATCTTAGAAGACCTTCAGGAGATGGACATTGAAGTTATACTTCCTAATGATATAGGAATTCTGGCGAGTCTACAAGTTCAATCCGACTTGGTAGACAGGATCAAGGCAGCTCAGGCACAGGACCCAAGGATTCAGAAGCTTAAGACGGAATATGAGTCAGGACTCAGAAAGGAGATAAAGATTCATGAAGATGGTACACTTAGGTTTGGATCGCGTCTATGTGTGCCTAGTGGAGATATCAGACATGAGGTTATGACAGAAGCTCACAGTTCTCAGTATTCTATACATCCTGGAGGGACCAAGATATACCAAGATATCAAGCAACACTTCTGGTGGAACAGAATGAAGAGGGAGATAGCTAGATTCGTTTTCCGTTGCTTGATATGTCAGCAAGTGAAGGCAGAACAGCAGAGGCCAGCTGGGTTATTGCAACCGCTTCATATTCTGGAATGGAAGTGGGAGCATATCACCATGGACTTTGTGATCGGTTTACCGAGATCGCCGAGTGGTAAAGATATTATTTGGGTGATAGTGGACCGACTTACAAAGGTGGCACACTTTCTTCTTTTTAGAGTAGGACAATCTACAGAAAAGTTGACAGAATTATATATGCAGCAGATAGTCAGGCAGCATGGAGTCCCTGTCAGTATTGTGTCAGACAGAGACACCCACTTTACATCACATTTCTGGAAGAGCTTACATCATAGTCTGGGTACCAAGTTAAGATTTGGCACGGCTTACCATCCCAAGACGGACGGGCAATCAGAAAGGACAATTCGAACTTTATAAGATATGTTGCGAGCTTGTACCCTAGATTTTGGAGGATCTTGGGAGAGCCACCTACACTTAGTCGAATTCTCATACAATAACAGTTATCAAGCCGGTATCCAGATGGCGCCATTCGAAGCTCTATATGGTAAGAAGTGTAGGTCTCCACTAGCATGGGATGATATCGGGGAAAGGAAGATGTTAGGCCTAGAAATGATTGTTCAGACAGTTGAAGTGGTTAAGGAATTTAGAGAGCGACTTCGAGTTGCGCAGGATCGGCATCGTCATTGGGCGTACCAGCATCGTAGGCCGCTAGAGTTTTCTGTTGGGGACCACGTATTCTTGCGGATCTCACCTACTCGTGGGGTTATTAGATTTGGCGTTCGCGGGAAATTGAGTCCACGATACGTAGGCCCATTTGCTATCCTTGATAGGATAGGCGATGTTGCTTATCGTTTATCTCTTCCACCTTCGTTACGAGAGGTGCATGACGTGTTCCATGTATCTCAGTTGCGTAGGTATGTATCGGATCCAAGCCATATCCTCGACCATTCTGAACTGGTTGTTGGTACCAACCTGTCCTACGAGGAACAGCCTGTGTCCATTTTGGACCAAAAAAAGAAGATACTCAAGAACCGAATAATTGGCCTTGTCCGGGTTGCTTGGGGTCATCACTCTTTAGGAGAGTCAACGTGGGAACGTGAGGATGATATCCGATCACGGTATCCACACATGTTTGACTCACAAGGTATATTTCTTTCCGCATACCTTGACTGTCTTAACTCCGCATGCTTGTCACCCTATGGGTAGAAATTACTTGATATCATAGATTGTTAAACATAGATGTATTACTTGCTATTGATATTGTAAAATGATTGCTTGCTTAAATTACTTGTACTTAGATTAGTTTGACTATGATGTTTCTATCTTGCTTAGATTTGAAATTCCGAGGACAAAATTTTTCTAAGGAGGGTAGAGATGTCACTCTCCGTTCTCAGAATACGTATTTTTATACATATACTACTTGAATGTATTTATTTAATATTTATCGTGTATTATCCTGTATTTAAATTCCTTTAATTTCACGCTAATTAATTTTTTGCATTTTACTTTCTGCTTTTATTCTCTGCTTTAGCTTTGTTTTAGGTTCGGCCTAGGTTGGTTTATTTTCGGGTTCCTAGTGATTCATCATGAACCGAACCCAACACCCTCATTTAAAGCCCCCAAACCCTTTCTCTCTCTTCATTACTCTCCTTCACCATTACTCTTCTTCTTCTTCCTCATAACTCTCTCCACCTACTAAAATCCATAGGCAAGTACATCTTGCTTCCACAATGAGAACACATTTTTATGGTTCACTTATCTTCCTCTCGTAATTTTAAGAGAGTTTAGAACTTGGCATTTTGCATTTTGAAGTCTTATTTTTCGTAGATCTAGAAATTGCTATTTTCGGATTTTTAGTGGTTTTGATCTATCAAACTTTCTTGTTTCCAAGTTTTATTCGTTCCAGATTGTTGAGGTAGAGTTCGGGAGGAACTTTACGCTCACGTTATACGTGCCAGCGTAATAGTGAGTTTTTACGTCCACGTTGTTACGTGTTAGCGTAATATTGAGTCTTTACGCTCACGTTATACGTGCCAGCGTAATATTGAGTTTTTACGCCCACGTTATACGTGTTCGCGTAGTGCCGAGCTTTACGCCCACAATCACTCGTATCAGCGTAAAACTATTTTACGCAAGTCTACTTGACTTGGCGTAATCGTTTTACGTGCACAACGTTTCAGGCGTAAAACTTCACTCTTTACATGAGCAACTTTTACGCATGGCTCGATCCTTTACGCATGCAATGTTTTACGCGCACAGTGCCTCAGGCGTAAACTCAAATCTTTTTACGCGTACACCTTGTCTCGGCGTAAAACGAGTTTTACGCTCAACCTTGTTCCTTTATTTGAGTGTACTTCCTTTACGCATAACTTTATGTTTTACGCGTACTCTTCTAAGTTTGGCGTAAGACAAGTTTTACGCCCGACTCTATTTTACGCAGGCAGGCTTTACGCAGGCAGACTTTTACGCAGGCAGGCTTTTTACGCGCGTATTATTGCCTGAGCGTAAAGCTTGGGCGTAGACTAGTCATGGCATAGATCTGCCTTGGCGTAATCTAACCTTGGTGTTCCTATTGCTCTATAATTTATTCGCTTTATGTTGGCATGATAATTCTCCTATTATATCCTTACGCCTTTTGGCATAAACTCGATAATCTTGGCATGTTAATATTTTTAATACATATGGTTGTGTAGAACGTGCCCTGTGTCTTGATTGGTTTATGGATATCCAGTATGACTGGAATTAAACCCTGAGAGTTGTAGACTCGACCCCACTGAATACTAGTTGACTTTCATGCCTTGTCACCATTGATAATGATTGTGATCTTGACTAATAATTGATCATGCGTTCCTAGTTGGAACTAAGAGGCTGCTAGTCGTCTTATTGAATTGAATAAATGAGACACGTTCATATTAAACTATGAACTATTGCAATCGATTGGTCGATCCTGAATATTGGCATACAGGCATGTGCAGGCTTCAAATTATTTTTTTCTACAAAAGCAGCGTGTGTACTTTTTGGTCAAAGCATGATTATTTTGTGGTTAGTTATGATTGTTGCATTACGCTATGTAAGACCTACAACCTAACCGCACGGGTATCGTTGTAGAGTTGGGCATATCGTACTTGTACGGAAGTACTCATTCTGAATGACCATGATCCACAGTATAGGATTTCACTCAACGTAGAGACTACTAAGTTAAATAAAATAATGATTGCATTGAGAGAATAGATTTCCGAGTTCTTACATGGCAGCCCTCTTTGGGACTATTAAGTGCTCGATATGCCGGCTGGTTCCCACAGATACTGCAAATCTGCCACACGGGTAGGGAGCGGTATCTGCTTATATTATTTATTGTATATTCTATATTTATGACGGGCGTCCCGTTGGGACTCGTCTAATTTATGATTGGCGCAATTGATTTACTGGGTAGACTAGCCTTGCTTGCACATGGTAAGAACTGAGAAATCATTTATTGCATAATTCTAGGATAACTTGGAACTCACCGTAGCAAGCCGTAGTAGTTGCATGGCCGTTTAAGTTGATTTGTTTGTGTACTGTACCTACTATGTTACCTAACTGAGATGATCAGAATGTCAGGACATGACGGGCCAACTTCTGTCCTTGTTTGGTTGGGAGGTTGGTTCGAAGTGTCGTGATGTTATGTACCCTAGTAGATAGCAGAGATCTATTATCATATTCTCTTATTACTGGCTTCATTCCTCATATCGTGCTCCCTTGCGGTACTTGCTATTAGAGGTCTAACCTCTCTGGTTTTGCATGGCCAGATTTAGAGCCGGTCTCCGAGGATCCAGCTTACGTCTACCTCCAAGATGGTCAATACTAGAGGGATGATCGGAGGAGGACTCGAGTGGGTTTCTTACTTCTCCGTTCGTTTTGTTACTTACTTTATACTTTGCCGTTTGGCCCCGACATGTTAGTCGGATTGTCTTGTACTTACTTTTGCATAATTGTAATTAAGTCAGACTGCAGCTGATAACAATTGTGTATATCCTGCTATATCATCTGGCTATATTTTTGTAAAGCCAGATATCAAGAACATTTTGACTGAGCGTTTGGGACGCCTTACTGCTTTATCACTACAACAAAAAACCCTTTTAATGACGCTCGACAAGGAGTTTTAATGACGGCTGATACATAAGCGTTATTAAGTTGAAAAATACCTTTTTTTTGTGACGGTTTGGACTAATTCTGGGCTTTTTATAACGTTTATAAAACAAAGCATTATTAATAGTTTAGAGCGGTGACAAACTTGTAATATTTTTTAACTTCAATTTTTGGCAAAATCTTTGCTATAGCCTGCCTCTCCCCCAAAACATTCTGATCTTCTCCTTCTCCTCCTTTCTTCTCCCTCCTCTCCTCCAACTCCAAAATCCTAACCCTAGATCCAAAATCTTCGAGGAGGGCCTCACGCTCCTCGTCGCCCTCCAGGACAAGCTCGAGGCCGTCGCGCACGCTCCTCGTCGCCCTCCGGCGTCGTCGATGTCGTGGGTCCGCAACCTCCGCGGCTTCATCGGTTTCGGCGCCGACCTCGGATCCGAAGCCCTCATGGGTCAGTTCCTCTTCCTTACACCCTCCTCTCCTCTTCTTCTCCTTCCTTTCCCCCAACTCCAAAACCCTAACCCTAATTTTGAAGAAATTAAAAATCCTTTTATTCCGGATATGAAAATATGCAGCCACTAACAATATGATAAATGTTATGGTAAGAGGAAGTCTACTCATGTTAAAGCTAGAGATGGTTTGGGTTTGTGCAACAAAATAGGTATAGTTGAGTGGATGGTAGCAACTGAGATTATATTTTGCATGTGAAGGTTATCAGAAAGAATTAAAACACAATGGTAAGGTGTGAAAGCAAAGTGTTTTGCTTGTGGAGGTTATATTTCGCATGTTTTGAAATTCTCACGACAAAAGTTGCAATGTTCTCTCGCTTCGACATAATTATGTGAAGATTTTGCAATTAACCAATTGGTTGTAGATCCGTGGGGTTAAACTAGGAAATACAATTGTAAATAAGAAAAACAAATCCATGAAATTTGATACTGAAAAGAATTTTAAATACATGATTAGGAATTCTAATATTTGGGTTCTCATCCAAATAGCTCAATTAGAATATTCTAAAATTTCTGATTCAAGAATTGGGAAATGCCATGATATATTACAACAGAACTGTGTGTTCCCCCTAAATGCTACTTTGTGAAGACAATGTTCATACTTAATGTTGCTTTTATGGTTATCAACCTAGACACAGAATCTTATAGTAGATTTCTCCACTAAATTCTAGAAAAGCATGCAGTAAAGAAGAAATGGCTTAGACCCATTGCAGCATGGAAGTTGGAAATGAGAATTTGTTCATCGTCACAATTTTGTTGGTCAACATGCTACCTAAATGTCATGACCAATATGCTTGGTCTCTCTATCGTAGAACTGGTTTTCATGGCCATTTAAAGGCTCTCTTGCCTCTAGTTTCATATTTTGAAATTTGTCATTGACTGATGAGGCGGTGATATCAGGTGAACCACCAGTTGTAAACTAATTAGTCAAAATCTCTCCAATGGCTTCTCAAGAATTATTTGTGCAGCTATTAGAACATCATAATGATGGAAGAAAGTTGATATTGATACTGATCGTGATGATAATGCTTATTAGGTCTAACATTGGAATAAATTATACAGGGATTTAATGAACATAATTCTGGATAAGGGACAGCAGGGTGCCACTTTATTATGTACAACCAACAAATATAGTCCAACTTATTCTGGTATGTTTCTCACTAATTTTTTTTTGTCAAAAAACTTGTCATATAAAATCCCTGTATAATTTATGTTGTTCTGTGATTTTCTATATATTGGCTGCTCAGGTGTGTGATAATGAATGCTTTTATAGCCCACTTAGGTGTATTATTCTTGTATAATTTATTTGATTCTGCTCCAGCCTCTTTATGTTGCAATAAGTAGGCTTTATAGGTATAATATACTGGAGCTTTATTTGATTCTACACTTAATTCGAAGCTGAGCATGTGGATAAATTATACTGGAGCTTTATTTGATTCTACATTGTGTAGGTGTTTAGATAAATAATTGACTACTCTGTCAGACTTTTGGTATAGCTATGATGCTGCATGCCTGCAAGGCTGATGGTCGAGGTGTTAAACAGGCAGGGCCGGCCGGTCCGGTCCGCAGGCCATTTCAATTTGAAAAATTAGAAAAAATACTAAATTTTTGTGTGTACATAGTACAGGGTGCAAACATGCACAAATTAGTTACTTCTGATGTATTGTGATGATAGTGGAAAATCTGCACTTGAAACAAGTTGGCATTTCTGATCATTTGCATCTGACTAATAGAAACTTCAGCAATGCCCCCATAGAAGTACTGTTCCCTCAACATTGGGCTCTCTGCCGAGTTTTGGTTGCAAGAATAGACCTAGAGTCAAATATTTGTTTTGCACTGGTCACAATCAGCTTAGGAGCCGTAGTGTTGACCTTAAAGTAGGGTATTCTTGCTTTGTTAACATATGGTTTTTGTGAACTCTTGTAGTTTGGATTATACATATATTTGGTTTGCAGAATCTGATAAGTTAAAGAAATTAGTTAAGATGCTAAGAAATAGTGCATGGATTTTTACATATTTGCTGATCATATTACTGTGAACTCTGATGTTGGTGGGTGTCAACCAACTAGTTTAACTTGACAATTTATGTATTTTAAAGTAGATTTATTATGTAAATAAGAACGGTTGCTATGGCTATTATCATGATTGCTGAATAGTATAGTCAAGATCAGTATTACTCATAGCCAATGGAAGCTACAGATTTGAGAAAAGGCTTGGCCTCTGTTTGGCTAAAGCTCAACATTGATAAGAGTAAGCAACTATTATTGTATGGTGGAATTGTAGCTAACTAGTATTAATTTTCTTTCTTAGGTGCACATGAAGATGCAACTATTATTGCAGTGGTGGGATTTGCTACACGTGATGTTGATAATTTTGATGTGCTCAAGTTGAAGCCAAAGTAGTTATACTTGTTTTGAGGATTCATTTAAGTAGTAGTTGTAAATATATATATTTGGATACCCTATTTTGAGAAAATGTAATGAAAATGGTGATATAACATTTCGATGTTTTCTTGTGAATATAGTTCAAAGTTGTTGTTTTAAAATTGAATTGAGAAGTTTTTGGAAAGTAATATGTAATGTGCAGTATTGAGTGTTATAAATGTGATGAGTTCAGTAATATAAGTATTATAAATGTGCTGCATTGAGCCTATACATATTATCTATTCATGACGTTTTAAAATTGTTCTGAATTGTGCACAATATATTGACTATTCATAACGCTTTTATAGAAACTATTCATGACGGTTATTTTATGACGCTTTTAAAAAATATTTATAACACCCGTTTTCATAACGGTTGCTGTAGAAAAAAAGCGTCATGGTTCATCATTAATGACGCTTTTTAGCCGTCATTAAAAGGGTTTTTTGTTGTAGTGTATCTTACATGTTCTCTATTTCTGTTTCTTGTTTGAATGATGGAGACAATATATGTGAAGTGACCATAGGAAGAATTTTATGTAGTATGCACCCCCTCGTCTTGTTAGACAGCATTGATCGTATTATACGGTATTCATCTACCCGTAATACGTAGCTGGCTGAGTCATTCCCCCGCTCTCCAGTATTCTGGTTCTGGAGCGTGACAAGGTTTTAGTGGTGGCCCATGCAGGTCTGATTTCAGACTTGTGGGGTGTTCGATTTATAGGATGTCTCAATCACACATGCTTTCCCTTGATCTCATGATTCGTTACTCTCAACTCTAGCTTGACATTCCAGTATCTTTTGACTTCATTGATCCTTCATGTCCGGTCGTTTGATTGTTCTTTTGTCCCTTTTCTTAGGGGCACCTCGTCCGCATCTGCCAGGATCGGACAACAACAAGGGCAACATGAACAGCGAGACTCTGTTGAGCAGCAACAAGGGCCAGTACAACCTCAAGAGACTATCCAAGAAGAAGTGATAGTGGAACCAGCCGCTGGATCGCGGTATCCGGAGGTTCCACCACCACCAACAGTTCCAGCTACCCCAGTGGAAGTGGACACACCGGCCCTTCTGGAGATCATGAGAGGGATGATGGCTACTCAGCAACATCAGATGTTAGCCCAGCAGCGCATGCACGCTCAGTTGCAAGAGCAGAATGTACTACTCAACCAAGGATTATAGACGACGTTGGAAAGAGGGACGAGGCCAGATTCAGGAGCATCAACCAGGTTTTGCAAGTACAACCCCCGCCGCTTCGAGGGTACGGAAGATGCCATCTCAGCAGATGCATGGCTTAAGGATATTGAGGCTATTTTGACAGCAGCCAAGGTGCCGGCGGAAGAACGTGTGGATCAGGTGAAGTTGTTACTTCAGGATCTCGCACGTGATTGGTGGGAATCAGAGGAGGTAGGCATCAGACGCCCTGTTGCTTGGGACGATTTTACTGCAAGATTCAAGACGAAGTACTATAGAGTTGTGGCGCAGTTTGAGCTACAACAGAAGTTTATCAACCTCAGACAGGCAGGCAAGACTGTAGATGCTTATGCAGCGGAGTTCTGCAGATTGAGTAGGTTCGCCCCAGAGATGGTAGCAACAGAGAGCCAGAGGGCTATGAGGTTCCAGCAAGGGTTTCATCTTGAGCTCTTGCAATTGATAGAGGGGCACAATTATCAGACTTTTAACGAAGAATTGACGGCAACCCGAAGGATATATACAATAGTCACTACAAGAAAAATAACTTTTTACGACATTAAATTTAAGACGTGCATAAAAAATATGCCGTAAATAGTTAATTTACGACATGCATTTCAATGAATGCCGTAAAAAGATACATAATGTAAAATTTAGACTTATTTAGGACGTGCATTGAAATGCCATATTTGACTATACAAAAAAAGGCGCACAGTAAATGCCGTGAATTCCAAAAAGAAAAAGAAAAAACGCGCCTCTTCTTGGTTTCCCGTCGATGTATCCCTAAAAGCCAGAAAGAGCCCGCTACTTTTCTCTCTCGCGTCTCTCTCTCTCTCTCTTCCACAGGTTCTCTGTCTTGCTGCTCTCTTTCTCTTGCGTCTCTCTCTCTCTATCGCTTCTCTCTCGACAGGTGTTTTCTCTCCCTACCTTCTCTCTCTCCCGTAGGTTCTTCTTCATGTTAAGTTCTCTTTATCCTCTCTCTCCCTCTCTTTCTCTTCCTCTCTCTCTCTCTCTCTCTCTCTCTACAGGCATCTCTCATATTTTCTTTTATTTTATTTTTATTTTTCTTCGTTCTTTTTCATTTTCACAAATTTCCCCTTTTTATTTAGGGTTTTCCCCTTTTTTATTTATGTCGATCTGATTTTTAGGGTTTTGTATGTACCAATTTCAGGACCACCAACAATACCGACGACTGCCACTCGACTCTGACTCCGTGGGTATGATTTTATTTTTTCCCCAATTTTCCATAAGAGATTTGATTTTAATTTGGGATATTTTTAGGGTTTTGTATGTTAGTATTTATCGAAAATTAATTGGTGGTCCAAATGTATTGGAAGTTAATTGGTGGTCCAAATAGTCAAGCTTAGGCCGATAGGAAGGAGTTAATATTGGTTCATCCTTCATGATTCTTGATACCCACCTTTTATTCATCCAAACTTCTGAATGAAGAAGGAGAAGCTGGATCTTAACGACATACAAGAAAATATGTACAAGACAAAAGAGAGTAACTACACAATTTCGGCTTACTTCCTTTTAGAAACCCTACAAAGTATGAATCGAACAATATGAATATAACAGAGACCCTTCGTCGTACATAGTATCAAAATTATGAATCGAACAATATGAAGACGTTTAAGAAGAAGCCAACATGATGACATTTCTATAAAAGTTTTAGCAGAAAATAAAGGATAATTTATAAAAACTAAAAAAAATAGAACCACTAAAGTTACTGTTAACCAACATGATATTACATTGAATTTCGCATAATTGAAATGTGTGTTTAGTGAAAGAATACATTATGAACTTGAGAAATTAAGATTAGCGTTTGATGAAAATAGTAACAATTATATGCTTGTTAGGATGTCTGCCTATCTCATGGTGACATATTTTGCGGGGAAGTAAAAGAAAATTTCCCAAGGATTTGTTGGTTACAACATCAAGCTGTAAAGAGAGGTTATGAAATGTGATCTCTCTCATGCATATTTATGATTATAAACCAAGAAAACAGAAGGAGATGTTTTCCTTGCCAAATTTAGGATAAGCATGGTAGAGGAAGGGATCACTTTAAAGATTTTTAATATCTTCACTACTACAGAAAACACATGTACTCCATTGATAGTGTGCTTGAATTTGGCTTATTATCTTATTCTGCCACATAGACTAATGTGATATCACATAATATATCTTTGTGTAGACTCTTATCACATAAAAATGCTTGAATTTGGCTCTTTACTTTTACAGGTTAGATAGTTTTGAAGAGAGTGCGTACATGTCATGTGCACCATTAGATGCACTACAACTTGATCCGAGTCTTGATGGCGAAGGTTATGTAAGACTTGATTGTGAGAAGGTGACTTCGGATGACGTAAATAATTACTATTTTGATACTAATCATAATTATTATCAATTTTGTATATACATATATCTCATTTCTCTCTTACCTTATTAATTAATTTAAATATTTTGCTAAATAGATTGAAGATTAATCTCATATCCACTTATGGTGTCGACAAAGCAACTGGGATTTGATTGGCACTTCATCTTCGTCTTTATATTCACTGATGTCATGCAAAAGCCTATGATTTACATGTTATGTGATCTTCCTCCTTGGGATGTATCTAAGAAAGCGAGCTTGATTGTGTTATTGATTGTACAAGTAGTTGAAAGAGAACATATATGTTGTTTGGAAGAGTGTCACATGTGGAACTTGCTTCATCTTTTATTAAATGATTTTGTTGTGCTATTTATTCGAACTATCATGTTTACGACCTCGTACTAGTATTACTACTCTCCATGCTTTTACTTGTGAAGTCAATATATTGTTTTCTATGTTCTTATAGATGTATTTGACCAAAAATTTGAAAATTCTATACTCACTGCTTTTACCTATTTGTAAATTCTTAGGCACCAACATTCCTCAATCCTGGCGAACAGATTGTTGTTAATACTACAGAGGACTCATATATTAATAGGTGAGTTCTATTTCATTGATGTAATATGTTGCAGTTGTCGATATGGGGCCTGCTACACCAAGCTTAGTGGTATGGGGCCTAAGGAATACTATATTTTAGCATTATGCCCCAACCGAGATGCATTGAACTGCTACACCAAGCTTAATGGCATGGGGCCTACATCAGATACCTTCTTTTCTTGTCCATTCATCTCTTCTTCTTTCACTCCTCTCATTTTCTTCCTATTTTGATGCTCATGGGTACATATACTGACTCTATGGATAGTATGTATTTATGACATTTGGAATATGCTATAACAATTGCACTTACTAGTATTTGTTGCTGTTGTTATATCATATTGGTTTGTTTTTTCAGTGTTTCCTGCAGCAGTATATATATAAACAAAATTGATAAAATTTGACTCATAATAAAAGCAAAAGAGTATAATCCAACTCTGTGGAAATTCTACTATCACTAAATGAGACATTTGTACCTAGAATAATACAATTTCAATGTAAACCAAAGCTATGATCAACATATGTTTTAGAGGTTAAATTGGCATGCTTCTAGAATGGGTCATTGACTAGGAAGCACAGAAACTCTATAAATCTAGGATGTGTTATGTAGTACATATATCGGACACAATCGGTGTATGAGACACAAGTGGACACATAAAAATACACTAGGACACACCAAAATAGTTATGTCCATGTCACCAAAGCTATGATCAACATGAGATAGTTGCACCTACAATACAATTTTAATGTTTGTTAGAGCTATGATCAAAATACATTTTAGAGGTTAAATTGGCATGCTTCTAAAATGTGTAGTTGACTAGAAAGTTGATACTCTATAAATCCAGGTTGTGTCCTGTCATACCTCAATACATGTACAGACATAACCTGAGACATATTGGTGACAACCCAGACACTCCAAAATATACTAGGATGCCAAAATAGGTGGTGTGTTCATGTCGCCATGTCCTTACTGTGTTGTGTTGTGTCATATCCGTGCCCGTGCAACATAGGTCGTCGACAGCTAATCATAGACTTATATGGCAATGACATCTATAGTCACGGTTACATAGCTAAGAATATGGCACCAGCACAAAAAGGTTGGCAACAGGTTGACAAATGAACATAAAACTTCACCAATTCTTGAGGGACCTAGCATGTTCCATATCCAACTCATTCTGATGGGAGAAGGCTTGGATGATGATGATACTTGTGCTTGGTTCAATTGTCTTTACAAAATTCAACAGTCCAAGAAAGGCTTTTAAACCAGGCCCTTACCTACATGTAGAAAAAATAACATAAGCCAGAGCCACCCATACTTAAGAATAGTCGTAAGTAGCTTCTGCAAAGCTTTGGCCAAGCAACTAGAAAGTACTGCATATATTTTGTCTCTGGCTTATGTTACCTGCATGCAAAAAAAATAACATAAGCCAGAGCCACCCATCTTTTAACGAATTGCTCTTGTATTCAACCGGACGCCCGACCAGTTTATCTATTCACAATCTTTTAACGAATTGTGCCACTAAGATCCCTTTTTGAAACTTCTATGATCTCATAGAAGCCCATAGAAATTCTATTGGCAAAGCATGTACGACAATTTCTTGTGGATATGGACATCTTCCCTTTTGCCTTTGAATTTTGATAAGCATCTCAACGTGTTTGCTTGGCATTTAATCGAATTGGTGGATGTATTTTTTGACATTGATTATTCGGACTGTAATGTTGTTCCTTAAATAATTTTTATCATTCTTTAGTTTTGTTGGGTACCATGAACCTTTCTTATGTGAACCAGGATGCTCCATTAACTGTTCTCAATGCTTTGGAAGGACTTCTATTAGAAAATTCTCAAGTGGTAAGGGCATCTCTCTTTTCATGATGTTGAATATCTTCATATCCTTATTCTTACACCTACTTATATTAGGTTTTGCTTATATGGATTTTATACAATAGATAGGAGCTGTGCATTTGCATATCATTTTCTGGCTACATAGATTCAAGCACATTCCATACAGGCGAAAATCAACTGTTGTAGCCACTGCTTGGGATCTTCTGTTGGAAAAAAAAATCCATTTTAGCGAATGTGATAGATGGAACTACAAGCATGTTGAAGGCTTCTGTTGGAAAAATTATACTCCAAATCAAATTACAAAATAAGCAATTACTAGTGTAAGCAAACCATACTTTGGAGAACAATTTTTGCCAAGCTTTATCCGACAGTCTCTTCATGGAAGTAACCTTCGAAAATGGAACTTTCCCATGGAAGCATTGAAGTGCGCTGTTATCCAGGCAACTGTAAAAGACAACAAGAGTGCAAGGTAACCCACAAAAATATATATATGTCAGAAATTAATGAAATGTCTGTAGATTGCATAAAATGGTTAGTATGGTATCATAGATAGAAGAATACAAATTAATTTTCCTGTCCCTGTAGAGCTTTGATAAAAGCAGGCATTCATATGAAGCACCCCTTGACTTTGATGACATCCATCCATTGTTTATAGTGCCTTCCCGTTGAAGGATTTAGCTTCCACGATGCACTTTCATGCCCTGCACTTTCATTGGACATTAGTCCTTACATAGGAGTACATTGTACTTCATAGGAGTATATTGTACTTCATTGGACATTAGTCCTTACATTCATGCCCTGCACTTTCAATCAGCCAACAACACATATTGCATTACCTTCATTAGAAGAGTGTTGAGTTTTACTGTCATTGCATAAGCCATGGAAATTAGTATCAGTCCATGATGTGGAGGTCACCCCAGGGATGCACTGTTCAGAGCACCCTCCCCTTCATGACAGGTTGGGTTCAAAACATGCATCCTACCTGCTTAGTCTAGATAACTAACTGTAGGAGTAGTATACATGGATTCCTGGCCAAGTAATAACTTGTTTAACCAGCAGGAGTATCAGGATTCACCTGCAGTATTGGTGACCAAGTCCATATGGCTATCCTACATCGAGATTGACCCCTTGGTCTTGATGTTGTGCCCAGTACATTCATTTTAGACAAATGAAGACTAGGTTAGTCATCAATTGTATTGCGAACTTCAAATTCAGAGTAATAGGACCTGTATTGGATATGGGAAGAGTGTCCAGTGCATTCATGATCTTACCAACATAGTAACCAGAGTATACAGCCTCTGTTTTAGTTCAGAACTCTTGAATCTTGTTTAGACATGTTCAGATATCATGGACTGATGTACAGACCTGGAAAATCCTGGGAACAAGAACCTTAATCCATTCTTTTATAAGCAGCCTGTAAGCATATCCCAGTCCATATTAGTACCCAAGCATAGGCTTAGCCACTGGTGGTTTAGTGCAGGTACATCCATAACCATACTCCCTTAGACTACATAGCAGTAGGCTTGGGAGTATCCCAGGATTTCATGTACTGGGCTATGAGAGAAGGAGGAAAACCAAGTCTCGAGGACAGCAGGCAAGTTGGCTCTGCATATCTGAGATATTACTCTTGAATTGTGTATTGGCCTACATCCTAATGCAGCAGGAGGGAAACCATACTCCCTTACATCCTAATGCAGCAAGTTGGCTCTGCATATCTGAGATATTACTGGGCTATGAGAGAAGGAGGGAAACCATACTCCCTTACCAACACTGTGTATTGGCCTACATCCTAATGCAGCAGCTAACATAAACTCTGTGTATTGGCCTACATCCTAATGCAGCAGCTAACATAACACCTGAATTTAGGATTGGACCCATGATGCATTCAGCACAGTTCTGAAGTGTGCACCTAGATACTGCTACATCACGAACCATCTGTGAACAATGATCTATAGGATCTGTATATTGGTGAACCTGATATGTATCCTATGTCAGCCCACTCTTATGCTTGTATCAGTAGGTATCTAGATATAGGGTTAATGAAGAGTGGTAAATAAATATGCTTGTATCAGTAGGTACATTGGTGTATCTGGATATGTATCCTATGTCAGCCCACTCTTATGATTTTATAAAATAGAGTTCTGGGTTTCAGTTTCAGACCCTTCCTATGAGTGTTTTGGTATGAATATTTCTATCCATGTCTACTAATTAAAATTGTTCATTAAACCTAATATGGATATTTAGATAATTACATATAGAAAAAAAAATTTAAGAGGTTGTTTTTTGCTTTTACCAAGTAGTTATAAATTGAATGCTCAAAGTAGTAAAAATTAGCTATGCTGACCACCCTTCAAGTTTCAATTCTCACATGCCTGAAGGAAACTATACAGATACTTATTTCTCTAGTTCGAAATTTTGTGGGGTGATACCTAAGAGATGGACTAGTTGTATGGTCTTAAATTTTGTTCTTTAGATCAGACTTTGTCGGACTGATCCAAGAAATGGGTTCATCTGGTGCTGTGTCTGAGATAATTTTGACAGGCTTGTTTTTGACAGTCTAACTTATATGTGTCTAAATGATACCCTCAATGTTCTCTTTCCCAATCATCTGATACATATACAGTTAATTTTGACAAGCTTGTTTTGACAGGCTTGTTTTTAACTCATTGAAGAAGAAGAAAAAAAGCTCAGTTAATTTTGACAGGCTTGTTTTTTGGTGAGTATTATGATCTTCTTCCTCCCTCCTCTTTGCTCATGTTCAAAGTTGCAAACAAAACATTTCCCATCTATGCGGTGTTTTGGTATGAAAGCTTCAATATAGGCGGTGTTTCCTAGAAGAGTCAAAAGTCGATATTTGTGTAATGAAAAAGGTTCAAGAGTGTTTCCCATCTCTACTTCTTGATTCAACAGTTATGGCTTAATCCAACAGAAATTATTAATAAATATTTTGTTTGCTAAACTATTTTTTGCATAGCATAAAGTTCTTTCAATGCAACTGTCACAGAGTGAAAATTCCTCTTTCTGGCTTATGATTGAAAATTTGAGTGCTAATGTTGCTTGGGGGATATAAATAATTGTGAAGCACAAAGCTCTTGAGTATCTTTGTCTATTCAAACCTTTTTTAGACAAAAAATGATAGATATTTAACCTGTATATATGGATCCAGACCGGTCATCATCTGGAACTGGATCCAGAGATCAGGAGATGACATGATACAAAAACAGAATTTATTGTATACATATATAAACATATAAACTGTGTAACATAAATATATGTCAGAAATTAACGAAATGTCTATAGATTGCATAATCAAGATGCTCATATCAACTACCTCTTTTGTTTTTGTGTAGGTTGCAGACATGGGATGAGAGATTGTCAGACAGAGGGCAGGTTATGCTGGAGAAGATGGTGGGCTAGTTGTTGTTCGACATTATGTTTTGATGTATAAATTTTGGGTTTGGATCATTAGATATTAATGTTTAAGTGAAAGTTTGCTTTTTCGTAATTGCTACATAAATTTTGGATTTAGATCATTAGATATTATTGTCTAAGTGAAAGTTATGCTTTCTCGTATTTGCTGGATAAACTTAGGATTTGGATCATTACATATTATTGTCAAAGTGAAAGTTATTATTTTTCGTAATTGTTGGATCATTTGATATTATTTTTCGTAATTATATCTTGTTGGATCAATGACGTCTTGTTCTTTTGTGGTTTGTTGTCAATGGTAAAATTGATTACTATTAAAGCATGATTTTTTTTTTTAAAAAAAAATTGAAGAGAAATTAAGGCGTGCATAATATGTCCTAATTTTTGTGTATTCAGTACTTTTTACGACATACGTTATATGTCATAATATCTGTGCATTAAAGAGTAATTGATGTCTAGTTTATACTTTCCACGACATACAAGAAATGTCGTAATTTATTGTGTATACACGGCATCCATTGCATGCCGTACAAACAGTGTATTCACGGCATACATTGAACGCCGTAAAAACTAGTGACTTTTTACGACACGGGCGAATACGGCTTTCACTGCGGCATACATTGAACGCCGTAAAAAATTTTTACGGCATACTTTGCACGCCGTAAAAACCAATATTTCTTGTAGTGAGTGCTCGCATCCGTCTACTCTCCGCCATATAGCATGTTTGGAGAGAAAGAAATAGACGCGTATTCGAAGGAGTCGGAACATCGATTACTGGTATTATTAATAACCTTGAAGCCGATGTTCGGATCATGAGGAACCAGCGGCCTAGCAGACATATGGGTAGAAGCTCAATACCCGCAAGGAAGAAGCCTTCTGGAATTTATTCGGGCTATATGTAAAAGCAAATATTTGAGCCCTCTGTAACTAGTTTTTACTCATCAATGAAGTAACTTTTTCAAATATATATATATATATATATATATATATATATATATATATATATATATATATATATATATATATATATATATATATATATCAAAACAGTTCCAAATTAGGCCGTCTAATTAGCTGTGTATGTCATCAACCATTAAATTTTTTAAAAATAGAAAATAAAAGTTCAAAATTAACTATATTCTTATCTTCTCTGGATAATCAAACCCTATCCTCGCGTAAAAAATTAAAAACCACTCAATACCATAATATATTTAAAATTAAAATTATGTTTAAACTAACTACATAATATTGTCTAATTAAAAACATATCCAAAATTTTCATAAAAAATCATAACAAATCATATTAAAATTATATTTAAAATATTCTATATAATTTAAAATTTTATATATTTTATTAATAATATTTTTGATTTTTTTTTGATACGTGCAACGCACGTGAACATAACTAGTATATATAAAGGAAAATCGAAATTGGGATGATCGCTCTTAAATATGTCGATTTTGTTTTTCCAAAAAAAGAAGTAATTATTGTATTATTATTTTTTTACTGTTCAAATTAAATAAAAAGTAATTATATATGTATTAGGTTTTTCCAGTTTTAGCATACATAACTCCATATTGATTGCCAATATTGCAAAAACAAAATCGTATTCTATTGATATCTTTTAGAAGCCTAACTTTAGAACAACAGAATAATGGGCTCACTGCGATCGTGAGAAAAAAAAAAAAAAAGGAGATAAAACAATATCATGTTAGAACTAGACTTTTGAGGAAGAAAGAGAATAGTGAAGGAAGAGGTCAAGAAAGAGAAGCAAGTTCTACATAGGCCTGTCAATGGTATACCAAAAATTCGTATTCGAACAAAAAATATCCGAAATCTCGGATACGGATACGAATTCGAATATCATGTCGGATATTTATCGGATATCGGATGCGGATACAGCAAGTGTCATATCCGGACCAATAATATCCGAACCAATAATATTTAAATTATTTAATAAATTTAAAATATATTCAGTGTATGCATGGGACTATTAGAGTTTTGTGTGGAGAATTTTTGGTACAAATGTATTCAATGTATGTATGAAAATCTGCTGCTTATGATTTTTCAATGTGAAAATCTGCACATATATCTGACAAAATCTGTTGTTCCAATGTGGAAATCTGCTGCTTCTGATATTTCAATGTGAAAATCTGTTGTTTCTAGACAAAATATGTCATTTCAATGTGAAAATCTGTTGTTTCTTGACAAAATCTACTGGTTCTGATTTTTTTTTTTCCTTTTTAAATTTTTTTTTAGTAATCTTATTGGTTTGGATATTATCCGATATCCGTTAAAATTATCGGCAACAGATACGGTAGCCAAAACTTTTATCCGGTCGGATATCAGATAGTTATCGGATATATCCGATAGTTAATGGTTCGGATATGGTAATGCCAATATCCGACCAATAAGCTACCATTGACAGGCTGCATTTGCTGTCTAGCCTTAATTAGTTTGTCAAAGTCCTAAACTAGGACATTTGAACAACTATGATCAATAAGTTTTTAATTGTTAATTTGATCGCCTAAATAGCCGCTAAGAATAAAAAAAATTGCCATTTGTTGATGGAACAAAACTAGATTTAAGATGCAACAATTGTGCTTCAATTGAACCAATTTGGATTATACAAGTTTTATGGGCATCAAATTTAGATTTTGTAGCAAATGAATAAATTGTCTACTGAATATAGAGTAGAAATTAACTTACTTAACTAAGTATGAGTTGTATTTTTTTTTTTAATATTGTCATATACGTGGATAAATCAATTGTTAATTCGTAGGATACACATCATCCAACTCTTCAATAAACCATTTCTAATTATTACCAATTCATTCCCAATCCAAGTTGTTTAATTATGCTTTGTATTCAAATAGCTTATGATTAGAGAAGAGCAATTAGAGATAGTATTGAACATATGTACGAATCATGTTCAATTTTTGCCAGACCGTCTGGTTTTAATTTTCGCCTTCAATTTATACCATACCGTCTGGGAAAAATTGGATATGTTCAATATCCGTCAGACAATCTGGCGAAAATTTCATCTCTCCTAATTTTTTTGAAATATTTTTTGTTTGAGCCAATTTTTTATATTTTTATATCGCTCCCGCAAATTTTATGTTTTTCTAATATCAACAAATTAAACACAATTGGAATAATCATAATTTATTTGCCATGTTCGTAAAAGTTAAGGGGTTATATGATAAATCCAACGTCTTGTTTTAGCTATTCCCGGAATAACACCTTAGCGAAGCCATTTTTTTTTACAAATAAAAAAGTATTCTTTAGTTATTGTTACTAATTAGAGAAACACATGGCACTGCACGTTCCCGGTGTCACGGCTCACGTGATATCACGTGAGGGGACGGCCGCGGACAGAGATTCGGCATTCCTATGGAAAAGATTTTAGAATGCCGTGCTAAAGTCGACGGATACATAACGGAAAAGTTTGTACAGAACAGGTAGTTGGTGACTGACATTTCCGTATGGTTGTAAATTCCTAATACGTTCCCAAAAAAAAAATTGATATGTTTTTCTTGTTCATTAACCGGGTCAATAATGTCGATAAATTTAGAAGATGTTTTGGATTCAGGTACAAATGTTGGGCGATCTATATTCTGAATCTCAAAGTGTATAACGGGTCGGAGCAGCCCGATTTTGATCGAGTCTCAAAGTGTATAACGGGTCGGGGCAGCCCGATTTTGATCGGATATGAACAAATCTGGTTAGAAAGATATATTCTGAATCTCAAAGTGTATAACGGATCGGAGCAGCCCGATTTTGATCGGATATGGACAAATTTGGCTAGAAAGATATATTCTGAATCTCAAAGTGTATAACGGGTCGGGGCAGCCCAACTTTGATCGGGTCTGCACAAATCCGGCTAGAAAGGTCGGTCCAGATCATGTCGAGTCCATAACTCATACCCCAAAGTTAGCATGGTCCATTATTCAAAAAATTCAGGTCGGACTGAATCGGTTTTGGTCCGAGCATGCTGTGGGCCGAACTCGAGTTGATCCGATTTTTTTTTTTAAGTTGGACCTATAGGAAATAATAATGCCTTGTTCTCATTGCTAGGGTTTGTTACAATATATATAGTGTCTACATTTGGGCTTGGACTTATGGGCCATATTTACATTACAAATAGAATCTAACAATCTAACACCCCCCCAAAGTTGGAGCATGCAAGTCACAAATGTCCAACTTGGGAAGGAAAGAATCAAACACTTGCTTTCCAAGGGGCTTAGTGAAGATATCAGCCAGTTGAGTAGAAGTAGGAACATGCGAGGCTATTACGGTGCCATCTTGTAACACCCATATTATGAATATGTATTTTGTCAAGCTTGCATGTATTTCAGATCTGTATTTATTTTCTTGGATTTTGGCATGTACTTGTAATTGGTTTGACTTGCAGATTTTGGTTCTCGTAACTGGGTTTTACCTGGCTTGGTTTATTTTGTGGAGGAGAATTGGTTTGGTTTGGTTTGGTTTGATTTAATATGCATGGAACACTTTAACCTATACTCCACCCTCAACACAACACAACCCACCCTTATAATATCTCCACCAACCTTCTCTCTCTTCATTATTCTCTCATTTATTTCTCCATCTTCTTCTTCCTTCCTCTACACAACACCAACACCCCTTAGGCAAGTGCAACTTGCTTCCACAAGAGAGCTCATTTTTATTGTTCTATTAGCTTCTCCTCATGTTTCTAAGACACATTAGAACTTGTCATTTTCTATTTTGAGGCTTTGATTTTTGTAGATCTAGAAATTGATCATTTTCGGATTTTGGTGGTTTTGATCTATCAAACTTCTTTGTTTTCAAGTTTTGATGGTTCTATGTTGTAGAAAATTTTATTCTACCCAATTTTGACCTTTGAAAAGTTGGATTTGGACTTGTTTTGACCAAGTTATGGACTTTTGAAGTTTTAGGTTCAAACCATAGAGTTCTTGCTGTTTTGGAGAAGACAGTGAGCAGTGCGCGAGCTTTTTAGCTTGCGCCACTGAGCTGCGCGCGCTCTTTAGCGCAGCGCAGTCTACCTCATACGCTGCCTTTTGGAAGCGTATGTCTTGCATACGCTGACTTGGGTGACAAGGAGTCGTATGGACCTCATACGCTGCCTTTTGGAAGCGTATGTCTTGCATACGCTGCCTGAGCGTATGCTGCCTGAGCGTATGCTGACTGAGCATACGCTGACTGAGCGTATGCTGCCTGAGCGCATGCTGCCTGAGCGTATGCTGACCTGAGCGTATGCTGCCTGAGCGTATGCTGCCTGAGCGTATGCTGACTGAGCGTAGCCTGACCTGAGCGTAAGCTGACCTGAGCGTAGCCTGACCTGAGCGCAGTCTGACTTAGGCGCAACTGGACCTGACCCTACTTACCCTGGATCTCCTATAGCCCTGTATATTGATATTTTATTAGATATTTAACGTCCATTTTATATCCTTACGCCTTTTGTCATGAACTTGATAATTCTGAATTTATTTATTTATTACGTTTGGAATGATAATTGATCATGATAATGCTTGATAGTGGCCCGCCGTGGTGCACTCCTGACTTGATAACTTGACCTGCTACACATGACATGACAGTGACCCGTGGTGGTGCACTCTTGACAAGTAATTTGACATAATAATTCTTGATGGTGGTCCGTCGTGACGCACCCTTGCCGTGATAAGTAATCTTGATAAGTAACATGACACGATGGTGACCCGTCGTGGTGCACCCTTGACAAGTAATCTTGATAAGTAATCTTGACACGATAACCTTGATACGCTGTTGCGACGGCTAACTTGACATGCTAAGTGAATTCTTGACACCGTGGGTGATTGTATTGAATGTGCTTGTGTAAGCAACCAGTCTTGTCTCGCATCATGTCTAGGACATGAATCCCTGGTTTCCCACGGTCAGGGATTCATACTGAATCTGGCTAGGTTAATGACTAGATTGATCAAATAGTTCATGGAGAATTTCCCAGTTATCTATGGCCCCTTTGGTCCCGGCCTTATATATATACACGGGATTTGTTGCTATCCGTCGAGATGAGCGCACTTCCAGCCCACCGTCGAGTGTGGTACCTTAGGACACATGTATCTTACTACAGTGTGTCTGCTATATCCTGCTACCTTTTCCTTTTCTTGTTGGGATCACTCAGGTAGTAACAAACAGGTAACCGGACTTGGGATTCTCATTGCATCCTGCTAGTAACTAGGCCTGTGATAACCCTAGTTAGTTAAAGTAGCAAGCCGTATTTATTGCTTGGCCGTGATTGATTGGATGGAGTCTAGTCCAGCTTTGTCTCGTCCTGATTCTATACCATTTCTGGCATGACATGATTACTCGTGCTATATCTTAATTCTATATCATGAATAATTGCATGACCAGATTTCTTACCTAGCCGATAAATGGTGGGAGAAACCAAGTTCTGTTCAGACGAAGGGTTATAACCTCGGTCCTTGTTTGGTTTACGGGTTGTAACCTGGTTATCTGAATAGTCCCATGGTTATCTCATCGTATATCATCCTGTCATGCTCTTCCATATGTTCTGTCCTTTATCGATTATGTACAAGATTGTCTTTTATATTCACCTATCATGCTTTTTCTTAAATTAACTGTCTCTTATTATGTAATTATATTATTGTGCTAATTGCTGGTTTTAGTTCTTAAGTGAAGCCTCCTTTGTGGCACTTGCTCTTTCTGGGGTCTGACCCAGCTGGTTTTGTATGGCCAGATACCGGAGCAGCAACAAAGGATCTACCTGCCTTCCAGCCACATGGTGACCACTAGAGGAAATCCTGGCAACGAGTGGGTTATTTTGGCTCTTCCACTCTATTGTACATTTTTGTTTTGAGGCGTTTAGCCGACGAGCACTTGTTAGCTCGATGCACTTTACTTCTGCCTGCCTACGGGCTGTAATCATGATTGGCAACTCGAGGTTGATCATGTATGACTTAACTCTTGCTAGTCCTTACATTTTGTACGACTAGCATCATGATCATCTGGATATGTAATGTTTGGGATGCCTTACAATTGTATATTTGGGGATCTGATATCTTGTGATTATTACTAGTTGGTTGAGATTGAGACAATAGGATAATTTATGACCTTAAGAGACTGATGGCTTGTAGATAAACCCTCACATATCTAGACAGCCGTGACCGTATGGTGAGATGGATTCCATTTCATTATACGTAGCTGGCTATGTCTGCCCCCGCTCTCTAGTATTCTGGTTCTGGGGCGTGACACATCTTTAATAGCATCACGAACAAAATGCAAATCCACCTCAATATGCTTACTGCGCTCATGAAACACCAGGTTCTGAGCCAGGTGCAGAGCTGACTGACTCTCACAATAAACCGTCATAGCAGACTCCTGGCGAACGCCCAAACACACCAATAACTCCTTCAACCATTTCAACTCACAAACAAGCGCAGCGAAAGATCGATATTCAGCTTCAGCGGAAGAGCGAAAAACAGTTGGTTGCTTCTTGGTCTTCCAAGAAATAGAAGACCCCCCCAGAAACACCAACCATCCTGTAACAGAGCGACGAGTCAAGGGACAGCTGGCCCAGTCGGAATCACACCAACCAGAAAGACAGAGATCACAATCAGCTTTCAAAAGAATATCCTGTCCTGGTGCATGTTTGAGATATCTGACAACTCTCAAAGCAGCATGCCAATGATCTTGTCGAGGCTCCTGTAAGAATTGAGACAAGATATGCACAACATAGGCTAAGTCAGGACGAGTAAATGATAGATAAATCAACCTCCCAACCAGCCTCCGATAAGGCTCTGCATCCGCCATCTTTGGACTAGTCGATTCTGCCAGCTTGTGATTGGGCTCCATGGAAAAGCCAGCAGGTCGAGACCCCATCAAGCCGCATTCTGAAATGATGTCCAAAGCATACTTTCTTTGACACAAGAAAATGCCTTCTGCACTCCTAGCCACCTCTACGCCAAGAAAGTACTTCAACACACCAAGGTCCTTCATGTGAAAGCAAGAACTGAGGTACTTTTTGAAAGCATCTAAAGCACCTGAGTCATTACCAGACACAATCATATCATCTACGTAGATCAAAACATGCAACTCTACCTAACCTTTAAAAAGAGAGAAAATGGAATAATCGGAATGAGATTGAATAAATCCATAGGATAGCAGGAAAGCAGTAAGCTTAGCAAACCAACAACGTGGTGCCCGTTTCAATCCATATAGAGACTTACGCAGGTGACACACTTTGTTAGGTTCACTATGCGAAAAACCTGGCAGCAACTTCATATACACTTCTTCTGTCAGATCGTCATGAAGAAAAGTATTGTGCACATCCATCTGGTGTAAAGTCTAGCCTCTTACAGCTGCAACAGTCAAAAATGCCCGAACTGTAGGCATCTTAGCTACCGGGGCAAATGTCTCTGAATAGTCGATTCCCTCGACCTGATGATTACCGAACACAACCAGCCGTGCCTTTAAGCGCTCAACACTGTCGTCGGATTTGTACTTTATTTTGTACACCCATCTACTTTCCAATGCTTTCTTCCCAGGAGGCAAATCGATAAGACTCCATGTTCCATTATCTTCCAGAGCCTGTATTTCAGTTTGCATAGCCGCGAGCCAGCCCGAATCTCGCGAGGCCTGGCGATATGAAGTAGGCTGAACACCTGCAGTGATAGCTGCAAGAAAATCTCTGTGTCCAGCAGTAAATATGTCATAACTTAGAAATTGTGTTAGAGGATACGAAGTACCTGAGGAAGTGATGTGTCACGACCCGCACCCGCTAAAAGGGCACGTGACGCGACAACGCCCAGCCCTCACCGAAAAATCGGCGTGGAACGCTGTAGATCTTTCTACTCTAAACAGTTTATATATATAACAAAAACCTGTCGAGAATATGGTCAACTCCGAACGGAGGACAAGCAATGAATATATATACGAGTACTCAATCACGACTCTAAAATAACAAAGTAAAAACTGAAAGATAAAGACAACAAGACGATAATAAAATAATAACCTGTCAAGTCCAACACAAGAATATATACAGTCCAAGTCTCTAATACAGTCCATAATAATAACAGTCTCAAAAGTAGCTGGAGACAATGTTCAGTACAAAAGACCTACTCTAACTAAGCAAGTGGTAAGGTCTCGTCAGGCGGAGCTAAGCCCTGCTGGACCAAAGTCTCCAGGTCTACGCCCACTACGTCATCCGGACCGTAGTAGGTACAATAATCTCCCTCGTCTACATCTGTAATATTTTCAACATATCCTGTCAGGATGGAACGAGTACAATCTACTAACAGCAGTTCACAAGATATGATAAAAGCTACAAGACTGTAAATAGATAGTATATACAAGAAAATATGGAATGTATATGTAAGTATCATGGCAAGGTAAGCTGTAAAACTAGAGCTAGAACAAGGCAAGTAAACTGATCATGGCATGTACAAGAATCAAGAATCATATCTCTAGGTGTGTGAGTACTAGCTACAATATGTGGCCGGCTTGGGTCTGCTGAATTCTTCTTCTTCTTCTCTTATACTTCTTCATCTCTACTCTCTCTCTCTCTCTCTCTCTATATATATATATATATATATATATATATATATATATATATATATATATATATATATATATATATATATATATATATATATATAATCCATTAACCATCCAACTCCACAAACACACACTCCTCTATATATACATACACACACACACACACATCTCCATATACATATATATACGCACATATATATATATATATATATATATATATATATATATATATATATATATATATATATATATATATATATAACACACATACACATATATATATATATATAAAAATACATACACACACACCCTCCCACAAACACACTCTCACACACTCACACAAGCACACTCACACTCTCACACCACTCTCACAAGCACACTCACCACCACCATTCTCTACACACACACACACAAATACATATATATACAAATACTACATATATATATATATATATATATATATATATATATATATATATATATATATATATATATATATATATATATATATATATATATATATATATATATACCACTTAATATATAAATAACCCCTAAATAAATCCTTAACCTAGATTTCTAGGGAACCCTATGAAAATTAGGGGCAAATGGTGGAGAATCTTCTCCTCTCCATTATTGGTGAAGGAATTAAATGCAAAAGTGTAATAAATGTTGGATTAGAAGCATACATAGATTGGTTGTTCTTGGAGGAAGAAAGCTTGGAAGAAAGAATGGATTTTTGAAAGAGAGAGAGAGAGTTTGCTTAGAGGAGAAGAAAAGGGGAGGGGGGACTTACTTGGCCGGCCATGGCTTTGGGGGTTATTGGGTTGGGGATCCACTAAGCCCCCAACCCATTAGGCTTAGTTTGGTTCAAATTGAATTTGGTTTGGTTCGGTTCGTTTCAGTTTAGCTCTAACTAACTAAATTAGCCTCTATAATAACTAATTAAGCCATGGAAGTTGGGTTAATGATTTCTAGCCTAATTATAATGGTATGTGGGCCAAGTCCAGCTAGTATGGGGGTCCCACTAGGGTCCAGGCTACCCGGGTCTCCAATTTGAGTCCGAATTGGATAAAATCCAAACTAACCCAAATAAATCACATAAAGTCAAATAAAATTCCTAAAAATTATAAAACTTGAAAACATGACAAAAATACCCCTAATTCGAAAACTGGGGGTGACATGATGGGAACAGATGAACTGTGGTGAAGGGGGGACTTTTCCTTCGAACAACATTCGTCACAAAATCCTGTAATCGTACTGGCTGTGATTTCTTTTTCATTCCTCTTTCTAATACTACCTCGTCGGGCACCTCTGGCAACACTGTATCCCTATATCATCAGTAGTATCCGCATCACCCCCAGCGGACTCTTCTGTCAATACTTTTGCATTTACCTGTGCATCCTCGCCACTCGGTACCGAGCCACCATCAACCCCTCCGGCCTCAGCAACCGTAGCCGGCACCATCCCAAAAACCTCTATATCGTCTCCCGGTACCTTAACAGATGTATGGCGTGTCGCAGAAGACATCTCGCTGGTAGAGCCACACCCAGAAAATTCTTTTTCATAAAAAGTAACATCACGGGACACAAAAAATTTAGCAGTCTCCAAATCATACAGTTTTCATCCCTTTTTATCAAGTGGATACCCAACAAAGATACATTTTCTGCTCCTGCAAGCAAATTTATCATGTCGGGATTTCAAATCATACGCATAGCACAGACAACCAAAAATACGTAGATGATCATACGAAGGAGCCGAACTATATAAAACTTCATAATGAGACTTAAAAAACAGGATACTAGAAGGGGTTCTATTTATCAAATAACATGCAGCCAGAACACATTTCCCCCAAAAATCCACGGAAAGAGAACCCTGAAATCTCAATGCCCTGGCTACATTTAAAATATGTCGATATTTTTTTTCTACCCTTTCATTCTGCTGAGGTGTCCCAACACAGGATGTTTGGAACAATATACCTTGAGATAAAAATAATCTCGTAAACAATTAAATTCAGTGCCATTGTCACTCCGCACACGACGTATATCAGCCCCAAACTGACGCTTCACCATAGCAATGAATTTAAGAAACATAGAGTAAACAGCACACTTATCCGTCAATAAAATAACCCAAACAACTCTAGAAAAATCATCCACCAAAGTCAAAAAATATCGTGCCCCATTAGATGATGGAACACGATATAGTCCCCATAGATCACAGTGTATAAGTTCAAAGCATCTCAAAGCACGACTACTACTATCTGGAAAGGCATCACGAGTCTGTTTCGCTTGATGACAAATATCACAAGCCATATGAGAAAACACACTACTACCAGAGAGAAAAGGTAAAGTCTGCATTACTTTATCTGAAGGATGTCCCAGTCTACTATGCCACACCTCGGAATCACTCTCTTTGCATGCCAGGATCACAGAAGTCAAAGAAGCTGGAACCTCCCCCAAGAAGTAAAGTCCAACCCTTTGTTCACCTGCTCCAATCACCATCCTCGTACTTCGATCCTGAACAAAACACAAATCAGGAGTAAATAACATATCACAATTTCTGGCACCAATCAATTGGGAGACGGAGATCAAATTGCAAGTCAATGTCGAAACATAAAGAACATCCGTCAACACCAACGAAGCAGTCAAAAATACTTTGCCTCTCAGAACAGCCTCAATAGTGCTTCCATCAGGCAAAATCACAGGACAGACAGGGCCCTCAAAGCAATCAACTAAACAGTCACGAGAGCCTATCGCATGAAGAGTAGCCCCAGTATCGAATATCCAAGGGACAGAAGAATTCTTACCCATCAGACGATCAGAGTTTGAAGAACCAGGGTTGGAAGAATTGTCGTTACCCAGCAAGCTCATCAGTTTCTGCCATTGTTCACCTGAGAGTGGTGAAGGATACCCTCCATGCATCAAATCCGTCGAACTCCCAGCAAGACCAGCAGGGACACCATGACCAGCAGCGGCGACATGATGAACAACCCTTGCGCCACCAGCACCACGTCCCCCATCACGTCTCTGCGGTGGTGTCGGGCCTCTGCCACCACCAGCACCACGTCCGCCCTCACGCCGAGGACGAGTCTCCCACCACTCTGGATAGCCAATCTTGGCAAAGCAAGTTGCAACATCATGACCTATTTTCTTACAATGAGTACAGGTCATACCTAATTTTTCCCTGGAATCTGAGGTTCTACTATTATAAGTAGTAGAAATACGAGGTGAAGACTTGATAACCAGCGCCATCACCTCCTCAGTAGCGGATTGGACCTGAGATTTTTGCATATCCTCCTCCTCACGGACTGCCTGGTATGCCCGATCTAAACTTGGCTGAGAATCCTGAACCAGAAGATTAGATCGGGTATGACCATACAACTCAGCTTTCAACCCATACATAAAGTCCTGAAAGTGGTCTTCATCCCTCATAGCCTATAGCTTTGCAGTAAGTTCACCATAGGTACAAGTAGGCAATGGAAAATAAGCAGCTTATTCATCCCACAAAGACTGCAAATTTCTAAAATAGGTTTCCACAGACATCGACGCCGTTTGTTTGCACTCGGCCAAAGCCACCTTAATATGTTGTTTCCGAGTGCCGTTGCTAACAACAAATCTTTTCTCCAACAAGTTCCATAATGGATAAACCTCCTCAAAGTACGGCAAAAATTTCTTCAGGACGGATCAATGGTATTAAGAACCCATTGAACCAATAGCGCCTGCACGCATCTCCAATCAAGCAATTTACTAGCATCATTAACAGATTTGACTTCGGTACCTTTCAGAAAAGTGATCTTTCGCCTAGAGATCAGGGAGAAACGTATCGACCGAGACCACTCAGCATAGTTCGGTCCACAGAAAATAATAGGAGTAATGATATTTCCTGGTTGATCAGCAGAACTCAGAGAATATGGATCCTTCGGATTAGGATAATTTGGGTTGTGTGCACCGCCACGGCCAGTCGCACGGAGTAGCTGGACGCAGCATCATCTGCCATTACGGATGTCGGGTGTACAAAATTTTTTGTACAACTCCGACGAATCGGCCACTGATGGACGGGGTCGACGGCGAATCGGCCGCGATCAGGGGCGCCGGATCTGGCGCGTAGGAGCGAGCGGATGTCGGATGTACAAAATTTTGTACAACTCCGACGAATCTGCCGCAGATGGACAGGGTCGACGGCGAATCGGCCGCGATCAGGGGCACCGTATATATATATATATATATATATATATATATATATATATATATATATATATATATATATATATATATAACAGGTCGAAAGAAACTCTGATAAAAAAAACAAAATAAAGAAAACAAGAATTCTACTCTTCTTTCTTTCTTCTCTCAGAGGACGGCGAATCTGGGCATCCGGTCACCGTCACCGTGCTCGTTCCAGCCGAGGAGCGGCAGAGCGCCGAGGGGACCGGGGACCGAGGATCGGGTTTCGCGCACACGAATCTCGAAGCGGCGGCGGGGGGCGGGACGGAACCGGCCGCTGAGAATGCGCGCGGTCAGGCCGGCGGATGTCGAGATCGGTTTGTCGCGGGAGCCGCCGGGATCTGCGAGGGAGCGGCCTCGAGCGGTCAGGCTCGGGAGCAGCCGCGGTCAGGCGCGGTGTCAGGCGCAGTCAGGCATGGGATCGGGATCGGATCGGCCAATCGGCGGATCTGCGCGGGATCGGACGTGTAAGATGGAAAAAGTCGGCTAGAATTTTTCTGGAGGCTTTGATACCATATAGGAAATAATAATGTCTTGTTCTCATTGCTAGAATTTGTTACAATATATATAGTGTCTACATTTGGGCTTGGACTTATGGGCCATATTTACATTACAAATAGAATCTAACAATCTAACAGGACTTTTTCTTATGGGCCTAGTTGGGTTTATAAACAAATGTAAATAGAAAAGAATTTGGAATTGTAAATAAATAAACTTTATTAATTTTATATATATGAGAAATTAAATATGACATTTCTAATTTATTTTTAATCTTTGATGCGATCTTCAATTCAAATCTTATATAGATCTACAGAGAAATTGATCTAACTCTGCAGAATTTTATTGTTTTATTCTTCAACTCTAGTAGAGTCGTCCATAGTAAGAGATTGAAAGTTCAGTTCATTATGTCGGCACATTCATCTCTTAAGGTTTAAGTTCATATTTTTTGCGCAAACCCAATCTTAAACGCAAATTTAGTCCTCCAAAATATATGTTACCATCATGCTTCTCTTATCACTTAGCATACTTGAACCTATACTAAAATAAGATTATGATGCTACCATGGACACCGGAACAATTAGAAGATCACATATCAAAGAATAAAATATAGAATAAGTTTTATATTTGCTAGTCATGTTCACGTACAATGTTCGTAAAAAAATTCTTATATTATTGAAAAATTATATAACAATTTAAATTACATTAATATAGTTTCAATATAATTTAAATTAAAATTTGTTACATATATATTTTTAGAACTTTTGATATATGTTTATATAATACCATGCAGTTAGTTTAACTGTGATTTGAATATTGAATATATTCTAATTTTAATTTGTTATATATATATTTTTAGGTAGTTAGCGGGATTTTGAATTTTTTTTTAGGTCGTTAGAAGTATTTCTTTTTTTTCACGTAACGATACGCATACGATTCGAAAGGCTTATTTTCGAGTGGTTTCCATGCCATATTATAATAGTAGAGATGGACATGTACGCATCATTTTAGAAGGCAGATATAGAAATCAAATATAAGTGTTTTGCAAAAAAGAAAAAGAAAATATTATATATAAAAAAAAGAAATGCTAACTTGTCCGCAGGCAGGCCAGTCTATCCACCTGCGGGCGCTGTCCCATTACCCCTCTTCTATTTGCATGGATTCTATGTCGGTTGACCTGTCAATAAAAAAACGTCACGTGACGCCAGGCTGGCCGGCCCGCGGGCCAAGTAGCAGCCAAAAAAAAAAAAAAAAACAGGAGGTGAGTGTGGAGAAGCAAGCAATGCACAGGTGAGGTTGGCGTTGCTGCAGATTGTGAACAGTGGCAGTGTCTCCCTTGTGCCCCAAACTCACAACACAGCCACCGCGTGCCGATTCACACACCAACAGTTCTCACATGGGCCGGAGAGAGACTGCTGCGCGAGTTTCTTTCTCGTACGCCTATGACCTCTCTCTCTCTCTCTCTCTCCACTTGTTGTTGCTTTATTGTGTGGGGGACTCCACACCTAATATTTGTACTGTCACTCTCCCCTCTATGTTATGGAATATCTGTCACATGTCCCCAACTTCATAGTTGATACTATACACACGACGCAAATAGTTTGTTAGTGGGCCACCATATTGTCATATACGAAAAATGATTTATTTTGCTCACAATTTGTGACCGCGAAAGCTACCGCAAGTCATCTGGCAGCCAACTATTAGTCTCCTTATTATTACCGAACCCCACCTCCATAAAATCCGGACCAGGAGGCAGTGGGAGACCGTCACGTGGTCTGCGGTCGCGCCCGCGTGTTGGAGTGGGTGGGGTTCCCAACCTATGTGGAGAAGATCCTGGAGTGCGACGAGCGCCGTCCGATGTCGGAGAAGCTCGGGAGTAGTTGTCACTGCTGCTGCTGCCCCAAAGGGGGTTCTGGACCAAGTCTGCCGAGTTCGGGCCGAACTTGGTCCCAGGCCGAGTTCTGGCCGAACTCGGTCTGGCCGTTCCAGGGTTTGGCCATCCAGTGCTGGTTGCCCCACACAGAGTTCTGGCCGAACTCTGTGTGTCGGGGGGCTGAAGCGGATTTCAGGATGAGTTTTCATCATTGGATCTAATCCAACGGTCCAGGTTGGTTGCGGGATTAGGGAGATATATTGAGTTTTCTCAACCCTAATTCATTATCGTATAATCGCATTGGACAACACAAGTTAGAGAGAGAAGGAGGCAAGAGTGCCATTACAACTTCGGAGAAGAAGACGGAGGATTGAAGGTCGTTTTCGAAGGAGATCGTGTTTCGGGTAATCTCTACTCGTCGTTCTCGTTCTTCGTAGCCTTGTGATCATTGTTCTTGTCTCTGAGTGTTGTGGAGATCCGATTTGGATCGGGAGGAGTTTGTAGAGGGTGTAATTCTTCTATTCCATTAGTGGAGGCTTCTCAGGGTTGGACTCCGATCGTCCCGTGGTTTTTCCCGCAAGGGTTTCCACGTCAAAAATTCTCTGTGTCTGCGTGGTTGTTTTTGTGTGCTTGTTTTTGGGTTCGTGCGTTGTTTGCTCGGTCCTCTCGCAGGTACTCTCCGGTTTGGGAAAAGGTTTCCGCGCTTCTTTCCCAACAGAGTGGTATCAGAGCTTTGGGTTCAAAGGGTGTCAGGAGTTGACAGAGGAACCAGAGAGGAGAGATGGACGCGAAGCCGGTGCGCATGGTGAACCTTAATGGCACAAACTATCATTATTGGCGGAGCAAGATGAAGGATTTGCTATTTGTCAAGAAGCTGCATCTACCTGTGTTTGCAACCGAGAGGCCCAGTGATAAATCCGAGGAGGACTGGAAGTTCGAGCACATACAGGTGTGTGGGTACATACGGCAGTTTGTTGATGAGAACGTGTACAATCACGTTGCCAATATTGAGCACGCGAAGACATTGTGGGATAAGCTGGAATCCTTGTATGCGAAGAAGACCGGGGTAAACAAGTTGTTCCTGATCCGAACGATGATGGGTCTGCGGTACAAGGATGGGGCGTCTATTACGGATCACTTGAGTGATTTCCAGGGCGTGGTTGACCAGCTATCTTCTATGGGAGTCAAGTTCGACGACGAAGTTCAGGGATTGTGGCTGCTGTGTACATTGCCAGACTCGTGGGAGACCGTACGAGTATCTATGATCGCTTCTGCTCCAGAGGGCGTGGTCAGTCTGGAGTTTGCCAATAGCGGGGTGTTGAATGAAGAGATGCGGAGACGTTCTCAGGGCACTTCATCCACATCCCACCACTCAGAGGCACTTGTTTCAGAGAGCCGCGGAAGGGACAAACGCAGGGGTCCAGGTGGTGGCAGAGACAAGAGCAGGGGGAAGTCCAAGGGTCGTTACGAGGACTCAGAGTGTTACCATTGCGGTAAGAAGGGCCATATCAAGCGGAATTGTTTCGCTTGGAAGAAGGAGAAGAAGGGCGACAAGGGGAAGCAAGAAGAGAACACTACAGCGGCGGCCTCGACGCATGGAGGCGATGTGATCGTTGTAGGTGATGAGGTCATTACTAACCTCGCCTGCGATGACAATTCTTGGCTGGTGGACTCAGGGGCTTCAGCACATGTATCTCACAATAGGGCACTGTTTGCCACTTACACGACAGGCGACTGTGGCGTGTTGAAGATGGGCAACGGAGATGTGTCGAAGGCGGTTGCCGTTGGAGATGTGCATTTGAGAACGAAGACGGGTGCGGTTCTTGTTCTCAAGGATGTTCGTCATGTCCCTGATATCCGTTTCAACCTGGTGTCGGTTGGAAGGTTGGATGACGAGGGATTCTTCAGTCTCTTCGGGAACAGTCAGTGGAAGCTTTCCAGAGGTTCGATGGTGATTGCCAGAGGAAGCAAGAAGTCCGGTCTCTACTATATGGAGGGGAGCGCAGAGGGGGCACAGGAGGTGAACGCAGTCAGTGACGCGTCTACCGAGTTGTGGCACAGGCGGCTCGGCCATATCAGCGAGAAGGGGATGAGCTACTTGGTGAACAGGAAGGTGATTCCGGGGCTCAAGTCTACAAAGTTGAGAAGTGTACGCACTGTTTGGCTGGGAAGCAAAATAGGGTGTCTTTTCAAAGTCACCCAAGTTCGAGGAAGCCGACGTTGCTCGAGTTGATTCACTCGGATGTCTGCGGTCCTATGAAGGTAAAATCTCTTGGTGGTGCTTCTTACTTTGTAACTTTTATTGATGACTGTTCCAGGAAGGTTTGGGTCTATGCCTTAAAGACCAAGGATCAGGTGCTGCCTACTTTCAAGGAGTTTCAGGCCTCCATTGAAAGGGAGACGGGCAAGAAGTTGTTGTGTGTTCGGTCCGACAATGGCGGCGAATACATCGGTCCCTTTGATGCGTATTGCAGAGAGCAAGGGATACGACACCAGAAGACTCCGCCAAAGACACCTCAGCTCAATGGTGTAGCGGAGCGCATGAACAGGACACTGATGGAGAGGGTGCGGTGTTTGCTGTCAGAAGCAAACTTGTCGGGCAGTTATTGGGGTGAGGCTCTTCTCACAGCTGCTTATATTACTAATTTGTCTCCAAGTGCTCCTTTGCAGGGTGATGTGCCTGACAAAGTATGGTACGGCAAAGAGCCGTCATACAGTCACCTGCGGGTGTTTGGTTGTAAAGCCTTCGTGCATGTACCGAAGGACGAGAGGACCAAACTAGAGCCGAAGACGAGGCGATGCGTCTTTGTCGGCTACGGTCGGGATGAGTTTGGCTATAGACTCTACGACCCAATGGAAGGAAAGCTCTACAGAAGCAGGGACGTGGTGTTCGTCGAGGATCAGACCATGACCAACACTCAGGATTCCGAGACGCCTTCTGAGGCTGAGGAATTGCCTGAGTTAGAGTCATTTCGCTTCGAGCAGTTTCCAGAGGACATCGCGGAGGATCCAGTTATGGGAGAGCCGGTACATGGAGTTGCTCCCAACCTTGATCATCAGCCTGCTGATGGTGGTCAGGGTGTCCCTCAGGAGGATGAGCATGCCGGAGAGGTAGTTCCTGAAGGGGAGGAGGCTGTCGGTATACAGCCAACACCAGTGGCTCCACTGAGAAGGAGCAACAGGGATCGTCGACCATCTACGAGATACTCGTCGGATGAGTATGTGCTATTGACTGCGGGGGAGAGCCCGAAAGTTTCGCAGAGGCTATGGAAGACGAACACAGGCAGGAGTGGATGGTGGCTATGCAGGAGGAGATGAGTTCCTTGCACACCAATTCTACTTATGATCTGGTGCGGTTGCCAAAGGGCAAGAAGGCTTTGAAAAATCGATGGGTGTTCAGAGTGAAGCAGACGGATGATGCTACTCGCCCTCGATACAAAGCGAGGCTGGTAGTCAAGGGCTACGGTCAGCGGAAAGGCGTGGATTATGATGAAATCTTTTCGCCTGTCGTCAAGCATTCGTCTATTCGGGTGGTGCTAGCATTAGCAGCCAGTCTCGACTTGGAGGTCGAGCAGATGGACGTGAAGACGGCGTTCCTCCACGGTGATCTTGAGGAGGAGTTGTACATGGAGCAGCCGGAGGGATTCTGTGAGAAGGGCAAGTCACATTTGGTCTGCCGGTTGAGGAAGAGCTTGTATGGTCTGAAGCAGGCTCCGAGGCAGTGGTACAGAAAGTTCGAGTCGTTTATGGGGGAGCATGGTTATGCACGAACGACGTCGGACCAT
This sequence comes from Iris pallida, assembly GCA_029216955.1. NCBI lineage: Eukaryota > Viridiplantae > Streptophyta > Magnoliopsida > Asparagales > Iridaceae > Iris > Iris pallida. The sequence continues at coordinate 9,378,771 of JANAVB010014600.1, forward strand.
TGTACATTTGTGAGGTATTTTGCCGATGATGATTTTATCATCTTATTGCTCTATGTTGATGATATGCTATTAGTGGGTCGGAATGCCACTAGGATAGCGGAGTTGAAGCGCCAACTGGGCGCGGCCTTCTCTATGAAGGATTTGGGCGCAGCGAAGACTATTCTTGGGATGGAGATCAGCCGAGAGAGAGAGTCCAAGCTGCTACACTTGTCCCAAAAGAAGTACATTCACCGGGTACTTCAGCGTTTCGGGATGGACGGGTCGAAGAAAGTGAGTTCCCCCCTCGCGGCTCACTTTAAGCTCACTGAGGAACAGTGTCCATCTACCGAGGACGAAAAGGAAGATATGGAGCGGGTTCCATATGCCTCAGCTGTGGGAAGCCTTATGTATGCTATGGTGTATACGAGGCCAGATATTGCTCATGCAGTTGGTACGGTTAGCAGGTATCTTTCAAATCCTGGAAGGGTACACTGGAGTGCGGTCAAGTGGATTCTACGATATCTTCAGGGCACTGCTGGTTGGAGACTTTCCTTTGGTGGTGACGAGCCGAAGCTGGTTGGGTATACCGACGCTGATATGGCTGGAGATGTAGACACGAGGCGATCGACTTCAGGCTACGTGATGATGTTTGCGGGAGGAGCAGTATCGTGGCAGTCGCGGTTGCAGAAGTGTGTTGCCTTGTCGACGACGGAGGCGGAATACATTGCGGCGACGGAGGCTTGCAAGGAGCTGTTGTGGATGAAGAAGCTGTTGCAGGAAATGGGACTGAAGCAAGAGCAGTATACTTTGCTTTGCGACAGTCAGAGTGCTATCCATCTTGTGAAGAATCAGACGTTTCATAGCCGGTCCAAGCACATCGAGACCCGGTATCATTGGATACGGGATGTGGTTGAGAAGAAGGACGCGGAGCTTGAGAAGGTGCATACAGATGACAACGAAGCTGATATGTTCACGAAGATTCTACCAAGGGGAAAGTTTGAGTACTGCAGGCAGATCGTCGGGATGACGACGTCCTCCCCATAGTTGTGAAGGGGGAGATTTGTTGGAGTGGGTGGGGTTCCCAACCTATGTGGAGAAGATCCCGGAGTGCGACGAGCGCCGTCCGATGTCGGAGAAGCTCGGGAGTAGTTGTCACTGCTGCTGCTGCCCCAAAGGGGGTTCTGGACCAAGTCTGCCGAGTTCGGGCCGAACTCGGTCCCAGGCCGAGTTCTGGCCGAACTCGGTCTGGCCGTTCCAGGGTTTGGCCATCCAGTGCTGGTTGCCCCACACAGAGTTCTGGCCGAACTCTGTGTGTCGGGGGGCTGAAGCGGATTTCATGATGAGTTTTCATCATTGGATCTAATCCAACGGTCCAGGTTGGTTGCGGGATTAGGAAGATATATTGAGTTTTCTCAACCCTAATTCATTATCGTATAATCGTATTGGACAACACAAGTTAGAGAGAGAAGGAGGCAAGAGTGCCATTGCAACTTCGGAGAAGAAGACGGAGGATTGAAGGTCGTTTTCGAAGGAGATCATGTTTCGGGTAATCTCTACTCGTCGTTCTCGTTCTTCGTAGCCTTGTGATCATTGTTCTTGTCTCTGAGTGTTGTGGAGATCCGATTTGGATCGGAAGGAGTTTGTAGAGGGTGTAATTCTTCTATTCCATTAGTGGAGGCTTCTCAGGGTTGGACTCCGATCGTCCCGTGGTTTTTCCCGTAAGGGTTTCCACGTCAAAAATTCTCTGTGTCTGCGTGGTTGTTTTTGTGTGCTTGTTTTTGGGTTCGTACGTTGTTTGCTCGGTCCTCTCGCAGGTACTCTCCGGTTTGGAAAAAGGTTTTCGCGCTTCTTTCCCAACATCCGGCGAGTATCTCGTAGATGGTCGACGATCCCTGTTGCTCCTTCTCAGTGGAGCCACTGGTGCTGGCTGTATACCGACAGCCTCCTCTCCTTCAGGAACTACCTCTCCGGCATGCTCATCCTCCTGAGGGATACCCTGACCACCATCAGCAGGCTGATGATCAAGGTTGGGAGCAACTCCATGTACCGGCTCCCCCATAACTGGATCCTCCGTGATGTCATCTGGCAGCCAACTATTAGTCTCCTTATTATTACCGAACCCCACCTCCATAAAATCCGGACCAGGAGGCAGTGGGAGACCGTCACGTGGTCTGCGGTCGCGCCCGCGGTCATCGTCGCAGGGCCCTATAAAATATTGTTGGGCTACACCAATGATGCGTAGAATAATAACCAGAAGTTCAAACGTGTCTAATGTATATCAGGACTAGTATTGTTTTGTTGTTCACATCGGGAAAAAAACAACACCGGTCGTGAAAAAATGTTGCCTACTGGTCACCAATCGCACTGTTCGTCGATGACTCGTGGACGAAATAATAGCGACGCACAAGCGACGTCTTTGCAACAACCGTGTGAAGGCGACGGATTGGCGGCATCCTGACGTCTTATTTATTATCATGAAAGTCGATCAGTTTGCGATGTCCCTTCGGCGTCCTCAACGACGGTATGGTGACACAAGGGCGGCTCTTTAATAAGGCAAATCCCATAAGATATTTTGGTTAATCCAGTTATGGGACTATGTCCAAAGCCTTCAAAACGATCTTTTATCACGGTCAACAAATCTACCTCTCCCAAACATCACATCTAGTTAATATATTTTTCTAAGTGGACGAGAATGTTCTTGTTTACCAGCTCAAAAGCCTTCGTTGTTCTTTCTCCAATGTTGTCGCACGATCATAAACTGACGGTGACAATAAAAATGCATTAATAGTCCACGTTAAGTGCATCTTCTATCTGAAAAGTTTTGCTTATTCGGAATACCGTACATCTGGACATCGAATTCCTACAATTGCTTGAAGTCGTCCACTTACGATCGCATGTAGTTCTTCATCTTTTTTAAATCGGATATGATATGTGTCAGGAACATATATGTTTGTAGTCTTTATGCACTTCCATGATGGTTGACTGCAAGGGGTCAGAATCCCCGACCAATAGAAGTATTGAGATTTTGGTTGTCCGAAATGAGTGAATCCATTAGAAGATATCGCCAAACATTCCTACCCGGCAGCAAATTTTAGATGACGTACATGTCAAAATACTTCCATGTCCATCCAAACTATATCCCTCCAAGCCATCTCTTCTTAAGTGGCAGCTGACGTGGCAGCTGATATGATAGATTTTAAAATTAAAATTAAAATGAACATTAATATTAATACTAACATGAAAAAATTTGGGTACTTAATTTTTAGGTTAAAATTTGTCATGTCAGCTGCCATGTTAAATGACACATAATATTATTTAACATATCACGTCAGCTGCCACATAAGAAGGAATAGTTTAGAGGGACAATTTGAAGGAAACGAATAGCATTACTTTTTTTTTTTATACTCTTCTCCCGGGCTAGTGTTTCATACTTTTTTGAGAAGGAAATTGCGTTATTCATTCCCTAGTGAAGCCCTTGCAAATATGGAATTTGCACGGAGTTTACTTTTTCGTGGTCCGTCCAAGGTGGCCCACGTAGAGTTTAGTATTTTTTTGAAAGCTTTTCGTTGCTACCGCTGAAATTGACACTAGACTGGGCCGACGCTTGGGCTTTTTAGTTGTGACTTTTGCAGGAGCAAGGCCCAAAAGAGCAAATTATCAAGTTACAAATCTTCTAATACAAATAACAATAGTCCAGCTAATTATTCAATGTGAGACTACAAACTTGATTAAGTAGACGCGAGGTGCAAACTCGACACTTGTTGCACAGTGCTCCAAACTTGTTTAGGTCGACACGAGACGACGCAAACTCGACACTTGGATCGTAGTGCCTCAAACTAGTTTAATTAAGTAGACACGAGACACACAAACCCATGACAACGAAGTACTTGCACACAAATGCTCTTAATATGGCACTTCCATTTCATATTTTTTTTTGGGCGAGTTCACATCTTAAGCTTTAGTTTATATTTCATATAAACTTAATTATTATTCTTTTACAAGTTACTTCTAATAGCAAATAATACAGAAATATAATCCAAACTCTAAAATTAAACAGTATCTATACTAACTCCTGTGTTTGGTTTGAGAGGACTTTTTTTTTTCTTTTTTCTTTTTGCATGTTTGGTTAGAAAAAAAAACATTCATATATTTTTTTACATAAATTGGAGAAATTTATTTCCCTTCGATTTTTTTCTCTCTCCCCTCTTAATCTCCTCTCTTCTTCTCATCTCAAAAGTTCCATCTCAGTGTTCTTTCTAAAATTTTTCATCAAACAAAATGCAAACGATTTAATTTAATTTAATTTTTAAAAAATATTTTTTATTTTTTTATTTTCTTATAAGTCAAATACAACCTAAAAGCGCCACTTACTCCCATCACACTCGTCTTTTACTGTTCTTTGTATTATTGGATTTATGTTCTCAATGACAATCTTGGCGGTCTGATTTAATGTTAATCTAGGATCCTGGGCTCTTCTTAGTTCCACCTTAAACTTTTCAATTTTGTTATTTGTAACGCACTCAAAAATATTATTTATGAAAAATAATAAAAGTTCACATATGCTATAATATATAGTTTAATCTTAATGTACTTCACATGTTAAATGGGTATAGGATTCACTTAAGTGGCACTTTTGTTCCTAGAATGCGACACTAATTATTTTTTTTTCTTTAAATGATAAATCTCCATCTACTGTTTCATCTACACTTACGTGTCTGTCTGATAATGGGAGAGCTAGTGTCTCTTTAAATCCGTTGCAAACTTATTTATATTGTTATTTATAACACAATAAATAAATAAATAAAAATTCATATATCGTTTAGGAAGGCTCAATTGCTTCGGTGGTACTCCAAGTTATAGCCTATTAACAATAGAGTACCTAATGTATTATTCCTTACTTAAAAGTAACACACGTTATAATTAAGGTGTATCACAGTTCCTGTACCAACTTTCCGTCAAGTTGCTAACGGAAATGGGTTCAATTACTTCGGTGGTACTCCAAGTTATACCCTATTAACAATAAAGTACCTAATGTATTCACAACCGAAATTTTTCCTCTACACGTATTGAAGAAAGAAATTACAATTGTAAGTAACACATTAATAGCAAAAAATAATAATTAATTTATATTAATGTACAAAGAAAAGTATGTTTCACTTACACTAGTAGATAATGGACAACAGTAGAATTTTTGACCTAAGCTCCTAGGCACCTTTGATGTTAGTATTTTGCAAAATCCGGCTTCGCAACGACATAACCAAAGTTCATCAGTCCAACACCAAAAATCACATCCTACCTCCTTTGCACATTTTAAAAATTGGCGCCCACGATTCCAAGTTGTATTTGCAGTGAACAATTTGCATAGAGAAGTTCCTTCGCAATAACATGGGATCTTCGCAAGATCCCATTCCATTTCACTTGCTTCATTTGCTGCAATTTTGTCAGCATAAACATTTTTAGGATCGGCTCTTCTTTTATTTTAGGGTTTCCACAATAAATTATTGCATGGTTTACACAATAAATTACTTTAGGGTTTCCATAATAATAACTACTAGTTAGGGTTTTCCTCTAATGTTGCTCTACTCTACTTCGAGGTTTTTCAAATTTTAGTGTTTCGGTAATAAAAGTGAGATTCGAAAATGACGGAAAGTTGATACATGGACTGTAATACACCTTAATTATAACGTGTGTTACATTTAAGTAAGGAATAATACATTAGGTACTTTATTGTTAATATGGTATAACTTGGAGTACCACCGAAATAATTGAGCCCATTTCCGTTAGCAACTTGACGAAAAGTTGGTACAGGGACTGTAATACACCTTAATTATAACGTGTGTTACTTTTAAGTAAGGAATAATACATTAGGTACTTTATAGTTAATAGGGTATAACTTGGAGTACCACCGAAGCAATTGCAATATATAGTATAATCTCATGACTCTCATCGGTTCATATCGCTCACGTTTTTTTTATTTTTTATTATTATTATTATTATTATTATATATATATATATATATATATATATATATATATATATATATATATATATATATATATATATATATATATATATATATATATATATATATATATATATATAATATATATTATTATTAGGAAGACTAAAACATAGCTAATGTAATTAAAATAATTATTCTAGGTTTTATTAACCGCTCATGAAGACTAAAAGACATATACCTTAATTATTTTAAATTCATTATTATATTAATAATATTATATATTATTTTAAACATGTATGCAAGTCAAAAGCGAAGATCAAAAGATGGCTCTTATAATTACCTAAGTGTCTCTATCAGCTTTAATAAATTATTTTAATTAGTAATATAAAAGAATTTCTTTAGAACAAAATCTTTTATGATGAAGCTAACTTTCCTTAGTATACACAAGTTAGATAAAAAAATCTAGAGAAAATTTTAGTGGCACCCTACTTTTTTTTATCCATATTTAAGGTGCACTCCACTGCTTTACCTTAAGATAAGTTACCCTTCACTTTTAACGGATTCCGTCCAAGACCAACGGTCAACGCGTTTGTCTGATAATTTTGGACGAAAATACCCTCCCCAAACCCAAATCCGCTCTGCCCCCCTCCCCCGCTCTCGCTCCGTTGCCGTGTCCCCGCTACGCCGCTGCCGTGCCTCCGTCCTGCCGCGCCCATCACCACCACCACTACCTTCACCATCTTCACCTTCACCTTCATCTTCACCATCACCTTCACCAACACCACCGCTCCCCCCGCCGCCCCCCTCCCCCGCTCTCGCTCCGCCTCCCTCCAACACTCCGCCCCCCCTCCCCCGCTCTCGCTCCGCCCCCCTCCACAACTCCGGCCCCCTTCCCCGCTCCGCCCCCCTCTACAGCTCCGCCTCCCCCAACCCCGCCCCCGCTCCCGTTCCCGCTCCCCTCCACATCTCTGCCCCCTCCCTCGCTCCGCCCCCCTCCCCGGCAGCAACAACAACGACAACAACAGCAGCGGCAGCGGCGGGGGAGGGGGCGCGGCAACGGCGGATGGACGCGACATCGACGGGGGGAGGGAGGATTAGGATTTGGGTTTGAATTTGTGTCTGGGAAGAGAGAAAGCAAGAGTATTATCGTCCAAAATTATCGGTCAAGCGGGTTGACCGTTTGTCTTAGACGGAATCCGTCAAAAGTGGAAGATAATTTAAATTAAGGTAAAACAGTGGGGTACACCTTGAATATGGATAAAAAAATAGGATGTCACTCAAATTTTATTTATTTATTTATTTTTTTGCTAGACCTCTTACTAACCTTTACCAACAACTATCACTAGTGAAGTAAAAAATTGTCAATTTTTTAATCACTCGTTACAAGAAAAAGATAAAAAAGGAAAAAACCGCTCAAAAAGTGCACCAAGGCCACTGAGACCCACAATTCGTATTATCGCTTACGTGGCGCAATGTGATTGGACATCCTGTTAAATAGGTTTCTAAAAATGGGTTCTGTTATGAACGCTTCTTAGCGCCTATTAAGTATCGGCTGCGTCGAAAGAGGATCGGTTCTCCTTCCTATTTCGCACTGATTCCCGTATATATATATTTATATAGAGAAGGAGAGAGAGAGAGAGAGAGAGAGAGGGAGAGAGGAGAGAGGGGAGAGGGAGGAAGCTAGGGTTAGGGTTTCCTTGTTATGGGAATTGGCTGATGGCGACGTCATCGAAGGTGCCGGTCGAGCACGTCAAGGGCGTCAATGGCCTCGAGAAGGTCATCCTCAGAGAAGGAAGGAAATGCTCGGTCGAGGTATCGCCGAGGCTGGATCTCTAGGTCTTTCTTTGATTTGATGCGGTTCTTAACATTTAATCTTCTCGATGTTCATGTCTGATGATGCTGTAGGCGATTCCTAGACTCCGCATTTGCTAGTAAATTGTTTTTTTTCCTACTCAATTTGACGAAGCACGCCGTAAATTTGTGTTAGGATTAATTATTTCGAAATCGGATCCGTAGGGAGAATTGGAGTTCAGAGGGAATCATTGGATTCATGTCGAAAACGTGAGATCGGAGCTTACGTTTTCTAGTAAATTGTTTTTTTCCCACGCAATTTGATGATGCTGCATTTGCTAGTAAATTGTTTTTTTTTCCCACGCAATTTGATGAAGCACTCCCTGATCCATTTGATATTTACGAAGTATATTTTTGTTAGGATTAATTATTTCGAAATCGGATCCGTAGGGAAAATTGGTGTTCAGAGGGTCATTGGATTCATGTCAAAAAGTGAGATCGGAGCTTACGTTTTCCTTGTCGATTCTCTGTTTTCTTGATCAATTTGAGATCTCTGTTTTCTTGATCAATTTCAGATGGTCGGAGAGGAGAACAATAATCAAGGATCACCAAGATAAAGTAATTAGATTTCAAAGAGAAGCCTCGATCTAGCAAAGGTTTTTGGTCTGGATGACATGGCTAGATGCTCGTGTTGTGTGGAACGATCACCGAAGTCGTCCAGGCCGAGGATAGAGAATCGTCGAGATCCAGAACCAAGCCAGAGAGGGTCGTCATTGTTGTCAGCTTTGATAACTATTAAGAGGATCGCCCTAGAAAATAAAGAGGCTACATTGCTAGTGAATGGATAATTTTATTACGACTCAAGACCTTACAATATATAGAGCTTACAAAGATAATAAAGACAAGTTGTTGGCTAATAGGCTTGGCCATCAAGAAACTAATGAACCTATTTTATTTTTTACACTTTGTTTTTGATCCACATGTCGATTCTTGAGTTAGTTTACTCGTTATGGCTCTCCATCTATCCAAGCAATAATTTTGATTTAAACTGTCTGGAACTTTTCGCTTGACTTTTTGAAAGGGGACAATAAGTTAGTTTTCAGTATATTTCACTTTGGTCACTGTGGATGGCAGCATAATTTTTTAGTTTCTTTTATTACTCTGTCCACCTCTTCGTTTATAATAATTCTCATTCTTTTCATCATTAATTGAGGTTCGATATGATATTTCTTTGCGGCATTCTACCTGATCTCTTAGTCCGTTGCAGGTGTATCTGTATGGTGGTCATGTAACATCTTGGAAGAATAACAACGGAGAGGAGTTGCTCTTTGTCAGTAGCAAGGTATGGTACTTCTTTGTGGCATACTATAATCACACTATTCATATCCATGGGATGAAAAGGTTCGCAGTATCGGTATCGGACCATTCCTATCAGTATTGGTATCGACGATATCGGTAGTATCGGCGGTTTCGGATCAGAGTATCGGATTTGTTGGTAGGAAAAAAATTATTAATAAATTTATTAACATTTAAAAAATATATTTTATACATTTAGGCACGATTTTAAGTATTTCCAGTATTATTTCTTAGTAGTTTTGAAATTAAATGAAATAATAGTCACCCTTACCGATTGGTTTACATGCAATAGATCAATTTTCTTCTTTTACATGCTTTTACAACCTTTTATGCTTCAAACCCTTCTTGATTTGTCTTTTCCGTTCAATTTTTTTTTGCCGAATTGACCGGAAAAGCGACCCTCAATGTCGGTATCGGTCAGTATCGTGTATCGGTCGGTCCAAACCGTATCGGTATCGGCTGTATCGGATCGGCCGATACTTTAAACTATGGATGAAATATTAGTGTATTGTTAGATGATCTAGCATTTTCTTATAACAATAAATTTAAAAATGAAGGGAAGTAATATGAATATCATTTTCACCATGAAGCAGAAATCCAAGAATGAACGGGCACTGCCCAGATTAAAGAAAGCTTGACACGACTAGGAAACCAGAACGAATGAGACGAGGGCAACAAAACATTTTATCTGGAACGAAAAACCTAATTCTTTTACTAAAGATGGAAATATTGAGGGATTTACATCTAAGCTTTGGTAGAAGGTACATAATAATGCACTTCATATCAACATGATGACATTATATGCTCTGTAACATGAGGTAATTTAAGCATTTTCTTAAACCATTTAAGTAGGTAATTAATGACAGCACTTTTAGGTTATACTCCTCATATATCATTCTCACTAAGAACATGCATTAGTTTTGGTGGTTCTGGAGATTTTCAATTTGCGTTGAATGAAGTAGATATCTATAAAGTGAAAGGTAAATAACTGTGAAAATGAAGCACGAGGCTGGATATGAAAGTAGCATAGCTTTATCATAAAGAAACTGTTCTTGTTGTACACTTGTACTCAAATCAAAGAATTGTTTGTTGTGCTATGAATGCTTAAGGGAATTGGAATGATATTGAAATATTAAGAGAAGGGGTACTGGTGAGTAATCTATCAACTATGGGAAGATAGAGGATGAAGAACGAATGAAACAATATATATAGAACTAACAAGGACTAAGCCTCCACCTCATCAAAATTGGATAGACTTTGCCCAAGGATTCTTTAGTAATGCTTTGAAAAGGGATATCAATTCTTTTCAATTATTGGGCTCTTTACAAGAGTTTCTTAGAATGGCTCTGAAGAGTGATGATTTTTTTGTTGTTGCAATTATGGCCTTAGCTAGTTTTAAAAGCTTCCACTCATAACTTTAAATCAACTATAATGCTTTTGAAAGAATTGAGAGTCTGATGCAGTGGTATCTGTCTATATTTGATTGTATCTTTGAGTTTTATTTGAGGATAGGGTTAAAAAGGTATATCCATTATCTCACGTGTCCTATCCTTGAATAGGTACAGTTGACACTTCGGGGTCAAGGCCCCCAATTAGCACTAGGCCGGTCACTCCGATTCCAATATATATGATTAATTATAGGGATGAATAAAGTAGATTTAAGTTAATTGCATATTTACTTAGTTGTTTGCTTTAAACTTCAGGTTTTTCTCAAGTTTTTTTTTTTAGCCTATACAAGGCTAGAGTATTGTAGTCGAAAGTAGTTTATTGTTATTATTATTGAATCTGAAGGCTTTTGTATTATCTTCCCCACTTTATCCCTTTCCCCTTCTAAAATGCTCCCATTATCTTGCGGTAAAAGTTTGGCAAGCATCAGAGCTGGATGGCTCATATGAAGTATTTATATCCAGTGCAATATTTTCTTTAATAAATACGTTCATTAGAAAATTTTCTAAATACATTCTTTAGTAAACTGTGTATCCTCCTTTTTTTTTCCCATTTCTTTCTTCTGCATGTACACTGGTCGTTATTGTCGCTGAATTAAAGTCTTATAGCTTTATTATCATCATTATCCAAGTTTTCTCCCATCAGAATAGAGCCGCTATGGAGCATAAGAAAAACTCCATACAAGATTTGGCACAATTTTATCACCGGCTATTGACCTGACGTCAACCCTTTGTGTTGGTGTCAAATCCTAGCCAAAGTAGCTATGAGCATGAGGGCAATGCCATAAAATTTAGGTGGCTAGTTGGTAGGTAGCTAGACGTACATTCTCATGCAACCAATGAACACACTCCAAGTTTCCTAGACTATAGAGTCTAGACGAAGAGGAAGTTGATACAATTTGTTATAGTGAATTGCATTCATCTCTATGTCACGTTACTTCAAAGTGTGAAGTAATGACAATCCCAAAGTCTTTTAGCTTTATGCCATGAAGATGGTACAATTTGTTATAGGGAATTGCATTCATCTCTGCGTCACGTTACTTCAAAGAGTGAAGTAATTGCAATCCCAAAGTCTTTTAGCTTTATGCTTCGATTTATATTTTTTTGATACCTAGTCCTTATATTTCTAAATAATACTTTTCCATTGGTAAAATCAAAGTGCAGGTGCTTCTTTCTTTCTGCTTTACATCATTTAGGTTCAATGAGACTTCTTGCTTTTGCGCTAGAGCTGTTTAATTTCAACCTGTTTCTCACCACTGTAATTTAGTTTATAGTAGATTTTTGTAATACACTCTTACCGCTTACGACCCTGCCAAAAAATTCTATTGATTCCTCCAGCATTGTTTAATGCTTGTAGGATGATATCAGGATTGTGAAATGACAAACCTGAAAATTTTATGCCCCTTTCCATTTTTCATCCAAAAAATAATAGAACATATCACGTATCGTAGTGAGGTGCTTCTTAGTTGTGCCAACCCAATATTGCTCCCTCTTTGGCTATGTTTGTTGTTACTCATGGATACATCTCGGTTTATTAATTAAGGGGTTTGAACTTTGAAGTTTATATGTTTCATGATGTCATGTTAACTTCCTGAAAATGCCACCTTTGTGAGCCCTACATCACCTTTCTTTCTAATTCTCCTCGCATTTCTCGCTCCTATATTTTTCTCCTGTATCCAACTTTATTAGTCTAATCATATCTTTCCTTTTATTTTATCTTTACATCTACTTTGTATATGATAATATGATATCTAATTGATATGATACTGTTGCTAGTGAGATCTGAAATGTACTCTCCTTTTCCTCGTCTTATTGGCACGAACAAATGTATCCAACTCAATAGTCACTGCAACTATCTCTTTACACCTCTCTCTTTTACTGATGATGATCGTGAAATCATCATGATATGTTGGAAAAAGTGGTTGGGATAGGAGTGCAAAGATGTTAACCCAGTCTATATCGGTCCATCTAAACTCCTTTTCTAAGCAGCTATAAGCAAGAGAGGGCCTTGCTGTAGAACATTGACTATGTTGCATGAATATGTGACCCATGGTCTCCAGGGATCCGATATGAATGTTTCCAATATGGGCATATCTGAATTAGATATGTTATATTTTTGCTGTAATGATGTGGAAAATGTCTGAGGCATAAAAGGTTACGAATCTAGAACAAATGGTTGAGCAATGCCATATACTTTGCTCTATTTTGCTGTAGAGGCTATGCACACCATCACAGATGATGCCGGACATCATGGGAGAGTTGGAGAAAAGGAGAGCAGCAGGAGGTGACAATTGAAAGAGGTATAACCATGGGCGGATCCACATGGAATCCAGTGGGGGCCTAGGCCCCCAGTGAAATTCTAGTAGTTTTTTTTTTGAGTTAAATATTTACTTTACTTGATGTGGTAGTATTCACTAAAGAAGATAATAAGAAAGCTTAGTTGGAGCCTAAAAAATTCGCAGAGAACAATATTTTGAAAACTACAATCCATTGTGTACCAGCCCATAGATAGCTTTGCAGTCTCTTTAAAATAAAATAATTTTATTTTAAAGAGAAAAATTAATACTGAAAATTAAAAGGAAAGAAAAAGAGAGCTTTCTTATTGTTACACCAAAGTTTTTTTTACAAATGATATTGTAGTTAAATATTTTGAAAGTTCGTACAGAACAATTGTTAGATGTAATATTTTATTGTACAAAAATAGTAATATTTAATATAATATAATATTATTTTTTTTGGAAACGTTAATTCCGAACTCCCTTATGACTGCCCCCAGTGGATTTTAATCCTGGATCCGTCACTGGGTATAACCCATAGTTTAAAGTTTCGGCCGATACCGATCCTATGCGGCCGATACCGATACGGTTTGGCATGTCCCGATCCGATACCCGATACTGACTGATACATACATTGGGGATCTCTTTTCCGATCAATTTGGCAAACTAAATTGAAGGAAAAAAGACAAATCAACAAGGTTTTGAAGCATAATAAGGTTGTAAATGCATATAAAAGAAGAAAATTGATCTATTGCATGTAAACCATGTTGGAAAAGTGAATGTAAATTTGACTTGGAAAATTAATTATAAATTGTTTTTATTAATTTTCCAATAGGTGTGTCCAATGTGCAACGAACCTTGTGCAACGAATCTATCTATTGGAAAGGTGTGTCCTTTCCATTGTGTCTCTTCATCCCTTTTAAAATGATAGTCCTATGAGTGTTTGAATCAACGAATAAAAAAATCATTCATCCATCTAGCATTAAGTCTAAGAGAGAAAGAGACTACCAACATTGCTTCGTCCAGTTCCTGCGGTGTGAAGTGCTACTACGGAAGGAGAAGAACTATTGTATCATGGGAGACTAATCGCTATTAAAACCGTAAGCACCAGTACAGGACGAATATTGTCTTAAGGACATTGAACCAAGTTCAAGCCCCGGTCTCGGTTAGATTATTATTTTATATTTTTATTTTAGAGTCTAAAATACATACTTGAAAATTTATTCTTACTAACAAACCAATTGGTAAGGGTGACTACTATTTCATTTAATTTCAAAACTACTTAGAAATAACACTGAAAATACTTAAAATTTTGCTTAAATGTATAAAATATATTTTAAAAATGTTAAGAATTTATTAATAATTATTTGTTTTCCGATACCAAAAAATCCGAAACCGCCGATACTACCGTTATCGCCAATACAGATACTCTTAGGAATGGTCCGATACCGATTCCGATACCGATACTGCTAACCTTGGATATAACCCTTATGCTAAAACAAAGAGGTGACTGTCAGGAGATTTCAAAGGAAGGTTGGTTAGATTAATTAGTAACTTGAGATGATCCACTCTTTTATAATAGGAAGGAATATGTTAGGATGATCCCTCTTCCCAGTCACTGCACATCCTTGCCTCGTCTCCCTCTACCATATAATATCCAGCAGCAGCTTGAAATGATGTAACTAATTGATAGATAACATAATTCATAACTTATACAAAGTGGACATGAAGGCTGTACGTATTTGAATGGGTTCTATTTAAAATTTGTCAAGGCTCAGTGGTTTCAGTAATTTAATTTTTTGCATATTAATCCTCTGTACTTGTTCATATGCGGTTGTCTTTACGTAGTAAGCTTTTTTGATGTAGGATAGAAGAATTATTTTCTAAATCATTCATTATGATTTATCTTTCATAATTGTTTATTTATAATTTTCTTTGTCCATGCAGGCTATTTTCAAGCCTCCAAAAGCGATACGTGGGGGGATCCCGATCTGTTTTCCTCAAGTGTGAAAGTTTCCAATTTATTCTTCCAAATGGTAGTGATGCCTATTACATGCTAATGATCTCCGTCTGTCAATTTGTTGTGCATATGCAGTTTTCTTCCCATGGATCTCTTGAACAACATGGTTTTGCAAGGAATAGATTTTGGAGTATCGACACTGATCCGCCACCATTTCCAACTAACACGACCTATAAAACGTTTGTTGATCTGATTCTGAAGCCATCTGAAGAAGACATCAAGATATGGCCTCACAGGTTCGTTCCAAAAATTGAACATTCAGAGGATTTTGAGTAGTGATTTATTTTTTTCCGTTGTAGAAATCCTTCTAGATCTAGAATGGGTTTGGGATTGCTTATTTTTTGCTTCTTCTGCTTCTGGGAAAGCGGCCCAGGTCTGTTTGGTAACAACAGCTTATCAAACAAAAATTGAAAAGTTCAATTTTGGGGCAGCTTTTGACAGCAGTCTCCCACCCGCTGCCAAAGCAGCAGCAATCCCAAACCAAGCCTTAACATTCTGTCCGAATCTAGCTTATTTTGGAACTGTAGATTGTTTATTTAGTTAAGTAGGATATTGTTTATTTAGTTTAGTAGGGTAACTACTTGGATATTTATTTAACTGACCTGTTTGAATTGCGGATGGAGTCGCACAAACTTGGATTGAGGTCGTGAAAAATGATTTGATTTTGCCAATGTTAAGAGTAATTTTTTGGCATTGCAGTTATGAATTTCGTCTACGGATTACCCTTGGTCCTGGAGGAGATCTGATGCTTATATCTCGCATAAGAAACACTAATCTGGATGGAAAGCCATTCTCTTTTACATTTGCGTATCATACCTACTTTTCTGTTTCTGATATAAGGTGTGTAAACTGATCCATTTCTTTGTATGCTTGAAATTTGTTATGTTTCTTTTGAATTTAAATTAGAACATTTGTCATAATGATAGTAAATTGTGCTATCTTAATATATTAAGTCATTCAACAAGTCTTTGCTTAAAATGCTGTTATTTGATAGAGATTTTTTAAAAAGGTTCTGGGTGAACATTGATAGAATTTTGGAGATTTCTGGAGTAATCATGTCACTTTATATATCTTTCAAATGAATTCGACTGTATTATATTCAATTTTCTAATTGAACAACCCACATTTTATATGGATTTTCTTTTCCCTTCTCAAATCTATGAAATGCTTTCCATTTTGTCTTTTATTTTCCATATCTTGTTTAAATTAATAATTACATTTTAAAATACTATACTGTTCTAAGACCAGCGCTACCAGTTGAGGTTGGGAATGGATTTTGAAACCATGAGGATTTTACATGTACTGCCAACTGAATAGATTTGTTGAACAGCTTCATTTTACAATATCTTAAAGATGCGGCTTATAGCTTTTGTAGGAAACAAGGACACTCCAGCACCATTGCCTTCATGTCTCGGCAATGGTAGAATGTATCAAATCATACACAGATATGTTCAAATTGGTTCCATATTCGTGTTGTGATATCCGTATTGTGTCATGTATGGTTATGTCTGTGCAACAAGAACAATTCTTACTTCACAAATATTTACCATACAGGTGGTATGTTTCTCTATTGCAAAGAAACTTTTTCTGTTATCTGACCTCTTGGAAGTTTCTTATGTCTATGTTCATGCAACTTTGAGGTGTCTTATCTTTTCTGCATTGTGTAGCTTCCTGATGAATTTTATTGTATTTTATTTTCAATTCGCGAGGCATGTTACTTGGATGCATCAGTGTTGAGTTAGGATTCTTTGTTATAGATTATCATTTAGCAAATTACGTATTGGTCCTATTAATTTCTTTTTGTTATTTATTTTACCCGCATCTCAATCTCAAATCAACTTAAACATATCCAGTGAAGTACGTGTAGAAGGACTGGAGACCCTAGATTACCTTGACAACTTAGAAGAGAAGGAGCGTTTCACAGAACAAGGAGATGCAATTACTTTCGAATCTGAGGTATGATGTGTTTGGTTATATCAGCTTGTTCTTTGCACTATTGGTGCTAACTGTTTTCGTGGGGGGGAAAGGTTGACAAGATATATCTGAGCGCACTGAACAAGATTGCGATAATTGATCATGAAAAGAAACGAACGTTTGTTCTGCGAAAAGAGGGACTACCAGATGCTGGTAATTCAGTTGCTACTGTGTTCCTATTATCTTTTCTGTTAGATGAGAAGTCTAGTTCTTACAAATATCTTGCATTCAAGCTTCTTAATGTAATTGAGGATTTTAGGGATACAATACTAGGTCAGGTAATTTTATGGATAGAAAATGTACCCCGGATATTTCCTGGCAAATTATTGTTGTTCCTTTTCTCTGTAGTGGTGTGGAATCCTTGGGATAAGAAGGCGAAAGCTATGGCGGACTTTGGGGATGATGAGTACAAGCACATGCTGTGTGTAGAGGCTGCAGCTATTGAGAAGCCCATCACTTTGAGGCCTGGCGAGGAGTGGAAAGGAAAACAGGAGTTGATTGTTGTTCCTTCCAGTTACTGTAGCGGGCAGTTAGATCCTCAGAGGGTCCTTTTCGGTTAGAATAGTATACTTGATGCACATTCTGTACAGGTAGATCTCTTTGGCCATTTCCTAATCATACAATTTAACGTGGTGGCGTCTTTCCAATATTCATTTTCTTGTTATTGACACAAGGGTTACATGATGTTCTGTTTGTGTTGGCAACTGATCTTTACAAACATATAAATGATCTTGCAGTTCGATGCAACCTATGGTAACAATAATGAATTTTCCTATCATATCAAATCAGTTGCCGCTGAGAAGAAACCAGAGGAAACAATAATGAATTTTCCTATAATATCAAATCAGTTTAATGAATGGCTCAAAACAAATTACAAGGAATAATATGATTGCCACTTCTGAAATTGTCAATAATGGCAAGATTTAGTGGGCAAGTTAAAACTGGTGGGCCGTTTTGGTTTGGAGACATTAGAATAAAGCTTTATATAAGATGTATGAAGTATGAACTTGAGTCGACGCTCTTGCACTTTCTTCACAAGAAATCCAGCAAGACAACAAATAGGTGATAATGTGGGAACTATAAGAATACATTTATGGGTAAAACATAAGACGGCGATAGAAAAGATGCTTAGAGAAAAGTACCATTTGCTTCAAGGCTCCACATAAAACCGAAGCATATCTTATATATCTATCTCATGTAAGGCTTAGGCCAATCCCAATTATCTACACCACATGATCCCACCTCCTAGCCGATGTGGGATTACCAACTCCATTGGCACCCCCCATTCCGTTCGACCACAGGACCAAACCGACACGTTCATCCACACCACTATTGTGTGCCAACCACAACGCGGTGTGACCCGATCGGAGTTGGCCCATGAGGTTCGATATTGAATTGGGCCCATATGCCTTAAAAGAGAATTCTTATGTAAGGCTTGAACCAATCCCAGTTATCTGCACCACATGATCCCACCTCCTAGCCGATGTGGGACTAAATTACCAACTCCATTGTCACCCTACTTTTGAGCGCTCAACCGGAAACGAGATACAACCCAACACAATTCCGGGTGGCAGCATTTTTTTTGTTATATTATATTATTTTCACCATTTCGAAAGTTTGTCTTAGGCCCCCATGAGCTCAAGGTTGGCCCTAGAGATAGTTATTAGTTAGTTTCTTTTTTGTATATATTCTATGTTTAGTTCCATGTAAGGAAACTTATAGGAAGGTTGGCACCCCCTCTCCTATATTGTGTTCTCCTTTTCCTAAATGAATCAAGCCTATTGTTGTTGAGCCAACTTCTCATGATGGGTACGTATTAGAACATGGTTCATTTTGGACGTAGGTTTCCCCCTCCCCAAAACCCAAGCTCTCTAGTCGTCATCCTCTTCTAGATCTCCAAATCTATCTCGGATTCCCAATATCTCTGAAATCTTGGAACCAATCCCAAACCCTGATCTTCTCCACCAACCCAAACTCGTCTCCCATCCGGCCATCCGTCCCCCCCCCCCCCCCCCCCCCCCCCCCCCCCCCCCTCCTTCCTGCTCCCGGTCCTGATCCAATATGACGATGTCGCTTGACATCTACGCTCCAACTTGCCAGGGAGTGTAGGAGAGTTGCTATTTTCTTGTATCTATTGTGTCTACTCTGCTTAGTTATAAACTTAACTCTTTATATTGTACTCCTTTCCTTTAATGAATTATTCCACTATTGTTGAATTGTATCTACTATATCGCACTCCTTTCCTTTAATGAATTAGTCCACTATTGTTGAATTGTATCTACTCTGCTTAGTTATAACCTTCTACTCTATATATTGTACTCCTTTCCTTTAATGAATTAATCCACTACTGTTGAGCCAACTTCTCGACAGAAATAAAGAATTATATTAAAATCCCATGAAGACTTCAATTGAAGTTCTGTCAACTCCCTATATGTTGCATGAGTTTTGTTTATTCAGAATCTTAAGCAATAATCCTTTCTTACTGTGTAATGATCTGCATTTTAGTGGAATCAGTGAACTCTGATCAGAGTTGTGTATGCCACCTTTCTTACACTGTTTAATTTACAGAAGGAAAAAAAAAAATACTATTGTCATTGGAAGTGTGATCCTCCTGATCTTTTAAGCAACTCCGTGATTGTTGATATTTGCAGGCACATATTGTTGCAGCTACTGGACTTCGTGCTTGGCAGCAAGTACTCAATCCGTTCTTTTTGTCTCTCATTTTCTTTCTTTCTTTCTTTCTTTCTTTTTCTGTATCTTTGTTATTTTCTAAAAGCTCAAGGTGGATCAGAAACAATATCTTATGCATAATAATAGTGTTGCCTTATGTTAATAAAAATGGCTTATGGAGAACTTTTGGGCCCAACACTGCGCACGTAAGAATGACTCAACTATTACTTCTGTCCATGTGTTGAATTTGTCTTTAGCTGCAACCCATGCATTCTGCCAAATAACTCTAAGTGAGGAGTGGGGTTTGAAATTGATTTTACAAATGCTCAGTTCTGTACTTCTTATGAATGATGTTTCGATTGTGTTGGAATATTTGTTAGGGGCATTAATTATATATATATATATATATATATATATATATATATATATATATATATATATATATATATATATATATATATCCCAATGAACGATTATCGAATCGTTGCAATTGATGTTTGATCCCGAAGAGAAGGAAGAGATCTTCGCTCCTCAAAGTTTACATATAACCATTGAAATTGCTTTTGTCCTGAGTTGGATGCTGCCCAAGAATGTCATTTGGGAGTGGCAAAGTGGCTGAAGCTGGTGGTGGAAGTTATTGGGGAGATCCTATGTTGAAACCCAATTTCAGAAGGGGGAGAAAAACTCATTTAGAATTAGGGTTATATCACTACCCAGTTCTTTTCTGATGTTAAATTAAATTGATATAAATTTCCTATGCACTTGTTATGCCCCTGTTATTGGCATGAGCAATTGAGCAAAAAACTTGATCGATGACCTCATAAAATATCAATAATGTTGATCAAAGTACTAAAGTAGGCACATTCTTTAATTGTTAGTACCAATAATTCAATTTTCTTGTCCGAAACTATCGTAGAGAAAAAAAAGAAGGAAAAAAGGCAAGAAACAAGAATTTTGTGGGGAACATTACAGAAAAAAAAAAACTGTCCCCTCCTTGGTTTGTAGGTGTAACTGGAGAGAGATGGAAGGAGTAGGCTTGAAACAGTAATATGATGCGGATGTGAGAGACTTCCACTCAATATCAATATAGGAAAGTTCAGTATGTTACCGAATTCAAGTGGCTCTTGTGGTTACCGAGGAGAGGTATAAAATTTCGACTGGATGGCGGATGGATCGAGCCACGGGACCATATTATTCTTTCTATTTATTTCGTGAGAGTTGAGGACAGCGGGCCCAATAGGCATAGAATGAAGCGTGCACAAAGTCCCGTTCGTATTGCCAGGATCCAAATACCAGACACACATCCCAACTATATATGCTGCAAATTTTCTACGGAAAGGAATACTTCTCTGTTTTTCTGTACTACATACATGTAATATCCTTCGTCTGTCTAATATAATACGTATCCGACACGGCACAGTTCAGATTTTGGAGTGTCTATACTTCTAATAAGAGATGATGATAGTTAAGATTCCTCCCTCTACCCAAATGAAAAATTCTGACTCCAAGCTGGCTATCGCGAATCCAGTTCGATGAAGATGCTGAAGAGGTTGAAACTTGATCTGATTGGGATAGAAATTATGTGTATACAAACCTTTGGAGTTCTGTTGATTTCAATTATATGAATATTATCAGGGCATTTCAAGCCTTTTTGTTACAACTTTGTGTCCTAGTGTATTTTAAAATATCTGAATGGTGTCCAATACATGTCGGACACGACAGGGCTCAGATTTTTCGGAGTGTTTCGTGCTTCCTCAGTCCTCATGCGTTCTCTTGAAAGAGGTTCGTCTACATTCAGCCCTAGATCAAAACATATGCCATGATCATGGCCGCCAGGTTTCATCCACAGTTACCATATCCGAAAAATAATAGTAGGGAACTGTAATTGCCCACAACTCTTTTACAATATTCACCGATGATTTTCAAAGTAGGTTACCAAAAGGAAAGCCATAAAATTTACTTTTTTACGAACTGTAATAGATTGAGGATAGTTAGTTTTGGTAATCCATCTTGAAAATCCGAAAAACACTGTAAAAAAATCTCGCTGGCAATTGCAAACCCTATTAGTAACCTGTAAATCATGATGGATCGGTAATAGAAACTTCTAACTATTTTGACACTCGTACCAAATTGATCAATATAAAGGATGTTCGGTAGATAGATATGCACATGAAAATTGGAAAACTATATATATATATATATACATATGTTTTGATCATCATTTTTATTACTCGAGCTGAAGGCTGAGCTTGGTGACACGCTGCTCTAAGCTAATCTTTATTTGTGCGAGCTCAGCTTCAACTGTGATTATGTTGATACTCTCTCAGAGCCCCTCGGCGCGGTCCTGCTGGACCAGATCGGCAGCCTCCAGATCGATCTCTTCCTCTTCGAGGACATGTCGGTGACCGCCTCCTTCTCTGACCTCTTCAGCATCTCCCACATCACCTGCACATCTTGGTATCCGCATGTTTGCACGTCGTTGTGGAGTTTGAGAATAGCACCCCCTGTAAAACCTGCAAATCAACGGCAAGCTAATTAGAAAATTACTTCAACCAATAAAACACTACTCTCTGCTGGACACGGGATACGAAACTATATGACAGTGTCATACATGCTGCTGGGCTAGGAAGAACCGAAGCCGCAAAAAAGAGAGGGTATTGTATCCGTATAAGTGTCTTTTTCGTGTGGGACACCGCTGATACATCATACACTCCAGAATTCACTAGGACACGGCAAAAACAGCATCTTGTCCAAATTGTGTTGTGTTGCATATAAGGTTCACGATATCGGAATCCGTATCGGACCATTACTATGAGTATCGGAATCCGCAGTATCGGCAGTTTTGGATCGGAGTATCAAATTTTTTGGGTATCGTAAAATAAATAGTTATTAATAAATTAATAAATTTTAGGAAAAAAAAATATTTTATACGTTTAGGCATAATTTTAAGTATTTCTTGTGCCGTTTCTTAAGTAATTCTAGAAATGAATAAAATAGTAGTCACCTTTGCTGATTAGTTATTTCTGATATTTTTTTTTTCTTTTACATGCTTTTACAATTTTACTATACTTTTATACCCTTGTTGATTGGTTTTTTTCGTTCAATTTTTTTTTTTTTTTTACCGAATTGACCGAAAAATAGACCCCCAAGGTCGGTATCGGTCGTTAACAGATCGGGACATGCCAAACCGTATCGATATCGACCATATCGGATCGGTATCGGTCAATACTGCAAACTATTGTTGTATATGTGTCCATACAATATAGATATTGGATATTAACATACATATTGAGACTTACAGCATCGTGGAAGCGTATTAATTCCATACAGAAGGGATCCTATTGCTTATGTAATTGGAAGTGAAAATAAAATGCTCATGTAATAGGTTGGTGATGGATAACGGACACTCATTACTTGATAATAAGATGAGTGAAGTGTGAATGAGAAGGTGCCCAAGATGATGCGAGGATACACCAATTGATTAAAAATAGGAAGCATTCGACTACAGAACATAAGAAATCTCCATCGAAGATTCGACATTTTCTACGAGTCTGACCTAACACCAACCCTCTACAATGGTGTCAAATTTTTGAGGGGCAGTTTTTACGACTCTGGTCTAATACCAACCCTCTTTGTTGGTGTCAAATTTTTAACGAAACGGTTATACGGGCATGAAGAGGATCATGACATAAATTTACTTCAATTGTTCGCTCTACCAAAACCCTATAGAAATTAACAAATAAAATATTCTTATGTGATAAAAGAATACAAGCAGCAAAGGACAAAATAGTTTTTACGATTCGGGTCTAACACCAACCCTCTATGTTGGTGTCAAATTTTTAACGAAGGGATGAAGAGGATCATGACACAAATTTACTTCAATTGTTCGCTCTACCAAAACCCTGTAGAAATTAACAAATAAAATATTCTTATGTGATAAAAGAATTCAAGCAGCAAAGGACAAAATTTTGGCTCTGTGTTATTCCTCTTTTCCCATGGAACAATTTTTTTCCGACAAATTTTATTCAAACCGTGTCCCTTATCCTACCAATTTTTATTCCATTGACGGCAGCCGACACTTTCAAGAATAAAGTGACCGAGTACAACATTGAAATCTCCTCCCAACTCCAGCTTGTAAGAAAGAAAGAAATAAGCAATAGATCAAAAAATATATATATAATTTAAAATGATTCGATAAACTTTAGCTCCTGCCCATCCATTCATCATCTAGTTAATTTCGGCTCAAAATGTTCATGTGGTGTCTGATACATACGTGTCGGACACAATACCATTTTTTTGATTCTGGTGAACTTAAGATCACGTTTTGGTTTGCGCCTTGAAAAGGAAAGTCATTTATTTTGTGTGTCGTTCATTTTCGTGTTTGGATTCTAAGTTAATTTCGGCTAAAAGTGTTCATGTCGTGTCTGATACATACATGTCGGACACAACACCATCTTTTATTCTAGTCAACTTAAGGCCACCTTTGTTTTGCGGAATTAGCGTCTTCGGAAAGAAAAGTCATTCATTTTTTGTGTTTAGATGCCAAAAAAATAATGAGCATAAAAGGAAAATAATTCCGAAGGAAAAAAAAAATAGAAAAAAAAAGTTCTTCACTCACCCCATAGATTCACTTTCCCAATTCTCACCCGAATGATTCCCTTTCCCTTCCAATTTTTCGAATCTTTCCAAACACCGAAAAAATATATATAAATTATAATTTTCCAAAGAAAAGAAAAGAAAAAAAGAATTGATTTTCTTTCCGCAAACCAAATCTAGCGTTTAGGAAACAGAGTTTCTAAATGAAAAAAAAAAAGTAGGGTTTAGTAGAGTTACGTCTCCAAAAACAAATAATAATAATATTTTTTAGTGCGTTCGGGAGTTATTTTTGGAAATAAATTAAAAATAAGTTAATTTTTTTTTAACTCCAAAACACCCCGAAACTGAAGTCAACAATAAAACTCGAATATTACATCATTTTTTTTTGTCAAACTCTATTTGTTTCCAACTTAAATATAAAAGTTTCATGATAAATTCTGGATGCAAAATCGCAAATTTCAAAATAAATATAATTCTATTCTCGGCAAACTTTGCCAAGTCCCACCCAATTTTACTAAACCTTATATTTAGTAAAAATAATAATAATAATAATAATAAAAATCGAGAGGCGTGTGGTCACCGCACCGTTCTTTCTGGCCTTGACTCGGGAGCAGACGACGAGCCAGGCGCGGCGGACGGGGCGGGCGATGCGGCGCCACCACCCCATGGATTGATCTCTCTTTCTCACCGCGCGGAGCACCGGAACGCTGCTCAGCCTGCGCTCGTGCCAGACCAGACGCCTTCTTCTTCTTCTTCTCGATCGCTGGAGCTCAGCGCTCTCTCTCTCTCTCTATAATTTTTGTTGTTGTCACTATATTTATGCTCACCGTTCTTTTATCCACTTATTACTTTGGGTGTTTTTTTACATCCACCTCCCACTTCAAAAACTATTTGCAAAGCGGGAGCTTTGACATGTCATGTTTTGTAAATATACAAATTGTTGTGTGTTGTTGATTCATGGATGGGGACTAGTTGACCACAAAGGATCTTCATGTTGTGCGGGTATAATCGCATCTACTTGTTTGATAATGGAATGGCACGTGAGGAACGGGTATGTCTTTATGGCAAAATTTAAACAATAAAAAAAATGTTTAATTTAATTTTGAGTTCTAAAAATATTCGAAAATTAGCATTTTTGGGCACGAAGACGTCTAGTTTAGAATTTGGGTCATAAACTGTTGATCTGTATAGACCATCCAAAATATATTAATTAGAACAGACTAATTAGATTTAATTTTCTAACACGGATAAATAAATTGAATCATAACTTAAGAAGAACACGAATATTTTTAGCAAATGCCTCCATTTAAAATATATAACTAGCATAGATCCTTATTATTTTAAAAAAAAAATGCCCTCACTCCTTTGTCAATCATCCAAAATTTTAGTTAAATAGTGGAGGTATATCTTAAAATTTTATTTATTCCATACGAAGGAATGGAGATATTTGCTAGTTTTTTTTTTTTTTATAAAAAAAGTGAAGGTATATGCTAGTTTCTCTATTTTGAATGAAGGTAGGCATTTGCTAAAATATTCCATAAATATTTTACAATTAATTAGATTTAAGTTTCTAAAAATATTCTTGTTCTTTTTGAGTTATGATTCAATTTGTTTATTAACATATTTTGGATGGTCAATACGAATCAACCATCATCTAAGAAACCATATTCTAAGTTCGTGATCCAAATCCTAATTTTCTAATAATTCTGGAACCCAAAATCTATAACCTAAAATTGTTAAGATTTTTTTTTTTTAATTTGTTTCGTATTGAATGGTTCAACAAAACTGTACCAATGAATGATTGTTGGAAAAAAAATAATAATGATAATAATGATAATTCTTATGCTCGCTACTTAAATAATTGGCAACCATAGCTAAGTTAATTTCTTTATTGTTTTGTTTCTTGTTTGATATGTGATTTGTATTTTTATAGTTCCATCCGACTTTAATTTGGTTGGAAGAGATCCCTATGGCTATGGCTATGTCTGGCTCCATGCATATTTTGGCATGTGGCTAGTTGGTGGGAGGAGCATCGACAAGGACAGAGAACTAATTATTGGAGAGGAGAACAATTCATGTGAAAGACTTAAATTTTTTTTAAAAAAAATTAAAAAAAATAAAATAAAAAAGACATAGGTTTAATTAGTGAAATTGTCAAGTAAATAATTTTTTAGATTTTACTAATTTGTGAAGGTTCCAAAACTAAATGTGTTTGCACTTGTCCAATTTTCAACTCCATGTCTCCATTTGTCTATCTAAGGACATCATGTTAGATCTAGATAGATTTTTTATTTTTGGATTATGTTAGTGGTCATTATGACTTTATTATTTTTTTTTTTTTTCAGTTGACATCTATGTACTTGTCTACAAAAGTATTTCAAATCTTATGTGAAATATTATTCCAAAACATGATTGAAGCTAAAACAAAAAAAAAAACTAATCCAAAATTGTAGAAGATAATAATAGTAAACAACTTCGACAAATAAATATGTTAAAATCAAATAAAATATCTTTCCACGAAAATAATTACTTAAGCTCAAGTAATATAAGTCGAGGGCTATCTAATCTGGCTGTATTTGTACCCTCTCTTTTTTCTAAAGGGATTATTAAACAAGAGGTAATCTCCGTTATCAATGTAAGCAAGAAAATTTAGCTGGTTTGTATTGCACTTATATTTCATCTAGTACTTATGTGTCAAATATAATGAAAGATTCAAACAATTTGTATTATGAATAGACACTTGGCCAAACGTTGTAGGTACTCGAATAGGCACTTTGTCACACGAACCCGATTGAACCAATTCGAGTCAGACCTGAAAATATTTATTAAAAAAAATGTAACAAAAGGATAAAATAAATGACTTTTTATTTTAAACTGCAAACAATATCCAATGTTTCGAAATCAAACATTTGAAGTAATTTTTGTGGCAATATTCTCAGACATGCACTATAAAAGTCGGTAACTAATATTGTAAAGTAAGAAAATTATCCTCTTCATTAAGGGGTGTTTTGTTGGATGTAATTTAAAATACATACAATATTTGTTGCTTCATTTTTTTTCTATTATAATATTTGGTTTCATGTAAATAATAGAAGTGCTCCAACAAATATTACATTAATTTTTGCAACCACCGTAATATTTATTACGGCAAAAAAATTGCAATATTACTTACGACCAACGTAACAAAAATAACGGCGAATATATAATCAACAAATATAACACTTTTATATTAGTATAATAAATTTACAATAAAATATGAGTTTTTACTTACAGTAAAATATGAGTTTTTACTTACAGTAACAAAAATTTCACCCATACATGTTATTTACATTATTTTAAATATAGATTTGTATTTGCAATATTATTTACCTAGAATAAAAAAATTATATATAACAAAAAAAAAATACTAAAATAACATTGAACTCCTCCCACCATCCGGGGCCTCCCTTCCTGGATCAGCTGTGTGACTAAAACAGCGTACAATTAAGCAGAAATTTATGTAAGAAAATATGTCAGCGGACCTCCAATCCAATCAAAGAAGGGCGCATCACCGAAAGCCAAAAGGAGTGACGTCGGAAGTTGAGCGATCGTCGACACGACACCGAACGGATCACCGATCGATGGTTTATGTATGTATGACTATATAGGGTGCGGACATGACCGAAGCAGTGGACGAGCTTTCTCGGATGCATGTCTCTATCATAGCGTTTGGTCCTGACATGGACAGAAGAGTGAGTATATATATATATATATATATATATATATATATATATATATATATATATATATATATATATATATATATATATATATATATATATATGGGAGCGGATCAAAGGCCCCGTCCACGGAGTCCCGTCGAAGCCCCGCCCCCCCTGCACCATCGGATCGCGCGGGGCCCGCGTGGGGCCCGCCCCCGCCCGCGCGATCCAACGGCTAAGGAGGGGCGGGGCTTCGGCGGGGCTCCGCGGGCGGGGCTCCCGATCCGCTCCCTATATATATATATATATATATATATGGGAGCGGATCAAAAGTCTTTCTTAGAAATCCTCCTAAAAAACTCTCTCACTCTTGGCCGTAATTTAATGTTAATATTAATGTTAATATTAATGTTAATGTTGATATTAACATTAATATTAATGTTAATATTAAAATTAATTTTAATGTTAATGTTAATGTTAATATTAATGTTAATGTTAATATTAATTTTAATGTTAAGTTTAATGTTAATTTTAGTATTTAATGTTAATATTAACATTAATATTAATATTAATATTAACATTAATATTAACATTAAATTATGGCCGAGGGTGAGGGAGATTTTTAGGAGATTTTCTAAGGGGGGCTTTTGATCCGCTTCATATATATATATATATATATATATATATATATATATATATATATATATATATATATATATATATATATATATTGTCACCCTCACTTTTTCAAGTTAGGGGTAAAATGGTAATTTTCCATTTTATAATATTTTTGAAAATTTTATTTCATGAATATTAATATTTAATTATTATAGGAGTCGGGTTCGAATTTTATCGCATTCCGAGTTAATTCGGGACCCCGGGAAAATTCGACTTGAGTCGTAATTAGCATGTTATTAACCATGGCCCACCACACTAAACTTTTAGGTTTAGGAGTTTGGACTAGTCCCCCATGAGTAATTAAGTTTAATTATGATTTTTAATTAATTTTAGCAATTTCCAAAATCCATTTTAGATTATTTTAGCATGTAGGCTTAGGGAGGGGCAAACTTGTAATTACAAGTGCCCCTACCCATGCTCCATGGCCGGCCACATAGTCCACCCCCTCCACCTCTCCTTTCTTCTTCACTAAGTTGTCACTCTCTCTCTTCATTCATTCTTTTCCAACTTCTTCTTCCTCTTCAAATCTACAATTTAGGTATGTCATTAACTCTCATTTAATTTCTCATTTTGCATTCATTCCTTCACATTAATTATAGGGAAGACCATTCTCTACAAGTTGACCCTAGCCTTTGTAGGTTTCCTTAAATTCTACTTTAGGGATTTATTATGATTTTACCCTCTTTTAGAGTGATATAGATATATATATTTATATGTGTGTGTATTTGTCTATAAGTATGTGTGTGTGTCCATGTGAGAGTGTGTGTCCATGTGTGTGTTGTGAGATTATATATATATATATATATATATATATATATATATATATATATATATATATATGTGTGTGTGTGTGTGTGTGTGTGTATATTTACATATATATAGATAGATAGATAGGTATATAGATAGATATATATATATATATAAAGAGAGAGGAAGTAGAGAAAGTAGGAGTAGAAGAATTAGAAGAAGAAGGGAAATAAGAAACAGCAGAACAGTAGCAGCAATAGCACTAGCAGGAGCAGCAGTAGGAGAAGGAGAATGAGAGAATGAGAAGGAGAATGAGAATGAGAAGGAGAATGAGAAGGAGAATGAGGAAGAAGAAGGAGAATGAGAAGGAGAACGAGAAGGAGAATGAGGGAAGAAGGAGAATGAGAAGGAGAATGAGAAGGAGAATAAGAAGGAGAATGAGGGAAGAAGGAGAATGAGGAGGAGAATGAGGAGGAGAATGAGAAGGAAAATGAGAAGAAGAATGAGGGAATGAGGAGAATGAGAAGAAGAATGAGGGAAGGAGGAGAATGAGAAGGAAAATGAGGGAAGAATGAGAAGGAGAATGAGAATGAGAAGGAGAATGAGGGAAGAAGGAGAATGAGGAGGAGAATGAGAAGGAGAATGAGAAGGAGAATGAGGAAAGAAGGAGAATGAGAAGGAGAATGAGAAGGAGAATAAGAAGAAGAATAGGAATAAGGAGAAGGCGAAGAATAGGAGTTTGAGAATGAATCAGATATGGGTTGTAAGGGTTGGTAATGATTAGAAATAGTCGTCTAGACCTAGTCTTGACCTTGGTTGACCATGGTTGACTTTTTAGACCAAAAGTCAACTATGGGTCAACACTTTACCCAATTTAGTCCCAAATTCTATTAGACTTGAACGGTTGACCAAAAGTCAACTGTTGGTCAATATTTGACCAGTTTGACCTAGGGTTGACCTAGAGTTGACCAGAGTTGACCAGGGTTGACCAGTTGACTAAAAGTCAACTGTAGGCCAACTCTTGACCCCGTTTGATTTGCTTTGACTTGTTTTGACTTGCGATGACTGGTATGACCTAGGGTTGACTTAGTCTGACTTAGATTGACTTGATATAACTTGATTTGACCTAGATTGACTTGACAGGACTTAGTGTGACTCAGTGAGACCTAGTTTGACCTAGATTTCATATCATTCATTGTGAATCATTCTTAACTTTGTTAAACCTAAATTAACATGCGATATCTCATCTTTAGGTCTCTGATTTCCACTCTGAGCATTGATATACCCTACAACTCAGGACAACAGGCAAGTACATTCACTGAAAGTTTTCATTATCTTGATATCTGCTATATTCGATTCAGTTGTAGTATCTTACTCGATTCCAGTCACGATAGTTCACGGACTAGTATACGTTGGATCATGACATGAGATGTTGTTCCTGGATTTTCTTGGTATATATGTACAATTCCTATCTTGTTTCCTGTACTTGTATAGACACCGATTCCTGAGAGGGAATAGCTATCCTCTTAGGAAATCCCGTGTCATGACGTGTCATGTCCAGGTCCATTATACTACTCGGGGATAGAGAATTATTAGGGGTTATGTGATCAAAGCCCCATGTCACTATTTTGCTTGCGCTACCCTCACCTCACGTAGGGTGTAGCAGATACCTCCATGTCCATGTTATCCAGATTGGCCGGCATGACTTTTCGTTGAGGTCACCGCGGATTGCCGGGCCAAGTGGATAACCCTACCATGTTTCCCTTGCCGATCACATAACGCTCTAATAATTCAAGGCACATTTTATATTTACTTATCTTATCATATATCCTGTTCTGTTCTACATTCAGTACTTTTCCACCATGCTATGATATTCAGTTACTCACATATTCTACATGCCTTTATATTGTATCTTGATTGGAGACTAAGTTCTGCTCGGGAGAAGGGTTACAACCTCGGTCCTTGTTTGGTTTAAGGGTTGTAGCTCAGCTTCCGAACGGTTCCCAAGTCTTCATATATCTTTGTCTTGTAGTTCATTATACTGTCTCTTATAGAATTTATCAATTTACATGGAACTGCTGTTAGTGCTTGTACTTGCTCATTTTCCTGACAGGATACCGTTATGATATATTACAGATGACTCTGAGGCAGACTGCTCGACCTATTATGGGCTCGAGCTAGATGGAGTAGTCCAGGACCGTGGCCTTATAGTAGAGCCACTAGACTTTGTACTTCTAGAGTAGTGTAGGTTAGCTAGGTTTGACTGGACTGCGATCCAGCTAGCATTATCAGACTGTTGCTTCTATGTTATATTTTGAGATCCTGTGATGTTGTATATATATCTGGGCTTGTGTTGGATCTTGGACTTATTCCTTTTTCATCTATCATATGTTTCCTTCTGTGCTATCTACCTTAGTTTTATTCTGTGATTGAGACTGTATTGCTATGTCACCTCCACTCGGAGTGTATATACTGTACAGGTACCTTTATACTGTTAGTCGTAGTATTTACAGACCTTATATACAGCGTTCTACCGCCGATACTGCGGCGTAGGCTGGACGTACCCACATGCTCGTGCCCCTCATAAGGGTGCGGGTCGTGACATATATATAGGAAGCGGATCAAAAGCACCCCTTAGAAAACCCCCTAAAAAACCCCCTCACTCTAATCCGTAATTTAATATTAATATTAATGTTCATATTAATGTTAATATTAACATTAAATACTGAAATTAATATTAAACTTAACATTAAATTAATATTAACATTAACATTAACATTAACATTAACATTAACATTAACATTAACATTAACATTAATATTAACATTAATATAAAAAAATTAATGTTAACATTAACATTAATATTAACATTAACATTAATATTAACATTAATATTACGAATTAGAGAGAGGGTTTTTTTAGGGGGTTTTCTAAGGGGGTCTTTTGATCCGCTCCCATATATATATATATATATATATATATATATATATATATATATATATATATATATATATATATATATATATATATATGGCAAAACATTTCCCATTTTATTCTATGAAAAGAAAGCCAGAGCTATACATATATAGTATACCAGAAGGCGCAAAATGACGAAGTATATACACGTATAATAACAAAAGGGGGGAGGACAGGAGTCCTGAGACTAATCCATGGATAGTAGGGAGTTCCAAAAAATCGCCTGGCCGTGATTGCAGTGGGATCTCTACTTACTGCATTGTCTGATAGTCTTCCAATCAGCTGGTCCGCGGTGAACTGATGGCCTTCATATCTAGCCTTGTTGCGGTTCTTCCATAGAACCCATATGGTTGCTGCTGCTACGATCTGGTGACCATGGGACGCAGCGTCCTATGCCGCAGCGAGGTCATTGAAGCGCCAGCTCCCCGGGTTCATCCCGCAGAGATGGAAAATGACACTCCATACTATGATCGGAAGGTCACCCCTACAGAAGATGTGGTCTACCGATTCCGGTTGACGATCCTTGCAGGATGTACATGCGGATGCTAGATTGAACCCGATAGTGTTGAGAGTGTCGTCGGTGGGGAGGATCATGCGCATGGCTCTCCAAATGATGAAGGACCACTTCTTGGGAATACATGTCTGCCAGAAGGAGGCGATGCTAGGGACAGGCGCAGCGGTGCCTTGTACCACTCTCTTGGCCGATTTGATCGAGAAGGAACCCGAACTGTCAACCGACCATCGGATCTCGTCCGCGTCGGTACCGAGCGTCACTCCACTTCGTTGGATGCGGTCACGGCCTCCGGACCGGCCCACTCTAGGACCACGTCCCATCTCCAGGTGTTACCGATGGGGTCCACATGTCCTTTATCTTACAATGCTCGTTTATTTCTGAGATATTAGAAAGTAAGGTATCTCCAACCCATCGTTACAGGAATGCCGACGAATCACCGTTGCCAACATAAAGGCACATCTCAGGTTCGGCCAGAGACCGCCTGATGAGCATGCGCCTCCACGCCGCGGAGGATATGCTGTTAGAGATGGCCGACGACGGGTGGGTGTACTTGAAGTATCTTGCCTTCATGAACCTGGTCCATAAGTTCTGAGTCGTACGGAGCTTCTCCAACAATTTCATCGAGAATGCTTGGACGATGTGGGACAGTTTGGTGAACCCCAGGCCCCCTTCGTCGGTGGGCTGCGCCATGGTATCCCAACTAGCCCAATGGTGTTTGTCGTGGCCGTCGTTGTGCCCCCAAAAGAAGTTGCTAAAGATACTTTCGATCGAAGACAACACTTTCTTGGGGAGGAACAAGCAGCGAGGGTATATATGGGAATAGATGTGAGGACGTATTTGATGAGGATCATTTTGCCTCCTGGAGATAGGTAGCATTATGCCAACCATGGAGCTTTTAGAAAGTAAGGTATCTCCAACCCATCTGATACGGTTGATGAGGTCCGCAAAAATGCCAGCGTTGGATTTTTTGTACACCAGGGGACAGCCCAGATAGTGGAAAGGAGGGTGCTTGATGGGGTAAGAGATGGTGTCGGATAGAACGGCCGCGTGCTCTCTCTTGATGCTGTGGTGGGCGTAGATGACACTTTTGTCCGGGTTGACCTTCTGGTCCGAGCACCTGACATATCGCTGGAGGGTGTGGTGGACAACTTCTACAGATCCCACGTCCCCGGATGAGAAAATTATGATATCGTCAGCGAATGCCAGATGGGTGATGATCGGGCAGCCACTGGCAGTATGATAGTAGTGGAAGTTAGTAGTGCTCGGCTGCTCGCCATCTTATATATATATGGAAGCGGATCAAAAGTCCGCCTTAGAAAACCCCCTAAAAAACCCCTCACTCTCAGCCGTAATTTAATGTTAATATTAATGTTAATGTTAATGTTAATATTAATGTTAATAATAATGTTAATATTAACATTAAATACTAAAATTAATATTAAAATTAATATTAACATTAATATTAACATTAACATTAATATAAAAATAAAAATTAATATTAATATTAACATTAACATTAATATTAACATTAACATTAATATTAACATTAATATTAACATTAATATTAATGTTAAATTACGGATGAGAGTGAGGGGGTTTTTAGGGGGTTTTCTAAGGGGGGCTTTTGATCCGCTCCCTATATATATATATATATATATATATATATATATATATATATATATATACAACTTTTGGTTAACGTCCGTTAGAAAATTTATATTTAATTCAAATTTTAAGAAGAACGCCCTTACCAAATGCGTTCTTGTGCTCTACATATAATTAGTAGAAACCTTGTGCTCTGTATATAATTTTATAAAATTATTGTGCTTCTACTGAAATTTTTTCATATATATATATATATATATATATATATATATATATATATATATTATATATATATATTATATATATATATATATATATATATATATATAGAGAGAGAGAGAGATGTGAGGTGCCACTTTATGGGTGGTGGTTATGTGTCACCCCCCATGCTACCATTATGCACCAAAAAGTGTGTGCATGATGATAGCATGGGAGGGTGACATATTGTCACTCCCATTTTCCGTTATACGTATTTTCAGTATACGTGTACGGATTTTCGGCCCGTATTTTGACTTGTCTAATCTGACGACCTATTTTGGCTTGACTTGGTTTACCTTGGTTCATTTTGGCTTGGCTTGGGTTGGTTTGTTTTGGTTCATCATGAGAGAGGGGGGTTGATATATATAAGTCAATTCTACTCTCTCTCCTCTATTTATTTCTCATAACTTCTCCATCTTCTTCATTTACTCTCTCCACCTATACCCAAGAGCTCTAGGCAAGTGCAACTTGCTTCATGATGGATCTTAAATTTTAGTGTTCCATTTTCTTCCTCTCCTAGTTCTAAGCCTCTTTAGAACTTGTCATTTTTTTATTTTGATGGATAGATTTTTGTAGATCTAAGTTTTGGTCTTTCTCATAATTTCTTTGGTTTTGATCTATGAAAACTTAGTATTTTTGAAAACTAATTATTCCATGTTGTAAAAAATTTTATTCTACCCAATTTTGACCTTTGAAAGGTTGGATTTGGACTTGTTTTGACCAAGTTATGGACTTTTGAAGCCATGGGTTCAATTCATAAATTTTCTTGCTGTTTGGAGAAGACAGTGAGCAGTGCGCACAAGCTTTTTAGCTTGCGCCACTGTGTTGCGTGAGCTCCTTAGCTTTGGCGCAACCCGGGGAGCCCAGTGCTCTTTAGCTTGGCGCAGCCCAGCCTCGCTCAGCCTGGCGCAACCTAGCCTTGCGCAGTCTAGTGCCTGGCGCAACCTGACTTGGCCCGACTTTTTTTGGCGCAACCCAGTCTATCTTGACCCGACTTGCCTTGGCGGAACTTAATCCGACCTTGTGCATTCTAGTGCCTGGCACCCCAGTGCCTAGGCGCAACCTAATGTTTGGGCGCAACCTGTAGCCTTGGCATCCCTTAGTGCCTAGAGCAACCTATTACCCTGGCACAACTTGGCTAATGCCACTTGTTGGCCATGGTACCCCTTGTCCCTTGTATGACCTGGCATTTAATTATTTGTTTTATGTTAATTGCTTATCATTTGTACTTGGCCTAACTTGCGACTACCCGATTTGATGATTGTGAATTCTTAGGCTTGACTTGTCTTACTCTAAAGCATGCTCACGACATGACCACACGAACACGATAAGACAACATGACAATGATAATTCCCCGATAGTGCCCCGTCGTGGTGCACTCTTGACAAGCAACCTGATATGATAACTCTTGATAGTGGCCCGTCGAGGCGCACTCCTGACAAGTAATCTTGACAAGTAACAAGTAACCTGGTCTGACATGACAATCTTGAACGTTGTTGTGACAGCTACCCTGACTTGTTAAGTAACTCTTGTCTTGACACCGTGGGTGTTTGTGCTTGTATAAGCTACATGTCTCGTCTTGCATCATGTCTAGGATATGTATTCCTGATTTTCACGGTCAGGGATTCATACTGAATCTGACTAGGATAATGACTAAATTGATCAAGTAGTTCGTGAAAAGATTTTCCAGCTACAGGCAGTCCCGTTATCTGGGCACTTTAATTGGACTTGTAGCCTGCCGTCAAGTAGGGCACATTTCCAGCACACTGTCATGTGTTGCACCTCTAAGTCACCTAATCCAACTCTCTTAACTTGTGACCGGATAACCTGGATTAAGCATGCAGGGCTTGTGGCTGCCGGAACATCTCATTGCATCTTGCTAGTAACTAGGTTTGTGATAACCCTAGTTAGTTAAAGTATCAAGCCGTACTCTTTGCTTGGCCGTGAATGATGGATGTAGTCCTATCTTGTCTGGTCTTGCCTAGATCCAGTACATGGCTATCTTAGGATATGCTTGTGTATGCTTTACTTTATCGATAATTGGTTAGAGACTAAGTTCTGTTCAGGTGAAGGATTACAACCCCGGTCCTTTTTTGGTTTACGGGTTGTAACTTGGTTACCAGAATAGTCTTTTAGTTATCTTATCGTTTATCACCCTAATTTCTCAAACTCATATCGTTCGTTATCCTTTATGTAACATGTGCTAATATGCTGGTTTTAGTTCTTAAGTGAAGCCTCCCTTGTGGCACTTGCTCTTTCTGGGATCTGACCCAGCTGGTTTTGTATGGCCAGATTTTGGAGTAGCTCTCGAGGATCTTCCTGCCTTCCAGCCAGATGGTGAACACCAGACGTAATCCTGGCAACGAGTGGGTTTCTTATTTGCTCTCCCACTTTATTGTAAATTATTCTTTTAAGGCGTTTAGCCACCGAGCAAGTGTTAGCTCGTGTTGAATTTAAATTCATGTCTGCCTAAGGGCTGTAACGTGATTGACAAATCCTAGGGTTGATCATGTATGACTTAAACTCTTGCTAGTCTTTGCATTTTGTATGACTAGTTTCATGATCATCTGAATATGTAATATTTGGGACGCCTTACTTTGTATGTCTAATGATCTACCATCTTGTTACATTTACTTGCTTGCTTGATATTGAGACAATAGGCTTGTTTTGACCCTAAGAGACTAATGGCTTTTCGTAAACCCTCATGCATCTAGACAGCTGTGACCGTATTGCGAGGTAAAATTCACTTCAATGTACGTAGCTGGCTGTGTCTGTCCTCCGCTCTCCAGTATTCTGGTTCTGGGACGTGACACATATAGCTACCTCACCGTGAGGTGGTACCTCACCTCCCTTACTCTCTTTCTCTCTCTCTCTCTCTCTCTCTCTCTCTCTATATATATATATATATATATATATATATATATATATATATATACATGGGTTATTTACACTAACTACCCCTATGTTTTTTTGTTTATAACACGGGGGTACTCCTACTTTTAAACTATTTACACTGACCACCCCTAATTTTTTGGTTTATTACACGGGGTACCCCTATTTTAAGATAAAAATAAAAAAAATTAACACTAACTACCCCTATTTTTATTTTATTTTTCTAAAGGGAGGGGTGGTCAGTGTATTTTTTTGAAATCAGGGGTATTCCTTGTTATAAACCAAAAATATAGGGGTGGTTGGTGTAAATATATATATATATATATATATATATATATATATATATATATATATATATATATATATATATATATATATATATTTGGGAGTGAAATTTTTGCCTAAAATATCCTTGAGTATTTTATAAACATGATGTTATTATATCAACTTGCATGTCATTTATGTTTAAGAGTCAAATCCATCAAGTTTGTATGATATGAATTTCCTTTTTTCTATACAATTTTTCATATTCCAATGGTAGTAAACTTTTTTGTCCTTACCATTTTTCAAAGCGGGATCGAGCGGGTGCACACACGGGCACCACGCGGAACATCTGATCCCCCCTTCCCGCCCCTCACAACACAAGGCTTGCCGACCCATATATATAATATATATATATATATATATATATATATATATATATATATATATATATATATATATATATATATATATATATATATAATGTGGAATTGAATTCACTCTGGCAACATACATTATGTATCTACCTGCATGGTCAGTTCTAGTAAAAATGTGATTAAAATGAAAGGCCATATATAAATTTTGGTACGATCTTGAAACTGGAACCTCTATATAATTTTTGGCGCAATCTTGAAAGTGGGTGCCCATGTAAATTTTGAACCGATCCTAAAGTGAAAATCCTTATGTAAACTTTGGACAGATCTTGAAAATTGGGACCTTTGTAAATTTGGGACTATAGGTGCATGCCTAGGTCGACTAGGCTTGGAGTCTACTCTGTCCATATGATATCCACTAGAAATAGAAAACTTATATATAACAGAAAGCTTATATATATATATATATATATATATAGGGAGCGGATCAAAAGCCCCCCAAATAAAGCCCCCT
The DNA here is from genome assembly GCA_029216955.1 of Iris pallida. Classification (NCBI taxonomy): domain Eukaryota; kingdom Viridiplantae; phylum Streptophyta; class Magnoliopsida; order Asparagales; family Iridaceae; genus Iris; species Iris pallida. The sequence continues at coordinate 9,417,360 of JANAVB010014600.1, forward strand.
AAAAACCCCCGAAATCTCAGCCGTACGATCTGAAATGTTGGAACCGTTAGATCGAAATGGGGGTTCAGTTCCAAAGGGGGCCGGTTTACCAACTAATGTAATGGGTTCAGAAATAACCTGAACGGCTCAGAAGCAAGAGAGAGAATAGACGAAAACACGAGAGGGAGAGGGAGAAGCCGATCGGCTTCTCCAAATTTCTCAGCCGAGAGAAACACGAGAGGGAGAGGGAGAAGCTGATCGCAAAAGCCCCTGCGACTACGTGCTCATCTTCTTCCGATCGACAACACGAGAGGGAAGGTATTTGCTCTTTCTCTCTGTGCTGATCTTCTTCCCTCTTCTTCCTTCTTCTTCCTCCTAAAATTTAACCCTAATTCTTCCTTCTTAAATCCGAAGACACATTTCACATTTCAAGTAGACAATAAACACCAGAGTACTTTTTCTCTCTTTCGCATGTCTAGCAGTTAAAATTTAACCCTAACTCTACTCAGACATGGTGTTCTTTATACTCGAACATGGTTTTGGTCTATTAAAAATCCGAGATTTATTTGAAGGAAAATTTAACCCTAATTCTTCCTCCTGAAATTAATTTGAAGGAAAATGGTTACGGCCTAATTCTAACTCCTATGGATTTTAGCCCTAATTCTTTCTTCTTCGATTTTTTCATAGAAGGAAAATGGTTACAGCCCATAAAAAATCTGAGATTTATTTGGAAAATTTAGGGTTAAATTTGTTTTTCATCTAAGAATTGTTTTGTAAGAATTAGTGTTAAATTGTTTTGTCATCTAAGAATTGTTTTGTAAAATATTTGTTTCCGAAAAAATCTTTCATCTACTCTCAATCTGTTTTAGGTTTGCCATGTCCGATATCTCGAGACGCTCCAACAGTACGTACTCTTCAAAGCTGGTCGAAGAGGAATGGAGGATTTGTTTTTGCTAAATTGAGACACATTTCACAACATGTGTGAAGACACAGAATGTTGGACGCCGATTTTGGGGGTATGGTAACTACAAATCTTCCAAAAAATACAATTTTTTTGAGTGGAAAGATGATGAATTTCCAGTCCAAGCGCAAAAATATATCCTTCGATTGCAAAAAGAGAACATGGAGATGAAGGAGAAACTATTTGATTTGGAAGCACAAATTCATATGAAAGAAAGGACGAATTCAAGGCCTTGCATTCTCATGTTATTTTTTTTATTGGTTTGTGTCTTGTTACTAGCAGCAGTCAATTTTTAGATGATTAATGTTTGAATTGATGTAAAATTTTGTTGTTTTGAAGACGTGGGTTGTGTTTGTGTATGAAGGAAGAAGTGAATTTAATGGAAAAGACTTTATTTTATTGATACTTGTTAGAAACTATAAATAAGAGTTTTAGAGTAGGACCTGTAGTGTATTGGAGTTGCAAGCCTCGTCTTAACTTACTATGTGGAACCGAGGTTAAAGGGATGCTTATTTCCTGCACTGGATGATCTGATCCTGCAGAAAGTCTGGATACATTTGATAGATTCAGTATCATATCTTCTTGTTTTCTGGGAAACACCTGTAGAAAGTCTGGATACATTTGGCACATTCAGTATCATATCTTCTTGTTTTCTGGGGAACAACCTACTATGACAAATCAATGCATTCAAACTTGCAAATGATACCATCAGAAAGAGTTCAACTGCATCTATATCTTCGACATTGAAATATTCCACAGACGACGAATTTGTAGATCAAGAGCAAAGTTGCCAAATTGGTTCAGAGATTTTGAAGGAGCAAGATCTGAAGCTTAGCTAAATCAAAAGGTCCCATTATCGCTAGGTCTCGTAGATTCATCATACATACTGGTAGCCATTTCCAGGGGATACTGATTTGGTCTAGTAACTGAGAGGAACCTGTGGCCAAGAATATCAGCAACTGAGTGATTTCTAATACTTGCACAATATTTTAGACAATAGTGTTACCAGCAAATATAAGAAAGATTCACTATGAGAAGACTACTGTTGCATGGAGTTGAGAATTGTAGCCTCCATAACTATATATAGATAGAGCTATAGAGAGTCCATCCTCGAGAAGTGAACTGAACTTACAACACGAGGCCTTATAAAGAACTACAAGGAATACTTGAAACCAGTCAAATTAAATAAAACGAACAATACACGCAGTTTTTATACAAATTTCTCTATGCTTGTAATCAATGTGCTTTCTGGAACTGCCCCAATCACTGCATCTTTCTTCTCGCCGTTCTTGAAAATCATGATAGTTGGGATGCTTCTAATCCCATACTGGGAAGCTATATCTGGGCTTTCATCAGTGTTGAGCTTATAACATTCCAGCTTTCCTTCGTATATCTTTGATAGTTTCGCAATAATAGGAAGAATCATTCGGCAAGGCCCACACCATGGAGCCCAGAACTCCTCCATAATCGGCTTGCCAGACTCCATAACAAGCCCAGAACTCCTCCATATCTTGTCAGCACATAATTCTTTAATCTGTCATTTTTCTGCATAGAAGAGGTAGATGATAAATTTTGTGCATTAAGTATCATCTGTCTCAACTCTGTTTCTTTTCTGAACTCAAAAACCTAATAGGCAATGCAATGGCTCAAATAACTGGGCTATGGGTAGGAAAAACACCACAATGCAGGTTAATAGATGTAAGATTTAAACCCAACTATGGGCAGGGACCTGGGGATGTTGGACTGAACAACAAGTGCAGGAAAAAACTGAACCCAAATGGATATGCTTCAGTACAAAAGGGTGACTCATGGATGTTCAAGGACAAGACATGTATGAATGAACCTACTGTCCTTATGAAAGGGCACTCCAATATGTAGGACACTCATTGAAGAAGGGGGTGGATTGAACCACAAGGGTCTGAATCAAGAGGGTTTAGCATTAGAGGCATGCAACAACACATAGATTCCTTAATGTTAGGATAGAACATAGTGTTTAAGGAGGTGAACCCATTCAATGCATTGGGCAGGACATATGTATAGGTGATGCAGGACATTATCTAATATGCAGGATATGAAGAATGCAACTGTGAGTGACATGAATATTTGGTGTCATGATGGACTGTATCAAAGAGGAATTGAGTAATATAGAATGCAGTGAATAGAATATATTGTATGGACAGAGATCTATACTCTAAGATACAGTGCATGAAATATGTAGACAGTATGGTGAATGCAGTAAGTAACATACAGTTCTGATACATGTTTGTATCAGACTGTACAGAGATGGGATGCATGCCATACTCTGTGTGAGGAATGCAGGACAAGTTATATGAACTTGTCTGAACCAAAATATGCAGGATGCTACTGAACCAAAGAAGTGAACCAAAGATGAGGCTTGGGTCTGAACAAAAGAGTGCTCGATTGAACTGTAAAAAGTGGGCAGAACCTCACCTGTATGAGGAGGAACAAGTTATGCAGAAATCAAACTAGTTATGTATTAACAAAAATATAAAGGTATAAGATGGAATTTCAAAAAATTGTAAAGGGTATTTTTGTAGAAAAATGCATGATAAGGTGAAGCATCTTTTAAAGGTAACCCCTTCCCTTCTTCCAAAAGCAGCCCATGAAAATTACAAATTTTCAGAAAAAAAGAAGCAAAAGTAGCTTTTTAACATAACTACTTTTCAGAATAATAGGCAGACAAACATAGTTATGAAAACAGTCTGATGCTAGCTATGACAAACATAGTTCTTAAGGAAGGGAGTTCAAAATCCAAGAAGACACATTTGTTATAACCAAGTTTGCAAAGCACTATCCAGTAACAGGTAGAATCACACTGGGTTACAATTTACAATTATGGGAATTGAACACCAGAAATACAAATTAAAACTACACAGAACAGACACACCAAATAATGGGATTGGGTGCCATATACTCAAATCATGCTGCTAATATGTTTACCTATATTACTGTGATCCACTATTGAAATTTCTAGAACTCAAATCCTACATTAATCTCCATAGTCACATAGTCCTGAATTTTGAATACACATAATAAGAATGTATGACTGAAATCTGAATACCATCATCTGTAAACAGTATGCAGGACAATAAAAACAGTATAAAACATCATCTGAAATCTGAATACCATAAAATCCTACCATTTGGGACTGGGTATACTAAGGTATGCATGACAACTTACAGTGTCTGGACTTAATCTTCCTCCTATTATCCAATATGTATGAATTCGTCATCTCTATCATCTCCTGCGTGGAATATATATACATAACATGAGTACAATAAAAAAAGTATAAAACAGTAAAAATAGGTATCCATTTCAACAACAAAAAAACATACTTGAAATGTTTTGAACTATCTTGGGGGTCTTGGCACAATTGCGACTATCATGACAATGTCCTTTGCAAGAATGACAAGTTCTCAGTTTTTTCTTTTTAGTGCAAAGCTCTAATCCACTCTTCATTCTTGCATCCTTTGAACCTGTGCCACTCTGACTTCCTTGAGACCTCTTCCTTCCTTTTGTTTGAGAAATACGTGGATCCAAAATAGGTACATCAATACCCTGATGGCCCTCATTTTCTTGAATTCTCACTTCATCTTCATTTTCTTTTTGAAGTAAAGCATCATTTATCTCCTGTATTTCTTTATAAGCTCTATCAAGTAGATTTGATAAAACTTTGTACCCCTCATTAGATTCACCCCCCATGTACGCCAATTGTGTAAATCTCCTGCATAAGTCACTGACTCTTGCGGCTTTTGATCCAAAATTATTATCTTGCATTTCTAAACCATCAGAAGCCTTCACTTTAGATCTGTTTGCATCATTCATCCACCTCTTCAAAATGAAATGAGCCGGAATCTCATCTACATAATATCGATCAAACACCATGAGGATATGCCTATATAGTATGCCAGAAAATTCAAACAATTGACATCCACAAAAGGCTTCTTTCGTTACAACATTGAATCTGACAACCCATTCGTCAGGGATACCCGACCTGTAACGCACTTCAAACGTGTGAATATCCCCATCAACCTTTGTTTGGTCCGCCCTAAGCCGTGGAACTTGATCACATTCTTTGGAAAATTTATCAAAAATGTTTCTTGTGTATATACCCGCGGAATGAGCCAATATCGGACTAGTGGTATTCAAAACACGTTTCTTGTAGATTGAAATATAATCTTCTTTGCGTTCTGACACATAGATCGACTCCAATGCTTGGTCATACTTCATTACGAATTCTCTCAGATTAGTCTTGCAAGTTACAAAATGATTGAAGAACGCATTATGGCCTTCACTTCTCTGTGTCGAGTTCATACATGCAAAGAAAGTGCATATTAGTCTTGCAAGTCACAAAATGATTGAATAACACATTATGGCCTTACTTCTCTGTGTCGAGTTCATACCTGTAAAGTGTTAGCCCAATGATTGTATCATGTTTTTGAATATGGTTAATATGTTAAGTTTAGCATTTCATTATCACTAATCTTCATACTATCGCTATAGCATTTCTACTTATACTTATACCTTTGGTGATATGTGCTTTTTGGTTTACATATTAGTGATATGAGTTTTTATTATATTTATGTTAAATATAATTAAGCTACCAAAATCAGAACTATGTTTTGATTATGGTTATTCAATTAAGTTTAACATTATGATATCACTAATATTTATGCTATCACTATAGCATTGATACTTAAACTTCGCATAGTCCTAATGTGTTTTTATCTTATCATTCTTGCTACATGTATATTGCTTTGTTCGTCTAACATGTATTTACAGAAAAGCAATTAGCAAGATCAATGTGGACATATGCAATGAAGAAATCATGGTAGGCCAAAGACGATGGATCCCACAAGATTTTTCTGAACCACCCGACGACATCTCTTGAGCCACGCACCGGGGGTTCCGCTGCCCGGTCAGCGGACGGGGGTCGAGGAGGCAGCGCCCCTCGTCGGGGGTTCGGGGGCGAAGCCCCCGAAAGGTATTCAGTTTTTACAAACTGGATATCTTTGGACAGCTGCCGCCAAGGAAAAAAAGTCAGCACCTATCAAAAGGAAGAAGCCAAACCATGCCATCATTATTTCAAGACTCTGAAGAAGCCTGCACCTGCCTAAGTTTATCTGGAGTCTGTAATGAGTCTTAGGAATTATTGTAAACACAAGAAATGGATGGCAAAATCGAAAGCTAGGGCAGAAATAAGCCCAGGATCATTTTTGGTGGAAAACGGCATACCGACGGTATACCGGTGTATACCGACGGTATACCGGTTTTTGTTCACAGAAAGTTTCTGTTTACAAAACCGGCATACCGACGGCATACCGGTCCATACCGACGGTATACCTCTTCCGAAACGTTAAAATTCCAACGGTCGGATTTCCAGCCATTAATGATCCTAACGGCTATATTTCTATCCGTTGCAATCCCAGACTGGTATACCACCGGTATGCCGGATCATACCGGCGGTATGCCGGTTCGTGGACTAAAAAGTTGCCTTGAGCTCTTTTCAATGCTTTGGTTATAAATAGCCTTGAACCCCTTCATTCAAGGTTGATGCTTTGAGCCTAAAAATTTCTAAACCACCAAAGCCTATCCACACACAACTCTACAAAGCTTTCATTTGCCATCCACAAATTGTGTTAGAGTTATTGAGTTGAAAAGTGAGATCTTCATCTTATTGCATAAGGAGATCAAAACCTATTGTGAAAGGTTGAAGTTGGAGAGTCTTCGTATCCAAACTCTCAGTTGAAGTTGGGGAGTCTTCGTATCCAAACTCTCGGTTGAAGTCGGAGAGGCCTTCGGATTATAGCTCTCGTGTAAGAAGTTGACGAGTTCTTCGGATCCAAACTCGTGTGTAACTATTTCCTCAAATAGTGGATTAAATCCGGAGAGAGTTCCGGGACTGGATTGCCTCTAGGGAGGATACCAGGATACATCGGGTGTCGGTATTGTGATTGCTTCTTCTCTTGCACTTATATTTTTAAATTGCCAATTAGCTTGTGCTAAGTGCTTGATTAGTTAGCTTGACCCTATTAACCCCCCCTCTAGGGTTTCTACAATTGGTATCAGAGCTTGGACTCTATTGTTAGGCTTAACATCCTTAGAGTAGATCCTTGTTATTTTTCTATGGCATCGTATTCTTCCTACTCCTCCTCCGATAAAGAGGGTTTTACTTCTAGTAGCATAGACAATCATGTTTCTTCTAAATGCAAGAAATGTTCTAAGTGGAAAGCCATGGCTAAACAATCCTTAGAGATTCTTGACAACCTTCATTCTACAAATGAAGAATTTTCTGAAAAGCTTGTTCATTTAGAAGAAGCTAATGAGTTATTGAGAAATGAAAACAATGATTTATTATCTAGACTTGATTCTCAAAACTCATCATGTGTTTCGTTAAAGAGTTTGAATGAGGCTTTAATTTTGAAAATCAAATCTCTTTCCTCATCAATAGAAGATCTTAAGAGGCAAACTCATGAGCTAAATCATTTGCATGATTCTTCTATTGACTCTTTAAAGAAACAAAATGATGACTTTATTTCTAGAATTGTTTTATTTGAAAAAGAGAACAATGCTTTAAATGTTAAATTTGATTCTCTTACTTGTATGCATGATGATTTGATATTAGAACATGATATTCTTAAGACCAAATCCATGCTTGCTCACTCTAGAGACATTCATCATTCTAGTATGTCACATGTTCATAACCATGCTCATTCTGATATATGTGCACACACTAGCATTAGATGCTTCTATTGCTCTCGTATTGGACACATGAGCTTTACATGTCCTATTCGTAGGAGTTTTTCTACCAATGCTAGAGTAAATAGTCTATGGGTCCCTATAGCTAACAAACATGGATCCAAGTTTATTTGGATACCAAAGTCTTCGCCTAATATTGTAGGTGGAGCTTCTTATATCGGGACATATCACCGAGGAGCGTGTTGGTGGTTGCAAAGCTCAAAGGTCATTTTCCAAGCAATTGCACCAACACAAGCGTGGCCACTAGAGCCACTTTGGTAACATGCTAAGCGATTCTCCTTAAATTGTTTATATTTGTAGAATCTAGCATGTTTCTCTTGATGTCTTGCTACTAGCTCACATTGATATCCTTCAGTTGCCTTCTTTATAAATCAATGTGAGATACAATACTAGCATGCTTAGTTATTTCTCTTATTAATTCTTTTATCTAGCATGACTAGTTACTCGGCTTAAATGATTAGTTCACACTATGTAGTTTATCACTCATTTTCTATTAAGTGTGACATATTTGATTTATGTATGCTTGTTTTTCTAAATCTCTATATTATGAAGCATGCATATCACTCTAGTCCATAGGAGCTTGATTTTGATTTGAGTTAATATGATTTTAACTCTCCGTCTTTAAAGTTTTTGAAGTAGTTACTGCTTACCGATTTCTCTTTAAAATATGTCTTATTTACTTTAAATCGGTATTTGCGAATATATGTGTTTAGCACAAGCCTTATATCACTTGACAAGTATATACTTATACTTCCATTTCAACCTTGTGCTCACATAATATATTCATTATTGATTCTCACATTTTATTTTGATTATCTTCTTATGAATCAATTATGTCTTTGCCTAATAAAGCTTATTTATATGTGCTTTGAATTTGTGATAGTTTTTCAAACTTTTATTAAGGATACATGACTATATTCATTAATATTTCCACTTATATGTAGATCATGTATTTCTTATGTTGATATTTTTTTTAGTATAAATATCTTTATGTGGGCATATGAGTTAAGCTAAAGTTCTATATTGACTTGAAGTGTATTTAAATATACTTGTTACCTTCAAACTTGTGTTTAACTCATACTCTAGCTATTGATTCTTTTGATCAAATTTGTGTATCTCTTTTTGAATCAATTAGCTTCTTCCTTAAAGTCTTCTTTTGATGATATTTTCTTGACTTTTTGGTTGGTATTATGGATACATATTCTTAATTAATTTTTGATCTTTTCATGTATGCCTATTCGTGATATATATAGTTTTATATAGTTTCATATACAAATGATTCCTAACTTTTGATATTTATTTGTTTTATACCTTTAAGTTGGGGTGTTGAGAGAAAATGTTTATTAGTGTCTTGTTCATGACTATTTATGGAAGTTCTTTTAAGGATCATAGTGTTTTGTGCTTTACCTTGCTTGTTAAATTCACCTCCTTAATTAGTGCACTTTTTCTAGTTTATATCCTTATATTTTACTATGGTGCACTATGAAAGCTTTTGAAAAATGTGTCTCTTGCTTTCTTTAAGCACATTTATAGCTTTCTTGATCTTAATGATCTTTCTTTGCTCATTCCTTGGGTTTATACTTCTTTTTGAATTATTGTTGCCCATTAGTTTTTGTAGCACATGAGAATACATGTAATTGTTACATCATACTTCTTATGACTTTAGCTACTATGGTTTGAGCTTTTGTGTTGAGATTTTTCCATTTCAAGAGAATACACTTATTTTATAATGGCTATAGTATTTTGCATTCTCTAGATCGATCTATCATTTCATTATCTTGGGTTAATCTCAATACTTGGCAAAGAGATTTATTTTATTATGTTTTCATGAATATCTCTTTTGGTCTATACTTGATAAGAGATTAATTCATTTATTTGTCATCTTATGCTCTTATCCTTGCTTAGTAAAGAGTCTATAAATCATTTTGTTCATTCAAAATGTATTGCCCTCTCTGTGAACTCTATGCTTGAGCAAGTATCTTTTGTGTTAGTGACTTAAGATTTAATGTGCACATTTATCTTGTTAATGGCTTCCCTCATTAATCTTATTTGGATTATATAGTTTACTTATTTGTGATATATTATTAAGCTATATAATTTTTGGCTCACTTTCACACATCTAGCTATATTTCTATACCTCAATCTATATATGATATGCTAGTTTACAAAAACAAGATTTGTGATATGCTTGATCTCTAAAACTAGTTTTACAAATTCTTTATTAGATATTGTTTTCCCTTAGAGGTTTGTGATTCCTTGTTTAACTTTCTTCCATACTAGTCATTAGCAAGTCTCTCTTAAATTTCTCTCACTTTTTGAGTCATGATTTTATCGTATTATCATTACATCTCTTTAGATTGAATGTGTGATCATTTTTTAGATTGACTCTTTTCCATATTCTTCATTGATCTGTAAGATTCTTTATAAATATGGATTTTGATTTTTCTCTTGATAAGATTTATCATTGGATCATGTTTATTCATTGTTTACGTTATGAATGATCCTAATGATTAAGTAGTCTTAAATTATCTAGTTATGAGATTATCAAGTTAATTTATTACTCTACTTTGACTACTCATGGTTTATCACATATGACCTCTGCTATTTGAACTTTATGGGTTATTAATTTACCATTAGCAAGGTTTGGTTTTATCCGTTGGATAAATATGTGGTACAACATACCTAGTCCATGCAAAGTAATAAATTGGTTGATTCTTTCTTAATTAGATAATCATGGACATGATGTTTGAATTTTATTTTTATTTTTATTTTATTTTTGAGCTTTATTCTGTCTATCATCATGATTGTTCTTAATTGACCTTATTCTTTTTCATGATGACTTTTTCTCAAAGGATAACATACATTGATCTATCATATTTAAATATGAGATCCTTCTATATAGACTAATGTATGTCATCTTTTGATTATACGTGCTTAATTCGAATATTCTTTTGATCCTTCATCTTTAGTGGCTATTAATTGTGTATCTCTTCTTGACTAAAGATGATATTATTCGTCTTTTGACGATATTGTAGCCTTATATGCATCGAGCAAGGAGGAGAAATCCATAGTTGATTTACCCCTAGATCTTGTAGTTATCTATTTTATGCTATAAGTGCTTTGGAACTAGATACGCATATTTTGAGGGGGAGCAAATCAATTGATTCTATTTATTTATACCCTTTAATATGTCGTATACCTAGTTCATCATGGACCCATATTTTCTTCATTTTCATATCTTATTGATTGAGGTCATGATATTTTTTTTATTTTGAAGGGTTTATGAGAGTGTATGTGATTGTCCTTATTATCTTATCTCTCTCTTTCATATGGTTTGAATATGTCATCTTGCTAATATTAACTTTCAGATCTTATCTTGATGAATATTATGCTTTCGTTGATTTGGCTTTTCTTTCATGCTTAATTGATCTGGCTTTCCTTGTTGAGGACTTATCCAAAATTCATGATTTTTATCTACCTTGGTAGTACTTTGAGGGAGAGCATTCAAGTCGACTGAATTTCTCCTTCTCAAGTATTTTTCTCCTTTACCTTCATGTTTATCTAAAGGGTATTCATATAGCATGATAAGGTAATTGAGTTCAAATGCATGAACTTAGATAAGCATATAGATCTTGCAAATAATGAGATTACTTTATATCAATTGCAATATTTTACATTGATCATTCTTTCATTTTGTTCCACTATTTATTTGTGGACAATTATGATTATTAATGGTTTCTTTGATCAATGTTTCAAGTTTACATCTTTTCAATTGGTATCAAGTTTATTTAATTTCATATCTCAATTGGTATCTATTAGTTGCAATTATCTATTTCTCATGGCTTTTGTTTGAAATCCTTTATTTCATAGTTCTCTTCTAAAACTGGAGCATATTTCATATCCTATTGTGTTTTGGATTTATTCCGTGGATTTCAAGTTGGTAAACTACTTATTTCTTGTTTTTCAAATACTTTTAGTTTTACCAACCATATTGTGTTTTGACAAGCAATTTTTTATTTAGTACTCTACATTTGGTATGTAGTTTTATACACTTGTCTTTACACACTTCTCCCATTGTTTTTCATTAGTATTCTTAATCATGATTGTCTATAAGTTCCCCATGCTCTGATTTCTATGCTTGATCACCATAGACAATTTTCTACTCCTAAAAATATTTTTTCCCCGAACATACCCCTCTTATTTAGGAGTCAACACTTATTCGTTTAACCAAAATCCCAAATTCCTTCACCTCGTTTTAATTTAGATCCGAAACCTCTAAATTCAGTTTATAAAATCCTTGTACTTGTTTAAGTCAAGTCTCGCATTTACTAAACTCCAATACCACTATGTCACACAAAATTTTATTCTTGTTTATAAATCAACCTTCATAATTTCCTCAACGTTCACCTTCAATTATTTTCCTTTGAATTCTACAATTCCTCCAATCATCTAAAACAATTCCTATAGCTTAAAATCCATGTTTTTTTTTGTCTCTAGCCACCCTCTTACAAAATCTGGTTCAACTTCGCATAATCATAGAATACAATCAAATTCTCATTTTCATCTCTAAATTCTACATAGCCTTGTAATAGCTCCCAAGAATCAATAACCAAGATTTTCTAAGTTCTCAAAACTAGGTTAACCTCTGATATTATTATTAGTTTTGAAATACATCCATGAATTACTCATAACCAAATTTTCTGCAATTATTTCTAAATTGATAACATTTATCACTCAATTCCATTCTAAACCTTTACCACATTTCTATCTCAAAATTTTTTTTTTTGACATCCAACATTTTGATTCCTACAAATTATCACATAATAACCAATTGCGTCATTTCCATACTAGATGGTTTACGTCACTTCCTCAACATTTCTCAAGCAAAATGGTATGAAGGTTCAAGAGTTTTCAAGGTATAGCTGACAGAATTATATACGAGACATGGAATTGATGTAATCAGGATAGTTGTATAAGACAAGGAATGATGGAAATAAAAATATTGGCAGAAAGAATGATAATAAAATCTGTTTTGCTTATCCGTTTTAAAAGAGGAACCTATTTTGAAATCCAAAGTTGAATTATCAAATTCAGATAAAGTCTAGCAAAATCATCGATTCATTGCATTAAGAAGAAATTCATGGAAGAAGTTACCCAAAGGTTTATGAAAATAGCTAAAGTTACTCCTAAGCGAAATAATGAGAGGCAAACAACAAAACAATTAATAAAAAAAAAATTTTGAAGGACTGAAACAATGTAGAGAAAACATGTTCAAAACATTTAAGGTACAAACTGATGATTATATGCGTCTATCCAAAATAATGGTACCCTAATCCTCGTCATACTAGTAAGCAAGGCTACGATAATCACAGAGTCCTCGACTTAGGCACATACCTCTAGAATCATGGTATTTAACATTTTCGCTGTGCCGCTAGCTTGGCTGCGAAAACCTTAAATTCCCACACCCGAGAAATATATCCAAGTCAACTATGTGTCCTCACCATGCTGGCTAAGATGACCGTAGAAGATTAGATTTCCATAACTTAGATGACCTAGCCCATATAATTTCATCTTGACAAAATTAATTTAAATCAACAATGAATATCCAAAATCAAATCAAATTTATCAACAAACCTCAAGATTCAAAATGAACAAAATTCATTAAATCCTATAAATACAGACTCGGATGCAACACTAACATCAAGACTCAAAATTCAACAATCTTCAATTAAATCAATAAATACAAACTCACTCAACAATAATCCATCAAAATCAAATTCGATAACAGAAATTAAAGATAAATCAAATCAAGGAAAAGAGAGTTTTCAAATCGAAGTTAAATAAGATTCTCGAGGGTCGTCCCAGGAATCTCTCAAGGGATCCTAGTCGTGATTGAGTATCTTCAAAAATGTATCCTATTCCTACTGCAGGCTGTAGTGGTACTCTAGTTCGAATACCACTACACTTTAGTCTCGACCTGCATGGGCCACCACTAAAAACGTGTCACGACCCGCGCCCTAGGGTTAGGGAACGAGAACGTAACGACGCCCAGCCTACGCCGCAGTGTCGGCGGTAGAACGCTGTCCTAGGTCTCAATGCATCTAACAGTATATGACTAACAGTTTATACTCCCCGAATGGGGGTGACATAGCAGATACAAACTCAATCACATCTAAGGTAGAGCATGATAAGGATAGATAAAACATGAAATCCAAAATAAATACAGGAGATAGAAGTCTAAGTGTCTAAGATACATGAACCCAGAAGTACATCTCAAAACTCAAATAAAGATACAGTAATCCACAAAGTAAATACAACTCCAGACAAAATGAAATAACTACCTAAACAACCTCTAATGTGTCTCCTCTAGGCTAGCAGGCACCTCCAGGCTATCTGTAAAATTTATCAACAGGTCCAGTCAGGACTGGAGCGAGCACAGTACATCTCAACATATCATAGCAGGTTAGAAAACATATAACATGCAGTAAAGTAAGATACAGGTACTGAGGAAAAAGCAGTATGTAAACAGGAGAGCTGTAATAGAAATATCTACTATACATAAAGAGCTAGCATGTGACTAGTGAGTCAGAGTAAAACATGAACATGTAAATGGCCTGGGATGATTCAATGAAGACACTACGGAATGATTCAATGAAGAAACTACTGGTGTATTATTCACATGTCCACTTCTACTCCCCCGTACCCCCAATCAATACACAAGGATCCAGCCAGGTTATGTTATGATACTATGTTCAGACCCCGAAGGTGATAGACCCCGAAGGTAATAGACCCCGAAGGTAATGGACCCCGAAGGTAATAGACCCCGAAGGTGATACATAGTAGTCCCATAAATGGGATAGGGATTCCAGGATGACTCTGTGATCATAAGAGTATATGTCACAAGTGATCGAAGAATCAACGAAGCATAGTGATACGCCATGTAAGTGAAACGCACAAGCATAGAGTACCCGATGCTCCCTAAGGATAACATCTCAAGAAAGGATCCATATAGTACCAATCCGTGTGACCATCGTGACAGTACAAGTAAAGTAATCTACTGCAGGAAATAATTCTAAGCAGGATATGAAATGATCAGAGAATGTACTCGCCTCGATAACCTGAACAGCTGATAAGTATAGGAGGTCCCACTGAAGCCACAGAGTCCTATTTAAAGCAACACAGGTTACAAGGGGTTCAAGTTGTAATAAATGAATCTCTATAATCAATCTACATTATTCTAGGTTCTTCTAAGTCAAAACAACTCTAGGTCGACTCCGGTCAATAATCTAGTCAAACTAGGTCAAGTGTTGACTTACAGTTGACTATGGGTCAACTGGTCAACTCTGGTCAAACAGGGTAAATCTAATCTAATTATTAAAGTGTACTTCGTTATTTGTACGTCGAAACTTACGGCACGCAAATCGAGATAAGAGGATTATCGGTAAGGTTGATAATCTTATTATAGTGATCCACGTATCCAACTTGTCAATTTCAGCGATATGAGATCACTGGAATTGGCTGATCTCAGTTTCGTTGTACTAATCCCGAAATACGAACATTATATGAATTAATTATTAATTAATTATAAAAATGTTAAACTCAAAGAAACTATCAACAAACATTGTCGAACGATGAAATAGACATTGCCAACGTGTCCGGAACGATCAAATTAGCTAGGATAGCCTACCCAACGGTCCAATTTTGACACAAGGGCAAAAAGGTAATTTCGGGTCAAAACGGTGTCCGTGTCGGAGCCGTTTTGCACCGAAAAATGTACAAGAAAACAAGTCCATAAAATATAACAAATTATATGTCCACGCAACCAGAATGTCGATACGAACCCAACGGTATCTCCAGAATTGGATTCCGTTGACCCGATCTCCATTTGGCCCGTTGACCAGAACTTGGAATTCCGGTTTGCACGGAAATGCGTGCCGGAGCCAAAGTTCTCAAAACTCAGCAAACTACCTGTCAACGAGTCCAGAATGATGATACGAACTCAATGGTATCTCCGGAATTGGATTCCGATGAGCCGATCTCAAAATGACCCGTTGACCCGGATATTGGTATCCGACTTGCACCGTAATGCGTGCCAGACCCAATGTCCACCAAAATCTAGCAAATTATATGTCAACGAGTCCAGAATGACGATACAAACTCAACGGTATATCCGGAATTGGATTCCGATGAGCCGGCGCCAAAAAGTCCCGTTGACCCAGAATGTGGGACCCGCTTTGTACCGAAAAACGTGCCCAGGCCCACGTTCTCCAAATCTAACAAATTTTATATGAAAACATGCCAGAATGACGCCACGAATCTAATGGTGGTGTCAGAAATGAAATCTGGAGTCCCGTGTTCAAAAATGGAATTTTACAAGTTGGAAATTACGAATTCAGACGGCCAACTTTGGCGTCGAATTCAACCAATCAAACAAGCTCAAACTGAAATGAAACTGAAGGGGTAGCAAGAGGGTTATACCAGCTTCGCACCGGAACTGGTAGCACGCCAAACGGAGCTGCGGTGGAGGAGATACAAGCTGACGAAGTTGGCCCCGCAAAACTGTCCAAATTTAATACAATTTAAACGGTCAACTTGGTGGCCGGTTTTCATGTATCAAACGATAAAATTAACGGACGAAAATTGACAGTGATGAAGGTGGATATACTGAGATTGTGACGGAGCAAAGAAATCGCCGATCCAACGGTCGGATCTCCGGGAAAATGCGCGCGAAGTCGCTGCAACAGAGCGCCAAAACGGACTCAATCTCGCGCGCGTCACGACGGGATGTCGTTCAAAACGCGCCTATACGTCGCACCGGGGAGCAAGGTGGCGGACCCAGGGGGGTCGCCGGAGTTCGCCCAAGGCGGAGGAACACGGCCACGGCGACGCGTGGCCGGCGAAGGCGCTGTACGCGCTCGTCCGCGCGCGGCAAAGGGGCGCGCGCTGTGCTGCCATTGCAGCTACTGCTGCCAGCTGCGCGCGCTGGTGGTACGCGGCGGCGCGGCGCGCTTGGCCCGGCGGAGGCGCGGCCATGCGCGGCCAATGGCGGCGGGCACGGCGGCGGAAATGATGGTGGTGGTGATGGCTGATTGTGGTGGTGGCGGCAATGAGGTGGAGGAGATGGAGAGGAGGAGGAGATGGTGGGGTGCTGCGTGGAGGCCATGGCCGATGGCCAGAGGTGAGGGAGGAGGAGCTCCGGCCATGGTGTGGTCGGGGTGTGCATGGGTTGAAGGAGGGGTCGGTTTGCTGGTAGAGTTGCTGTGTAGTCTTGCTTGCATGAGTTGTAGGAAAATAGTTAAGGAAGGGAGAGAGAGAAAGAAATGAATTAAATGTGAGAGAGGAAGAGAGAGAGAGAGAAATTTTTGGGAGTTAGGGCCGGCTGCTAGGGGGGGTTGGAGATGTACCATGTAGATTTTAATGGTTGAGATTTTGTTAGGGAACAAATGGCTAGGATTAAAAATGGAAAAAATAGGTTAATTCTATGGGAATTAAATAATTAGAAATTCCCAAAAATATAGAAAAATATGTAGGGGAGTACCTAATATTTTTCAAGGGAAAAGAGGCTGAGGGTGGTGATGGAGGATAATGGATGGTGATGATTAATTTGGGGAATCAAAATGCTACAAATTAATTTGAGAAAAGATTGTCATTCCTAAGGGAATTAAATAAACGAAAAATTCCAATAAATATTAAAAAATATGTAGAAGGATATTTAATATTATTTTTGGACACAGAAAAAAAATGAGGGTGTCCCGATGGAGGGTAACACAAAGCTGGACTGGGCTCGGTGGAGCCGGATTGGGTCAAAATTGGACATCGTGCAAAAATAGAATTAAAATTAGGAGTTGATGATCATGAGCGAATAAGTAGCACATGGGAATTCCAATAAATGGGGCACAAGTGGCGGACGGATAGTAGGCTCAAAGTGGGCCATGTCCATAGTTGGGGCTGACAGGTTTTGGTCGACAGGGGACCCGCAAATCAAGTTGGAAAATGAATGTGACGCCGTGGCGCAAAATAAAATCGGGTCACGTGTCGGAAAAGTTGTGCGAATCAAATGGAGCCCGAAATGACATGTCTGAGTGGGAAACGAAGGTCATGGGTGACGAGCGTCTCGAGTAGATCATCAATGAGGAGTTGGTTTCAAGGAAATGGCTGGTCTGGCGCTCCCAATTTAAATGTCATGGTAACGCGCTGAAAATGATCAAGGAAAAGAGTGGAAAAATCAATTACTGATCGAACGGTCTAATTCGACCCAAAGTTCAGCGAAGAAAAAAAGAACACAAGAGAACAAGTTTGGGTGGGACACCATATACCGTCATGAAGGTAATCGTGTCCACTCCAAAACTCGTGAAGAGGATTTCCAGAGTTGAACATCCCTGATACTCCAATTATCATTGGCATGAAAAAGTACACTAACAGATAAATAAATAGAATAAAATATTTATCAAACCAAATAACCAAAAAAAAAAAAATGAAAAAAAACCAACCCGAAATTCAGGGTGCTCACAACTGCCTCTTAGGAGGATACCAGGATATATCGGGTGTCGGTATTGTGTTTGCTTCTTCTCTTGCACTTATATTTTTAAATTGCCAATTAGCTTGTGCTAAGTTCTTGTTTAGTTAGCTTGACCCTATTCACCCCCCTCTAGGGTCCCTACAGCTAGATGCAGCCAGGACCCCAGAAGCCGAGAAGGTGGCCGTGGTGCGCCTGCAGTTACTGGATCTTGCCCGCAGCTGGTGGGCGGCACAGGCCGTTGGATTAGTGGCGCCCATTTCTTGGACAGTATTCGGATAGAGATTCCAGGCCAAATATTTTGATGCTGTAGCTCGATACGATCTACAGACGAGGTTCACCAATCTGAAGCAGATGGGCAGGACGGTCGATGTATATGTGGCCGAGTTTTCCAGGCTTAGTCGGTTTGCTCCTACCCTGGTAGCGACCAAGTTTGATAGAGCCCAGCGGTTCTAGCAGGGACTTCACCTGGAGATTTTGTTGGTAGTTGAGGAGTTTGAGTATCAGACTTTTGATATGGTATTGAGAGCAGCCAAGAGGCATGAGTATACCTCCCAGAGGATCGTAGATAGGACCGGGGGTCGGAAGCGATCCCATAGTCAGATGAATCAGTCTTCAGCACCAGCCCTAGCGGCCAGAGCTTTGACCATTGGAGCTCCGAGGCAGACAGCCTCGGTGACGTCAGTTCAGCATCCAGCCCCGACGCACCCTCAGCAGCAGAAGCAGAAGCAGTCTTCCGCAGTGGGATGTTCACACTACGGGAAGTCGGGGCATGTGGTATCGGAGTGTCGCAGAGCTCAGGGTTTGTGCTTGGTTGTGGGGCCCCAGACCACAGGGTTGGGAACTGCCCGAACAAGGGGAGTTCATCGTCGGCCTTCTCTAGTCCTTCAGTTAGAGGACCAGCACCAGTCCAGCAGCAGCAGAAGCTGCAGTACCCATTCCCGAGGCCGTTGTCGACACAGGCCCAAGCATTCCAGCAGCAAAGACCGCAATAGTATGCCCAAGCCCAAGCCCTAATCTAGAGCGCTACAACAAAAAGGCCTATTAATAATGCTCGATAAGACGTATTGATGACGCCTGATACCTAAGCGTTATCAAAGTTCGAAATACCTTTTTTCTATGACGGTTTGGGCTAATTCTGGGCTTTTTATAACGTTTATAAAACAAAGCGTTATTAATATTTTAGAGCGGTGGCAAACTTGTAATTAATAAACTTCCAACAAAACCCTTCACACCCGATCTTTTTCAGAGCTTCCCTCCTCCCCCCCTTCCCTTCTCTCCCTGAACCCTAAAATTTTCCTAAACTCTAATTTTCTCAAACCCTAACCTTAGCCCCAACGGCATATCCGTAATTCTTCGTCTTTATTGGTTTGATCACTCGTCCTCGTCTTCTACACTCTCTAGAGCTCCAAATCAAGGAGAAAAAAAAATGTCAGTCTCCTCTTCTCTCCTCTCTCCTCCTCCTTCTTCTTCTTCTTCCCAGGTTTCTCTCGATCTCCTTCCAATTCGACAGCCTTTCCCACCGATTCTATTTTCAAACTCCATTTTTTTTGTTCCTCCTCAATCTATTTGCAGATCGGAAGATGGAGCTCGCCGGTCCGATCGTCGCCGCCGAATCTCGCGTTCAGTCTCCACCGATCCTTCGCCAAGGTCTCTTCCACTTCCGATAATGGCTCCTCCGTCGATACCGGTAAGTTTTTCCCCCTCTCCAGACCTGCCTTTCCTATTTTTTGCATGTATTCTTTTCGTTTTGATTTCTCGATCGTCGCTAGGTCTGAGCACTGAGCTGGACGCGGTGTCGAGCTTCAGCGAGATCGTACCGGACACTGTCGTCTTCGACAATTTTGAGAGGTTTCTTTTCTTCCTCCTCTCATCACTCGTTTGATTCATAATTTTTTTCCTTCTTATTGATTTTGTTGAAAAAATTTAGGTTTCCGCCGACCGTCGCGACTGTGAGCTCTTCGCTGTTGCTAGGGATCTGCAGCCTTCCCGACACCAAGTTCAAAGTGAGGATTTTATTGCATAGTGACAAAATGGTTAGAATTATTCTAAGATTGTGCTTCTTTTTCTTTGTAGAGCGCAGTGGAGACTGCTTTGGCCGACAGAGAATGCTACGAACAGGAGGATGCGAACCGACGGATGTCGTGCTTCTTTAATGAGATCTATTTTGATATTTGTGGTGTTTATAATTGGTTTGCTTGGATAGTGTATGGCAAAAATAGAAGCAAAAAAATATGAACTTTGTTTTTTGGATTGGCAGGCTCTGGTGAACGTTGGAGCGGACTTAGCGAGATTAGTCCCCGGGCGGGTTTCCACCGAGGTGGATGCTCGTCTGGCTTACGACACACGAGGCATTGTTCACAAGGTATTGCCAAAACACAACATAAATCATCAATTTTGTAATTAGTTGGAGGAGAGGAATAAGATGTTATCATGTGAGTTATGTAGGTACATTAAATCTTTTGATTTGGTCGAATTGATTGGACAATAAGAATGTGTTATGACCTTGACGATTCCTATTGGACATGACACAAGCGTCCATCCGTGTGTCTCACACTTATGTTTTACTGAATTTATGAGATGAAGTTCATTGTGGTTGACGTGGGTGGCGACGACGAGTCCGCCGCAGCTCAGCCGGGTCACCTGAACGAGAAGCAGCGGGCAGCCGAGCACCCCTCCGGCTGGTTCTGGGTTTGTCCCAATGGTAATAAAGAGTGCCACTATAGGCATGCTCTACCCCCTGGATATGTCCTGAAGTCTCAGATGAAGGCTTTATTGGAGGAAGAATCAGAAAAGATAACCATTGAAGAGGAGATTGAAAATCAAGTAATTGTTATATTTTCTGAAGTAGTTCTTTCTAATATCCATTACTTATGTGAAATTACAATTATAGCGACCTCTTGTTATTTAGACGCTAATGACTCCATTGAGCTGACAACTAGCTTTTCTCCAACAGCGTGCGAAAGTTGCTACAACAACTCCTATGACTCCTGAATTGTTCTTTCAATGGAAAAGGAAAAAGATGGAAGAAAGAGATGCTGGTCAAGCTGCAAAGAGGGCAGAGAGGGCCAAGAATGATCGTATGAGGTATTTGCTTAACCTCTTGGCTTTCCATCCTTGAAGATTCTTATTTGATTTAACTAACCGGTCAAAACTATTTCCTTTTCAGCGGCCGTGAGCTGTTTCTTTTAGATGCTAGTTTGTTTGTGGATGATATTGAAGCATACGAGAAGTACCAAAGAGAACCTGAGGATAGCGAAGATAAGGTATCCCTATTTGTTTTCCTTTATGGTAATAGTTTACTTGTGTAAAGATGAGAACATTATCACACAACAAGCCATTCTCTATGAAGTAGCGTTATGGATATGGTGGAACATGGCCACCTGTTATTACTGCAAAGTAGGATTGAAGAACAAAGGTAATGAGACGATGAATCATACATGTGTGCATGCTTGTGTACACAAATAATGGTCTATACCACAGTAACATGATACAGATGATGCATCCTAAAAAATGGTACGTAACATGAGAGACACAAAAGACATGGATTTACCATAAAATTCGTAAGTTTTGTTAACATTAGTCTTTATCAATTATTTGTCTTATCTGTAGATTTATGTATGGTAATCTTGACCTTCATACAAAGGTTTGACTTTATGGCATCAATATGGCTTAGTTCTTTGTTTTAATCCTCTCGTAGGAAAACCTGAGGATTCCTGTGAACATAGAGGAAGGTTTTTATATTTGTGTAAATGATTATGTTGGCATCTCTTTTATTGGAACATGTACCCTACATTTTTGTCCAATGCTTCAAAGTATCGTCTCACAAGTTGGTACGCGGCTAAGAAGTTGTCCTTAATTATATATAATAAAATTAACACATATGAAATGTGTACGGCATGTGTTTGTTGATTATGAGTGTCCAAGGATTATAGTCTAAGACATGCCCACATTTATTATCTGATTCTACTATTACATCAGTAAGGTTTTCTGTCAGGTGGTTTCTCTGTCTTTGCTGGTGTTGGGGAGCATACTCGCGAGGGTAATGACTTGTACAGGGAAATGATTGAGAGTGGTGTGATTAAGCTTGGAGAAAAACAGGTACTTGTTCTAGGCTACTTTGGTGTTTCTTCAATCAGTTGTGTTGTATTATTGCTTCTGAAGTTTGGAATCGGTTTACATGTTGTAGAGTGAAAGCAAATGTGCTCTTGTGTACGGACAAATGAATGAGCCCCCTGGTGCTCGTGCTCGTGTTGGGTTGACTGGGTTGACAGTTGCCGAGCATTTCCGAGATGCTGAAGGGCAAGATGTGCTTCTCTTTATTGACAACATTTTCCGGTTCACTCAAGTAAGCTTATAGTAACCTGTACATGGAATGATTTTCTTGTTATGCATATGCATGTTTTATGGCTCAGTTTATCTTCAACTTTTCAGGCAAACTCTTGTTAACTTTCTTTAATTTATTGGCTTGGTAAAATCCAGGTTGATTGCTAGGCTCACATTTCAGCGTTGATTACTAAAGTGCTAAGCTGACATTTCCGATTTTTTGCAAAAAGGGCACAACGTGACGCTGAGGTGCATGCAGGCGCTGGTGAGGGTTCAGGCGAGAGTAAGGGGTCAGAGGATGAGGCTCTCCCACGACGGCACCGGCTGCAGTAGCACCAAGTCGTCGCTCAGCTGCGACACTACTTCTCTTTGGGACTCCCGATATCTTCAAGAGATGGCAGAGAGAAGATCCATGGTCAGAATCTATTTAAGTAAATATTTCTAATAATTTGGTTAGCAAAAGAGAGATTTATTCCTATTTTTTGGGTACATTCTGTATTTGGATATTCAATGTAATGAAGATGTTGATATGTACTCTATTTTGAAAAATGTAATAAAGATGGTGATATATAATATTAAGTTTTTGGAATGTAATATATACTGTGCAGTATAGAGCATTATAAATATGCTAATTTGAATAGTATAAAGTGTTATAAATGTGCTGCATTGAGCCTATACATATTATCTATTCATGACGTTTTAAAATTGTTCTGAATTGTGCACTATATATTAACTATTCATAACGCTTTTATAGAAACTATTCACGACGGTTATTTTATGACACTTTTAAAAAATATTTATAACACCCATTTTCATAACGGTTGCTGTGGAAAAAAAAGTGTCATGGTTCGTCATTAATGACGCTTTTTAGCCGTCATTAAAAGGGTTTTTTGTTGCAGAGGAATTTTCAGCAGAGAGGACCCGCACCCAGAGGGCATGGTCAAGTACGGGCCTTGACCATGGGAGAGGAAGGAATACCATCCGGTGAGGTAGTGGCAGGTACTATTTGTCACGTCCCGACCCGGAATCACCCGAATCATCGTCCTCGCTGGAGCATGATGCCGCACGAGCCTGGATTTACGCTCGTGTAAGGCAAGATGACAAGTTCTTAAATGGTTATCTTTGAGATGAACGTTAACAACGAAAGGCAAAATAGGGTATACGAAAACGATTTACTTTATTCGAAATCAGATTACAAAGGCTTTCGATAGCCCAACGGAATTTGCCAGATTGGCTACAACACTCAGGTACTCTCTTGCCCACAAAGGATTTTACCGTTTCATACATCATGCCTTCTATATCTCGGTCGCATCAATCCTGTCGCGAGTTCGAGCGTCAATGCGATCGCACGCTTCAATACGCTTCGGCATTCTAAGCCTCAACGCGTTCAAACAAAGCTCCACCGCGAGCAGACCAATCCCTGAACCTGCTAGCAAACTAGTGGGGGATTAGTACTTTCGTCCTCGCTGTACTGATCAAAAACCCACTTAACAAATCGACATTTAGTATTGTATTGATTCATGCAAACATACAATTTAGTTCTCTTTCTATGTTCTCCTTAGGATGAGTTCATGGCATATTCGAAGACTGTAAAGCATGGCAAGCATGTTATTCAATTCACATAAGTAAACAGGCAAGCAATCTCGTGTTTGATTCATGGCGTAACTTAGCAATATCGACGCACTCGCCCTTGCACCGATGCAAGGTGAATACGCCTATCCGTTTTCCATGTCATGTTATAAGTGCTCGCTATTCAGGATCCGTCCATACAGGATATATGCATACCTTGCACTTCCAAACCCGTCGCCCTTAACTATATGAAGGTCACTAGCTTTTCGGGCTAGAATGGACTTATATTTATCGAAATCGAAACATAAGACGATGTTAACTCCGTGCGGTTGCTAACCAACATCGGAGGCCACCGAAATAATCGCAGCAAGTAGCTTATCACATTCACCAGAAGGTCGCTACCCATCTAAATGAAGTGCACCAACAATACTGAAAACGAATCCCTCCTAGGCCGAACGGTCCCAGCGCCCTGGCGCACCGCATTCGAGGGAATACCCATGCACGGACTTTTATATCTTTAAGTCCATTTGACCATGCAACGAATCTTATCTTTCATACAACCAAGCAAGTTTGCTTATCTATATTTCAATTGTCACAACGCCCGAATGTCCTCAACGAACGCCCGAAGGCCGCGAACATTTCGAAGGCACCATGCCGCATTCATCTCGTATTTCTTCCGTTACTTTCTATGTTCTTACGTTGCATACTTCGTTTCAATGTTCAATGGCATTATGGCTCAACTCAATGTTCGTCAACCGAATGACCCGAAGGTCCCGAACACCTTTCGAGGCATTATGTCATATTCGACAGTTCCGCCACATTCATGCCACAACTGTATTCTTTCGTAACGAAGCCATCTTTTATTATCTTGTACACGAAGGCACCATTTCGATCATATTTTCGATGTTCTATGACTTAGCATTCAATGTCCGTGGCTTGCGCGCTAGGGCGCTTGCCTATTGTCTTTCAATATTCTAGCCGTTCTAACTTGTGCGCGAAGGCACGGTATGGTTCGTGCACTAAGGCACTCACCGAGTACAGTTATCCCATGTTCTTGCGGCTTGTGTACCGAGGCGCTCGCCTTTGCGATATCCAATGTTCTATAGCGACTCGTACGTCTGCCGTATGATTCATTTCAATTACTCTATCTAGTGTTCGACACGCACTACGTTTAACTCTCTATCGAGCCACGCCCGTGGCGTTGATAGGTTAACTCAGCATTCAATGATATGTATTTTAGTTAAGCATGACAGAGTAGGAAAGAGAGTTAATGTCCCCTCACCTTGAATCGATATGTCTTGTCGTTTCACCGAGCTGTTGCGGCTCGATTTCATAACTTCATCGCACGGGCAACTCTCCTGACTTAGCCATTCGAGCACTTCGTGTTTTATTGAGTTATACGTCCGATTTGCCTTAGCGTGCCAACGCTTTCGTCCGTCACAAGGCGACGATTTGCTTTCGCGGACCCCTTACTGAATAAGGCAAAAGATCGACCTCTAACATTTCAGCGTAAACGTATAGCCTGCACATGAAACCAACTAAAATCATTACTTGCATCGATTTGGACTTGTGCCTTGGTCGATTCGATTTCTTAGAATCTTCGAGCCGTCTCAACGCACTTATCCTTCGAGGCAACGCGGCGCTTCACATCGATTCACTCGATACATTCTTTGGGACAAGGTAACTCTTCGCATCGACTTAGTTTGATGCATTGCTCGAGACAAATTAACCCTTTGTATCGATTCGCATCGATACGTAATCGGGTCAACGCAACTCTTTGAGTCAACGACTAAGCATAATGTACCGTGCGGAGCGGGGCATTACATAATATACCACTCAAAACAAGGTTTGTCCCGAACCGAAACTAATACTAAATTTCCTAGGGTTTCATTATATCGTTCCACGATCTCGTCTCACTATCGTTTGGATCGTACAACTTAGTTTGGAATCATACACATATTTTAGGCGTCCCACCAATATATGTATTTCAGCCAAGCTCAGTTGTAAGATATCGGAACAACGCAAACACGTAACTTTTATTCTCGATAACTTGACATCTCGTATTCTCGATCGGACTTGGCTCTATTATTTGTTCTCGCAATTCTAGCGCAAATGCATATTGATACATACGCGATCCTCCAACGAAAGTCAAGGCACACGATGCGATTCAAAAATCACATTTTGCAATTTGTATGTTTCATCGGGATTATCAATTCTATGCGTCGCGTCAAGCCGTCGTGCATCCGATCACAACGAGTCTCCGCAACGCCTTGCGTTCGGCATCACTATCTAACAATTTCTGATGTTTTACTTCGTATCCTATCTCGACATGATTCTCTTTTATTGACTTACAAAAGCATCAACATTCAGGACTACGTCCGCTGGGTGACTTACCTAGACACCGTGCTCAAATCCTTCCGACGCAAGTTTAAATTGACATTGCACAAAGGCCATAATCTATCCGACATGACAGTTTACATCGAGGCGACCGTGCTCAAGGCAACGATCGCCTTGATACGATGGTCTTTACGATGCGCCTTACGTTCGATTCCTAACGAGTAGGAATTCACTTTCCGAATTTCCGACTTATCCGTCTCGCAACATTGAACATAATTTCGATTCACGCAAGCTCAATTGCAAGGTGAATCAAATCTAACGACACAACTCGTAAGTCACTCTCTTATCGTTCTCTCTCGTGCATAGCACGATTCTCGCAATCGCCTATCCGAATCACCAAGGCCATTGGTAAATTTCTAGTTCGATCGTCGACCAACATAACCATTCAAGCATTCATCCAACAATTCTCAATCGTCTAGACTTATCATCAACATGCACCGTGTTATATTTGTTATCGGTGCAATCTCATATGCAATATCACAAGGGTCATCTTACGGTCTGCAACATTCAATTGATTTGGCGGTCAAGTCTTCTAAGGTCAGCTGCCTCGAAGCTACGCTTGATAATTGTAGATCATCACCGAAGGACAGTTTACTACAAACCATGCTATATCTTAATTTGGAGCCAAATCATGTTCCGACATAACCATTTCTATGCGACTATCAAATCCGTACGTAACCATTTCTATCGGCGCAACTGATACGCAACTATCCTCCGAGTAAAGTCATGCACGGCCGTCGATGATTCCGTAATTTACGAAACATCTACTCGTATCAAGTTCGAGTTTATCTTATTTTGCGGTCGACACACGAGATGCTATACGCAACGAGCAATCGTCGATGACTTATAGTCTCGCCCTGATCAATCACAAAATTTACGATCAACCAGTTCGTTTCATTCTCGTATCGTTACTTACAAAATTTTATAGCGCGAGATACACTCTATTTTGTATTCTCACGTCGTTTACATTTCCTTACGTATCGATCTCGATACGCCGTATCCATTTCGATAACGTAAGGGTCAACTTTGAATCCGTTTCAACGTCAACTTAACCCGCATCGCATACATCCAAGTTCGCATCGAACTTTTCCATACGTATCGACTCGTTCTCCGATTTGCCGCATCCCGCTATAATTCGATCGCGTAACTGAGTTACCGATTATCCAACATCGAACCCCCAAGTCATACGATCTCGCCCTCTAAGTTTCGCGTGTTTTCAGTCGTACTCAAATGAGTTTCGCCGTACCGTAACCAACTATTTCTTAGGCACGATTACTCACGTCAACCAACTCTTCATCGAAGTCGCACATCGTGTGATTCGATTACAATTCGTATCGCCCAACATTTCTATCGAAATCGCAAGTCGTGCGATTCGATTCGTCTAGCTGAATATTTCTATCGAGATCGCAAGTCATGCGATTCGATTCGCCTCGTCCAACATTTCAATCGGGATCACTAGTCGTGCGATTCGATTATAATTTGTATCGCCCAACATTTTCAACGAGCCCGCAAGTCGTGCGGTTCGATTTCAACGTTTCGAGTTTCCTATCCCGTCGATCCGATTGTTGCCTCAAGGCATAATCGTTTCGGTAGTTCCCGTCATTCGTCCGACACATAAATTTTTCAATCGACGTATCGTTCAATGTTACAAGCCCCACATTACCGTTCTAACCGATCATCGAAGAACACTTGTATCAACATGCCATCGTGCAAATTCTCAATCGAGTCTCGGTGCTATCCCGTCCATTGCGGATAAACCTTCCGCAATTCTCACAATACGTCGATGCAATTTATTGCACAAATGGTATTGCATATGCCACTCAGAATCAAGCCATTCATTGCATCGGTGGTATGCCATATACCACCCAAAAATCAAGTTACTTCCGTCGCAACGTACTCTTTACGAACCAACGAACTCTTCCGACTCACGATTTCCGCAGTGATCGTGCTTGATCACAACCGTAACTCTGATTAATCAAAATCTGACGCAACTCGACCAATGCATTCATTTGCCAACGCATGCTCGGTGTGCAACCGAACCGATTTTGTTTCTCGACTTATAACTTTTGTTTTCTTCCGTTGCATCTTGTGTAATAATTCATTCTCAATATCCGTCGCACTTCATGCAGCGATTACTTTGATACGCGTTGCACCACGTGCAATAATTTTACTTTTGACATGCGTTGCACCACGTGTGATATTTTACTTTCAATACGCATTGCACATTGTGCAATAATTTATTTCCGATATTTATCGTACCTCGTGCATCGATTTATTTTCGACATCTGTTGCACCTTTTCTGACATTCAAAGTCAATGCTCAAATCCGTTCAACACATTCGATATTGACTTAGCGCTTTTCATCGCAACGCACATTCGAAATCGATATGTGAATCCGTTTGACACATTCAATATCAACTTTCATTTTCTTTTCAACGCATCATTTACAATCAACGCATGGCAATTGTTGCAGCAACATTCCACGACTATCATTGTATCGATGCAACAATTTATAATAGAAAATAATCACATAACCAATGGCCAACCAATAAAATATAGTGAAAATCAATATCGAAATGCAGACAATAAACTGTACTCGCCTGTGGTCCTCTGCTGGTAAAACCGACAGTCTGAACTACTCAATGTGCCACAATAGTCAAAATCCGTACAACAGTCCCCGAAAGCTGAAATAAATATTACCAATATTCTTAGAATAGTCAACATATCTAGAATTGTCTGTTCTTAAGTCCAATTCTGGACACAGGAGCAAAACGGTTATTTTGGGTTAAAACGGTGTCCGTCGTTGGACCAGCTTTTGCACCGAAAAGCGTGCCAGAGTCAACGGTCTCTAAAGTCGTCAAACTATATGTCTACAAATCCAGTTTTTTGATACGAACCCAACCATATGTCCAGAGTTGGATTCTGGCGGGTCGTGCACAAAATCGCCCGTTGAATTGGATCGTGGGGCCCGCGAAACGACGATCCAATCAACTGTCTCGGAATCAGACCAAACTTGGCGTACAGGACCAAAAAAGTGATACAGACCTGTTGGCATAAGTTTCGTCTCGATCTGACGAACGTGCACAAAGTAATTAATTTTTTTTAAAGTGATCGATACGGTGGATTTCGACGGATACGCATCAAATTCGTCGCGCACACGCAACCAATTTGAATTCCGTCAAAGCCCACACGACCATGAAGCCGTTACGCAGCTTTCAATGCTTTCGGTTCGCGACCAAGTCGCCCGGTTTGGCAGGACGCACGTGGTATCGGAGGATTTTTCCTATTTATATTTTGAAAACAGATTTTTTTCTAACTTTGATACTGAATAATTTTACATATAGTGAACGAAAAATAAATCTACGAGAAGGAACTTGATCTCCTACAGGTTAGCTATAAATCTGTTTAAACAGATTTTGAAATATCGTCTTATTCTGGTCGGAATTCGATCTCGAATATGGGGGTTTGGGACAGTTCTATGGACTGTTTCAAGAACAGTTTTCGGCAAAGTTCGTGCCGATTTTCTGGACAACCTAACTCGTTTAAATAAAAACCACTTGAAGGGATTGGAAGGCGTACATGTTGTCATCGTAGCTGAACAAACGGCTCGAAGATTCGTCGCCCGTGTACGAAGATTTCGCACGACGAAGTTGCACCTCCGTGCTACTGTGCTGTTTTGATTAATCCGCACGCGCATGTGCAAGCGGCCCTGGCAGGCGGTGCTGGCCACGCGCGGCGACGTTGTGAGCGCGGGGTGGCCGCCAGGTAGGTGGGAATCCAGTATTTTAGGGTTTAGAGTTTTGATGAGTTCTCTCCCTCGCTTCCTCTCGATATATATATGCTGTGTTCCTTTAGTTCGGTTTGTGAGCACGTATACTGGAAACAGCTGGGCTGGGCTGGGCTTAGCACAGTATGTGTTGGGCTGGTATTGGTGTTTATTAGGATCGGTTTGGAACTGCTTAGTCGATTGGGATTAGTTGTAAGGAGTTCGGGTGGGCTCAACTGTTGGGCCCGAGTTCAGGGGGCCTAGGCTCGGCCTGGCTGGGCTTTGCTGCTGCTTTTGCTTATTCTTTCCATTTCTTTTTCTTTTATTAATTATTAACTATACATATATATATTCATATATATATATACACGTATATGTATACGTATATTCGCATATACATATATATACACGTATACATTTATATATATTCATATTCACAAACACACATATTTATGTATATTTACACATATACGCATATATAATATATTTATATATATACATACACGTACACATATATATTTATATATATACACCCATAAGTACCTATGTATATATATATATATATATATATATATATATATATATATTTTTTTTTTTTTTATATATATATATATATATATATACATACATACATACATACATACAATACACACTTATGGAATTACCCACACGAAATGTTTACATATATAAAAATAGTATAACAACAGTGTACATATATCCTTAATACATATATATATATATATGACAATTATTCATAAAATAACTTTAATAGGGCATTAGTGTAAAATATGACTTACACACAAATACATCGACACTGACGTCTTTGGTCACACTACATCGTTACATGGACTTGGACTTGTTTCGAGTCCAGTCCAGACTGATTTGGTACAACCGGTTCTCCTAATATTTAATAACATAAATAATTAACAATTTAACTATTTCTAGGAGTTAAGTCGCAACTTAGCTTGGTTTTCCTAGTTAGAGTACACCTATGGCTGGGTCTTCCCTACCAGGACTAATACACTGGTCAAAGCACGCTACTGTACTATCCGTGCCATGGTTCCTAGTCACCTTGTACTCCAAATCTCCACCATGGCTAAAGTCATCTACCGTAATAAATAACTAATTAATTATTTATAAAAATCATAAATCACCATTTAAATCGAATAAATAATAATAATAAAATATTTCAAAAATTTCGGAAAGGGAAGCTACAAATCTACCCACCTTAAAAATAATTTCGTCCTCGAAATTCTAATTCGTAGTTATTCCGTAAAATTCTAAAAGAAGTCTGCCTTAACCTCAATCCCTTTAAATTTAATTCCTCAAAATCGTTTATATCCTCCTCCTAGCCATTTTGTAATTGTATGACCTACAGGACTTCTACCCACCTTGGTCACACTACTCCTCAAACTAAAAGCTTATAATCTGCTAAACTTGCTACCAATAGTTATTTACTGCATACGGCCTCTATTATCCTCTCCTACCATTCAAGCAATCCAAACTTTAACAAGCAACACATTTATACACGTAGCTAAGAATTATTGGTAAACTCTAGTAAGCATGACTATTTGTCGCTCCGAAGTAGGGAGGACAGAAAGATAAGGCAGAATAATCGGAAGCAATTGTGAAGTTTCAAGAACGGTAGAGGGAATCCAATGATGCGGATAGAATGAAAGTCTATAAGCCATCGACTTATTTGCTAGAGTGGGCTACTCTAGTCCTGTCACTTGCTAAATCGAAGGAACCTTCGTTCTTAGAGGGGCTTGCCATCCGTGCAATACAGAAGTTTCGTTCTCGTAATTCTAAACAAGGTTCCATAATAGAACGAAAATTGAAGAAATCAAGATTGTGATCTTTTTCGTGGTTATTTAAACACACAAACAAGGAAAAAAAAATGCAATACCAGATCTTATCTCGACTTCATGTAGATGGAAAAAGGGTCACGAATGACTTCTCATTCAAAGATGTGGAGACTGCATAATTGGCATAGGGACCTATTTCAAATAGTTCAGTTTTATAGTCCAAATATGGTGGTTGCATTGATGGGTTTTACTGAGTCTTAATGGGTTCCTGATTGGACACCAATCGTTGGTTGGATGAACCTCGAATTTCAGTCTATATTGACTGGTCAAGATCCCAATAATTATACTACTTCTACTAGGTTAGGGTAACCTGGAATAAGTTCCACCCAAGTGGTTGAGCTAGTTGGGCAGTCAGATTGGCTAAATAGGTTCTGTAAGCCCTGAAGATGCGCCTTCTGTGACTTTTATGTTTAAGTAGCACGAGAAGACACAATTGAATGGCACATTAGTGACATGTGCGTAGTGGGCTTCGAGTAGATCACCACCATATATTGGGTCGAAGGAATTGAGTCAAGGTTGAGTCTCTAATTGTAGTTGGGAAGTTTATCGGTATTATGGTAAGGGTTATAGCTAGTCCTTTTTACCTGAAAGCCGTACCATAAAAATAGAGTATAAGGGGACGTGTTTGAGTGGGACATGATATACCTAGATGAAGGTGGACTCGTCTAGATCTTACATATGAAATTTGTTGAGGGTAACAGCTGGTCTCGTGCTCCGAATATTAATGACACGACCGGGGACACAAAATGATCTAAATGGAAAGTGGGAGTCCATAGGGCACTAACTATCCTTCTAATAAAAATTTATTCTAATCAATCGGTGATCTTCGTATATCCTAAAACTTTAGGAGGCTTACAGTCTACCTACCTTAGAAGCTAGGACAGGGTTTAGGAATAATAAGGTTAAAGGGTTCCCAAATTCGGATATTGTACCTCGACTTTTGTTAATAGAGAATAAGGCACGGCGTAACGGGATATGGTAGATGTAAGTCAAGTCAATGATCATTCTCAATAAATGAGAAATGAGGGTGTACATTAACATATGGTCGATAAAATAGAGGAACATACACATCCATAGTGTACAAGAGTTATCGACGGGGTAACCAGCTCTAAGGCACGTCATATGAAGAGATTTCTAACAACTGAGTCGTGACTTTCTATTGGGGTCAAACCTGCCAGACTATTATCACGAGGGTTCTAATTGAAGCAAGCTTCAAACAATTGATTAGAGGCTCACAACATTTGGTCTCTGGAGAATAGGTAGTCTCCTAGGTTGGCATTTGATCAAGGGAAAGATCCTAATCATTCTCGGACTCCAATGACTAGAAGATTAGGATAGTAGGTTTTTTGTCGAAGGGAGGACGAGTAACTCAAGGCAAGGTTCCAGTCACAGGCTGGTCGTGGATAGCTATACTTGTGTATACAACTATCATAGCCATGGGAAATACTTTGTATCTATCTATCAATTACGAGCCTTCGTCTTTCTAATCAGTGAAAGACAAAAATAATAAGGAGTTCAAGGGAGATGTCACTGGATACAATTACGTGATTCAAAGGCGAACATATAATTCAAGAGGAATTGTCAAGCAGTCGCGGATGAGATCATAGATACCTTAATATCTCAATCCACGTAGGTTAATCAAAGAGAGAGCGAACCAAGTGCACTACGGTTGATCAGACCGTAATACATCGATTCTGATTAGACAATATGTCAATGGACGTCCCCAATAAACATATGTCTTGTATCAAGCTCGATAAAGAGTAAGCTTGCAAAACTAGGTTGTGATAGCAACATTGGTCAAAATAGTCAAATTACAAGTATATAAGAGATTTTTTTTTTGAAGAAGGCACAAGTAGCTCGAGTTTTGTGAGAATCAAAAATTTATCAGGTGTTCTTGCTTATACGGTCATCCTACTATCTTCTTATTCATAAGACCTTAGTCAACCAATGGGTTATGGACTTCTAAATTCTATATTCCAGGTAAACCTATTAGTGTCAGTCAATTACCTCGTCAATAGGTCACAAGGACCACGAAATACTAGATCGGGAGACGTGCTATCCAACTTACAAAACTTTTACTAATATTGGCTTCGGGTCTTATGGGACATACATGGCATTGCCATATCCTCCTTAGTATCCTAAACTTGTAATCTCATCTGAAATCATTTTACCGAAAATTTTGCCTCGCCCGTATACTCGGACGGTGGTAAACCCTTTGTTCCGTGATTTCAGGGTGATATGCTATCCGATACTCTACCTTATATTGACACAAGGGTGACTACGGTCAAAAGAGGACCACTAGCTATAGTTTTTAGTAACATTGTATAACCTATATTTTCTTAAACAATTTTAACTCTAGGGGTCGTGCCTCGCCAGTGCGCTGCTGGCTGCAGTGAACCCATAGTCTTCATAATTCAAAAAAATGGCGACAGTGCGCTGCTGTCCTGCCATTATGAGTTAACTAACACTCCTTTAACTATACCTGTAAAAATTTCCTGAGCTTCTAGAGATTCAAACAAATTGACCATGAAATAGAGCGTAAGTATTTGTCCCATCGTTCACGACCCTTTAAAATAAAAGATTTAACAGGGAGTATTAACCGAGGACAAAGAATTACAAATATTTTAGTATCTATTTCATGTATATTCCAACCATTGAGGAAAAACTTTGAATGGGACTAACTCGAGGTTCGTATGTGGATAACATAATCAGAAAAATATATAGAAATAATAATTCTTAAGGCAAAATAGGAACTAAATAGGCAATTCGACTAAGATATGAGGATGATATCTAAGAGACAAAGAGAAGAAATTTGCACAGTTATCAAGGTTAGACCATTAATTCTAGAAAGCCCTGTCTTACCAAGTGAATAATCCATCCACGTTGGATCATATCGTCATATCAATAGGTAATAGTATAATTATGGGGATCTAACAACTTATCAAAATCAATAACTCCTCATCTAACTTGCATGGCCTAGACTATCCATCGGTAAATTTGTATAAGGGACTCCTAGTCCTAGTCATTCTCTTCAATTAAATTAATTCCTAATTTGTGAATGAGCATTTCCTAGTCACATGCTCGTAATAGTACAACTAACTTAAGTACCATCACGAGTTTACAAGATTTGCGAAGACAGACCTGCATGGGCCACCACAAAAACTTGTCACGACCCGCACCCCTTTTTTTAAACGGATACGAGACGTGTCCAAGCCAGCCTACGCCGTAGTGTCGGCGGTAGAACGCTGTCACGGACATGAAGATCAAATCACAAATAATGTTCATTCACATAATTAATTTAACTTACAATATTCACGAGTTTTACATTTGCTGAAAAATATAAACTTGTACAAATATTT
Source organism: Iris pallida (assembly GCA_029216955.1). Classification (NCBI taxonomy): domain Eukaryota; kingdom Viridiplantae; phylum Streptophyta; class Magnoliopsida; order Asparagales; family Iridaceae; genus Iris; species Iris pallida. The sequence continues at coordinate 9,452,877 of JANAVB010014600.1, forward strand.
GAATGGCTACAACTCCACTATCTAGCTAATCTCTAGGCTTTCCGTCTGCAAGTATACCCGTCACTCCCCAAGCTAAGTGAATCCACGGCTAGCCTAAAAATGTTGGTTTCCAGTCAGGAATGGAACAAGCACAATTCACTGAATGCAATTTCAAATAAAGAAAATGACTATAAAATAAATGTTAGACATCAATCATGAGTTTTAAAAATAAACAGGAAATACAGAAAACTAATAGCAAATAAATAGACACAAAATACTTTCCCCAACTGTTAGAAGTACCTTTGATATGTGATCGGTCTCGGGACAATTACACGACACTGTCTACACTGTCTAAAGTTACACTCTATATTGTCTAAAGTTACACTGTCTACACTGTCTAAAGTTACACTGTCTATATTGTATAAAGTTATACTGTCTACATTGTATAAAGTTACACTGTCTACAGCAAATAATACAATAAAGAAACATGGTATACTTTGAAATAATAAATCACTGTCTACTTTGCAATAATAAATCACTGTCTACACTGTCTACTTTGTAATAATAAATCACAGTCTACACTGTCTACTTTGTAATAATAAATCACTGTCTACACTGTCTACACTGTCTAAGGTCAGATCACACATCCTTGGTACTTCTCATTCCCGACTCAACAATTTATAATAGAAAATAATCACATAACCAATGGCCAACCAATAAAATATAGTGAAAATTAATATCGAAATGCAGACAATAAACTGTACTCGCCTGTGGTCCTCTGCTGGTGAAACCGACAGTCTAAACTACTCAATATGCCACAATAGTCAAAACTCGTACAACAGTCCCCGAAAGCTGAAATAAACATTATCAATGTTCTCAGAATAGTCAACATAGCTAGAATTATCTGTCCTTAAGTCCAATTCTGGACACAGGAGCAAAACGGTAATTTTGGGTCAAAACGGTGTCCGCCGTTGGACCCGCTTTTGCACCGAAAAGCGTGCCAGAGTCAACGGTCTCTAAAGTCGTCAAACTACATGTCTACGGATCTAGTTTTTCGATACGAACCTAACCATATGTCCAGAGTTGGATTCCGACGGGCCGTGCACAAAATTGCCCGTTGAATTGGATCGTGGGGCCCGCGAAACGGCGATCCAATCAACTGTCTCGGAATCGAACCAAACTTGGCGTACAGGACCAGAAAAATGATACGGACCTGTTGGCACAAGTTTCGTCTCGATCTGACGAACGTGCACAAAGTAATTGAGAAATTTATAAAGTGACCGATACGGTAAATTTCGACGGATACGCATCAAATTCGTCGCGCACACGCAACCAATTTGAATTACGTCAAAGCCCACACGACCACGAAGCTGTTATACAGCTTTCGATGCTTTCGGTTCGCGACCAAGTCGCCCGGTTTGGCGGGACGCACGTGGTATCAGAGGATTTTTCCTATTTTCTATATTTTGAAAACATATTTTTTTTCTAACTTTGATACTGAATAATTTTACATATAGTGAACGAAAAATAAATCTACGATAAGGGACTTGATCTCCTATAGGTTAGCTATAAATCTGTTTAAACAGATTTTGAAATATCGCCTTATTCTGGTCGAAATTCGATCTCGAATATGGGGGTTTGGGACAGTTCTATGGACTGTTTCAAGAACAGTTTTTGGCAAAGTTCGTGCCGATTTTTTGGACAACCTAACTCGTCTAAATAAAAACCACTTGAAAGGATTGGAAGGCGTACATGTTGTCATCGTACCTGAACAAACGGCTCGGAGATTCGTCGCCCGTGTGCGAAGATTTCGTACGACGAAGTTGCACCTCCGTGCTACTGCTGCTGTTTTGATTAATCCGCACGCGTGTGTGCGCGCGACCCTGGCCGACGGTGCTGGCCGTGCGCGACGACGCTGTGAGCGCGGGGTGGCCGCCAGGTAGGTGGTATTCCAGTGTTTTAGGGTTTAGAGTTTTGATGAGTTCTCTCCCTCGCTTCCTCTCGATATATATATGTTGTGTTCCTTTAGTTCGGTTTGTGAGCGCATATACTGGAAACGGTTGGACTGGGCTTAGCACAGTATGTGCTGGGCTGGTATTGGTGTTTATTAGGATCGGTTTGGAACTGCTTAGTCGGCTGGGATTAGTTGTAAGGAGTTCGGGTGGGCTCAACTGTTGGGCCCGGGTTCAGGGGGCCTAGGCTCGGCCTGGCTGGGCTTTGCTGCTGCTTTTGCTTATTCTTTCCATTTCTTTTTCTTTTATTAATTATTAACTATACATATATATATATATATATATATATTTTTTTTAATATATATATATATATATATATATATATATATATATATATATATATATATATATATATATATATATATATATACATTTATATATATTCATATTGACAAACACACATATTTATGTATATTTACACATATACGCATATATAATATATTTATATATATACATACACGTACACATATATATTTATATATATACACCCATAAGTACCTATGTATATAGGAAGCGGATCAAAGGCCCCGCCCGCGGAGCCCCGTCGAAGCCCCGCCCCTCCTGCACCATCGGATCGCACAGGGCCCGCGTGGGGCCCGCCCCCGCCCGCGCGATCCAACGGCTAAGGGAGGGCGGGGCTTCGGCGGGGCTCCGCGGGCGGGGCTCCCGATCCGCTCCCATGTATATATATACATATATATAATATTTATATATATATATATAAATTCAGATGCACATATTTAATATATATATATATACATATAATACAAAAAAAATAATAATATATATATATATATACACATACAATACACACTTATGGAATTACCTACACGAAATATTTACATATATAAAAATAGTATAACAACAGTGTACATATATCCTTAATACATATATATATGACAATTATTCATAAAATAACTTTAATAGGGCATTAGTGTAAAATATGACTTATACACAAATACATCGACACTGACGTCTTTGGTCATACTACATCGTTACATGGACTTGGACTTGTTTCGAGTCCAGTCCAGACTGATTTGGTACAACCGGTTCTCCTAATATTTAATAACATAAATAATTAACAATTTAACTATTTCTAGGAGTTAAGTCACAATTTAGCTTGGTTTTCTTAGTTAGAGTACACCTATGGCTGGGTCTTCCCTACCAGGGCTAATACACTGGTCAAAGCACGCTACTGCACTATCCGTGCCATGGTTCCTAGTCACCTTGTACTCCAAATCTCCACCATGGCTAAAGTCATCTACCGTAATAAATAACTAATTAATTATTTATAAAAATCATAAATCACCATTTAAATCGAATAAATAATAATAATAATAAAAAATATTTCAAAAATTTTGGGAAGGGAAGCTACACACATAACCTGTAAAATATAGTAACCATGAAGCTAATCTCATCCACAAATCAATATATCATAAAATCAACTTATTAAAGTTATTTGTACAAACGCTGGGCGGAGACAAAGTCTACTACCAACTATCTCAAAATAAAATGTACAAGAAGTGAATCGATAAAATATCCAATGAACCAAGCGCAATTCTCTTCGAAGGAAGGGAGAAGATCACGGCCTTGGCTAGAACACCTACAGTAAATCATGAAAGCATACACCTGGAGAGATAACCAGGTCCTCAGAGGGACGTAACAAGATACAGGAAGAACATGCCATGTAACTGCATAAGTAAAAAATACTATAAACTACAACACAACAGGGTACCTAACCATCTATGTGATATGCACTTTGAGGACAACGTTCTACGCAGGGGCTGTAACATATTCACGCAAGCAAGTAATAAAGAGTGGCCGTCAAGTAGCGCTCATCCGAGACACTATCGGTCGGGCAACAAGTAGCGCTCATCCGAGTCACTATCACCCATAAATGTGTAAAAAGTAAATGTAGCCCCTACGCTAGTAGATGTTCCCTCCCTCCAATGATACTATACATGCATCGTAACCACGACACACCAACACGTGTCGTTTTCATAACACGGTTTATATTCAATAACTGTCAAGTCTTCTAACATGCATCTATTGACAGTTATTCCTACGCATGCGCACGGGTGATCAGCCAATATGCAAGTGACCACTACATGATACTCACAACTCACACACAACTCGTGATACAATCGTGACAAGTTAATGACATGTACTCTATTGACGGTAGTCACTTAACTCTAGGTCCACATGCAAGAAGAAAATAATAAACAAGGAATATAGATACAATAACTGAAATAAAATGTAACTAAATGTAAGCAGTAAATATGATAAGGTATCTTGCCTGATTTTGTGCTGTAAATATGAAACGTCGCTCCCGCGTCCACGCTTTCGGAACCCGACGCTCCTAGATAATTAATTAACTAAATTAAGTCACTACTTATGAAACTTACGATACGACTTAATTAGTCAAATTAATGTGTTAAAATTATATTCAATCTCTCGTGGAACCATTTAGATCCATACAATCACACACAGGTTCCACGAGACATCGAAACACAGTTTTAGGGTTTCTAACTTTTAATTAGTCGGTTATGCCCCTACTTCAATAACATACTTAAAAATCATATAAAAATTATAAAAATAATATTTAAACTAATTTTCTACAGATTTATCTCTGAAATTCCAGAATTAAAATTTCTAAAGACATTTATGACTAGTTGATTAATAAGTCAGCTAGTCTATCCGAAACACACCCGGAACATAGTTAATGACTCAAAATTGCTAAAATAACCAAAAATATATTTTAAACAGCAATAAAATAATTTATTTCATAGAATAATATCAGAGGTACAAGGGTTGAGTTATACTACAAGTTTGGGACATTCTAGGTCAGCCGGTTACCCGAAATTAGCTAGTTTTGACCTACAATTTTTTCGACCAGATATGAGTTGATAAAATCATGGAAAAATACTTAAAAATCCTAATTTATGTATATGAACACACATAAAATTCAGTTTTGAAAATAGGCACCAATAACTCATAGTTCCTTTACAATTGGGTTAATTTTGATCCCACCGACACATGAATATTACGTATATATTTCATGAAACCTTTATGGATAATTATACCTAAAAAAAGCCATCAAAATATGATTTCTACAAAATTAATAATATATTTTCTACAGAATTTTAGCAAAGGTTTTTAGAAGAAAAGATTTGGGTTCTTACCAAAAATCCTTGCTAGAAAGGGTGATGATGACTTCTCTTCACCAAAGCTCCAATATTTTCCGCTATCCTTGCTTGCTAATCCTCTCTTGATGAGTATAGGAGAGTTGATAATGGCTATAGAGGATTGGATGGGGGAGATGGAATTTTTAGGGTTTGTTTTGAGGGATTTCGGAGATGTATGGTGGAGGAGATGAGTTTTTGTGAAGGATGGAGAGATGTGCAATGGAGGAGATGATGTATAGATGCTATAGGGAGTTTGTTTCTACCAAAATTATGGAGAGGGAGAGGGTTTTGGTTGGCCAAAGGTGAGGGAGAGAAAGATTAGGATTTGGTTAAAGTTTGGGATAAGTTGGTATATTTAAACATATCCTTAAATAAATTTTAGGCTTAATTGCACTTTGCTACCCTCAACTATTACCATTTTTCAACTTTGTACCCTAAACTATTTTTTGTAACAATTTGGTACCCAGATGTTATTTTGGACTAAAATGCCCCTACCCCTACCCCTAACCCTCCCCCCTGCACGCTCCGGCCGCCCCCCCTGCTCACTCCGGCCGCCCCCCCTGCTAGCTCCGTCCCCCCCCCCCCGCCCCCCACCCCCCCTGCTCACTCCGGCCGCCCGCCCGCCCCCGCCTCTCCCCTAGGCCGCGGCAGCACGGGAGGAGGGGGGCTGGGAAGGGAGGGCGGGGCGGGAGGCAGGGCAGGGGGTGGCCGAAGGTAGCAGGGAGGGTGGGGGCGGGGGGATGGAGCTAGCAGGGGGGGGGGTGGGGCGGCCAGAGCTAGCAGGGGGGGTGACGGGAGTGGAGAAGGGGGTGGAGGGAAGGAAGAGGGAAGGGCATTTTCGGAATTTTTGAAAAATTAGGTATCAAGTTGAAAAAAAATAATAGTTGAGGTACCAATTTGTTACGAAAAAAAGTTTATGGTATCAAGTTGAAAATACGGAATAGTTGAGGGTAGCAAAGTGCAATTAAGCCTAAATTTTAAACAATCTAGTATTTAAATCCTATTTAATTTGATGCATTCGGCCATGGGAGGGTTGCTTGGCCGAAATTTGTATGGTGGGGGTCCACTTGGCATGATTTTGTTGTTTGGTGAGTTGGCAAGTTGATTGGATTGATGATTTAAAAAGGGGTTTCCTAATATAGAACTATTTAATTCTATCTATGTAATTATACTACAAAATCTGAATTAAATACAAATAAATATAATTATTAATATTTATTAATGCCCAACATGCCTACATAGGGTTGGATTTGGCTTGGAAGAGGTTTGGAAAGGTTTGGTGCAACCGGATCTCCTAAAAAGTCAAGGCTTTCTTAACTAATTAATTAAATAAAAATATAACTTATGCCATAATTTGAATGGTTAACATGCAAGAGATTACAATATGACCATGGCATTCCTAACATGGCTAGCATACTAGTTAAAGCACCCGACTACGCTAGGCATGCCATACTTTCTAGTCGTCTTGCATATTCAAACTCAACCATGGCTATAGTCCTTTTATATAATATAAATAAGATAAAAATAAATTAGAACTAAATAAAATCCAAAAATAATTTTAAAATTCCTTTAAATTATAAGGGGTTTTACAGAGATTGAGACAATAGGCTTGTTCATGACCATAGGTGACTGATGGATTGTAGTTAAACCCTCATGTATCTAGACAGCCGTGACCGTATAGCGAGGTGGATTGCACTTCAATATACGTAGCTGGCTATGTACGCCTCCTGTAATGCCCCACTCCGCTCGATGCATTATGATGAGTCGTTGACTCGAAGAGTTGCGTTGACTGAATGAAGTATCGATGCGAATCGATACAAGAGTAACGTTGGCCAAAGGTAAGCTTTGAGTCTATTGGAATCTATGGATCGAATCGATTCAAAGGATAAGTCCCGTTGAGCAAGTGCTGATTTTAGTTGATCTGGTGTGCATGCAATGCTTTTACGCTGGACGATAAGAGGTCAGCATTTTACCTTATGCAGTGAAGTGTCCGCGAAACCAAATCGTGGCCTTGCAACGGATTGTGGCATGAAGCACGATAGGCCAAATCAATCGAGTAGTTCAAAGGAATGGCTAAGTCCGAGAGTTAGCTATGCGACCAAGTTATGGAAGCGAGCCGCTTCAATCGGCGAGACGACAAGGCGTATCGGCTTAAGGTGGGCGGGTTCTTGACTCTCTCTCCCTATTCCTTCACGTCTAATAAAATATGTCCGTACATGCGTAAGATGTTATCGAGTTAGCGAGCGTGGCTCGGCGAGTAATGTCTAAATATGTGTTGAACACTAAGATAGAACATTGAACAATCGAACAATTGAAGCGACGTGCATTAAGTGTACGGATCGCGGTAGAGCAATGATGGTAGAACATTGAAAGACGATATTGAGATGTGCATCATGTGCATGGCTCCGAGAACATTGAACACTAGGCGTAGAACATGGATTACGGCTCTGAGCGTGCCCACGTGCACGGAAGCTAAGGAATAACTAAGTAACTACGGAACTAGGCTTTGAGAATGACTTACGAATGGTATGCGTTGAATATGAGTATGAGATGACTAAGCCGTTGGACGTCGTGCATCAATATGGATGTGTTGGGACATAACGCCGACGGATCTCCCCATATGGATGGTGGATTATGTTTATGAGACGCGAATATGTTTATGGAACGGAAGATTGGTTGGAACGATATAAATTGTATGCTATGGTACGTATTGCATGGTCAATGGACTCGGATTACCCGTGCACGGGTGCGGCTTCCCTCGGACGATTACGCCGAGGCACCGGGACCGTTCGGCCTAGGAGGAAATTATGTGTGGTATTTATGGTGCACAACATTCGGACGGATTACGACCGTCCAGTGCTGTGATAAGCTATGATATCCGTAAGTTTGGGATCCTTCGGATACTGGGCTAGCAACCCGTATCGAAGCGATTGTAGGCTTACACATAAGAGATGCCAAGTCCATTACGGTGCGAAATATCGTAACCTTCATATAGTTAGGGCCGGTGGGCTGAGATGAGAGTTGGGTGCAGGCGCAGGGCCTGCCACCCTTATGCATATGTTTATGGTTATGATTGGTTGGTTGCGCGAATCGTATGATTGCTTATGTAAGTTCTAACCATGGCAGGCTAGGCAAAGAGGAACGGGATGAGCACGAATCACTATATTTATGTTTCAGATTATGTCTAACTGTATCTGCTGCAGGAAGACGGTGTAGGACACATTTACGATATGTTGCTATACATCGAATATTGCCATGAAACTGATCCTAAGGCTAAATAAAAAGATCACTAAATTAAGATGCATGTTCCACTAAATTTACTTAGTGCTTGGTTTGGGTGCGAGCGGGTCTTGATCAGTGCGAAGCAGGGACGAAAGTACTAATCCCCTACTAGTTTATGTACAGGTTCAGGTATGTCAGCACGGGACGGAGCTTGGCTTGGACATGCCGAGGTATGGAGTCCTTGGCGTTCAAGAGGGGCTATCGCATAGGCGTTCGGACTTGCGACATGGAGATGTTCGGCCGAAGACTACTTGGTGGCTATAAAGAGGCATAATGTATGGAACAATGTAATCCTTTGTGAGCTAGAGAGATCATGAGCGTTGTAGCCAATTGGCATATTATGTTGGGCTATTCGGAGCCTTTGTAACCTTCAGTTCATTATGAATAAAAGAGATTCTTATTGTATTCCTTGTTGTCTTCCGCTGCTTATGTTATGACTTTGAGGTAATCACTATGTGAACTGTTATCTTGCCTTGCACGAGCACAACTCCAGGCTCGTGCGGCATCACACCCCAGCGAGAACGATGTTTCGGGTAAAATCTAGCGAGGATGAGCGATTTCCCGGATTGGGGCGTGACAAGTTGGTATCAGAACGGTTCCATCCTCTGGACTGTACATGAATCTCTTTGACCCTCAGTTGCTTCGATATCGAAATTTAGTTGACTCTAAGTTGTTTCCGCAACCGCATGGCTCATGGATCTGCTCAACGCTACATTGGATGTTCCATACAATAAGTCTATATTAAGTGCGTACGTCTGCCACAAGTATGTCAAGACCATCACGCTATCTTCGGGTGCTATCGGAGAGTGTTGGTTGCACGGAGTGCAACGGGTTATGAGATTATGGTTTCCCGAAGTGCAAGAAAGTTGTGAGTCGTTGGTCGCACAAAATGCAACGAATATGGTGATATTGGTTGCACGAAGTGCTATGATATACGTATTGCTGATCGCACGAAGTACGAGGAGTTCCGTGTTGTCGGTCGCACGAAGTGCGAGAAGTTATGTATTGTTGGTCGTACGAAGTACGAGGAGATATGCGTTATTGGTTGCACGAAGTACAACGGATCGATATGTGAGGTGATGCGTGTTATGTTGCTATGCGAACGGTTATGTGTTGTTGGTTGCACGGAGTGCAGCAAGTCGTGAATCGTTCGTTGCATCAGTGCAACGAGTCGACAGGATAAGATACGTGTTGTATGGCTATGCGGATGGATAGCGATATATTAAACGAGATTAAGTAAAGACCTTGAGTATCGAGAATGAGTTATTGCACGAGTTGCAACGGTGAGAGTGAAAGATCGCGGATGCGATAGTAACGAGTCGAGTTGGTCGCTAAGTCGAGTTGAGTAGGCGAACGTTTATGTTGGCCGTATGTCACGTTGAGATGTGAATAAGCGAATGTTGCGGGTGCGATCGATATGATCGCCAAGATACGGTTAGAGTGAATGTGTGTCAAGCTTGAGCGAACGCTAGAGCTAGGATCGGAAGGATCGCCATACGGGATAGTTTATTGAGGAATAGATGTCGGACCTATGCGGAATGTGATATTGAGTAATGACTTGATTTCGAGTGATATATGCAATACCACTTGTACGATCAGTGTAGCAAAGTATTGTATCGATAATAATAGGCTCGATTCCTGAGTGGTATATGGAATACCACTTAGCGATAGTTATGTTAAGCCGCTTGGTGACATACGATAGATCGCGTCGAGATGATTGTATCGGTTATGATAGGTTTGTCCACAACGGACGGAGTAGTACCGAGACTTGAGTGGAAATGACTTGAGAGAAGTCGATGCAAGTATACTTTGATGAATTGAGTCGAACAATTATGCGCGAAGTCATATCCACGGAGGATACGTCGGACGAGAGTTCGTTAAGTATAAGTCGAACGGTAGGCTGAGCCTAACGAGGGAGTGTTGCTTGAGGAAATAGTCGACTTAATCCGAATTGAGTTAAGTCGGTACGAAAACTGTACGAAACGAGTTGAGTAGGTACGGAGAAATCGTACGAACGAATTTGGGTTAGCGCGACGAGTCGGTAGCACGATTTGGAAGTGCGAGTTAGGGATATGAGAATAAATATGTGAATTGGAAATCGTGTCTCGATGATGGTAGTTAGTTACAATGGAATGGATTTTGGTACGTGAAAATTGATTCGTATTCGAGTTCGAAAAATAACAGTGATTGCAACGAATTGGAGCTTATGAGAGACGAAGATGTTCAAGTTATGCATATCGACGATGGTATTGAGATGTATCAAAGACGATATGCAATAACTCGGAGATACTCTGATCGAATGAACAAAAATTATGTTGAGCATTGTTGTTGGATGAATAGGATGCAAGTTAAGTTGTGGAAATTTGGATGATAACGGTAGGAGTGCTTCAAAAAATTCGATAGGGGATGTACGTTACTTGGATGAATCAAAAGTGCTTGATTGTTTCGAGGATAACCACAATGTCGACATTCTTATCTTATGCGAGTGCAACTCCAGCATCGCACATGCGTCGTGCCAAATAAGGGCGATCATTTCGCGTGAGCGCTGGTATGGTGATTCATACAGTGGGGATGATCAAACTTGCAAGACGTGGCAAAATCGGATTCGACTTGTGGTTTGATGCGAAAGATGTTCGAGGATGGTTTCGATGAGTATGGAATGTGTCGAGCTATGATCACGATAGGTAAACTCGGACATGAGGCGAGTAGATGTCATACGACTAGCAAAGATAGTCGACGGTAATACATGAGTGATTCGAGTAGTAATGGCGTACAAGTGCATGAGTCATTCGAGTAGCAACGGCGCATCATTTGTACGGGGATAGATAAATTATGGATTGATATGTCAGATTGGATAAAGTCCCCTAGGAATTGTCGGGAATTGATTTGGCTCCGCGATAGGATATAGCATGGTTCGTTGTAACTGTCCTTCGTTGATGATCTTCAATTATCGAGCGTAGTTTCGGGGCAGATGACCCTAGAAGACTTGACCGCCAAATCAAGTGAATGTCGAAGTCCCATAGGATGAACCTAAAGAAGTTGCATAAGAAATTTTATCGAGGAGGAGGAATGATGTAGTGCTTGTCGAGGATAAGTCTAAGCGAGCGAGTATCATGTTTCTTAAGTTAGCGAGTAGCCTTCGACTAGAACAATATGGTCAGGAAAGGAAATTTATGATCGATTGAATAAGTACGTAAGTAGACTTGGTTGGTCGATGATCGAATATATGTCGAGAAACGTGCTTAGCATAGCGATGCGGTAAGGCGATTGCAAGAATTCTGCAATGCACGAGAGCAACGAATAGTAGAACGACCCCAAGAGTTGTGTCGTAGATCGATTTGAGTAACGGTTAGGCTATACGTGTTGAGCGTGCTATCTATGTTACGAAACGAACTAGTCGGAATTGATTTGAAAGTGAGTAAAAAGATTCGTACTCGATCGAGAATCGGAGATGAGCATATCGTAAGAGACCTTGGGTCGAAAAGATTGTTGCCTTTGAGCATCGTAGACTCAAGTTGACCTCTTGTATCGGAAGAGATTAAGCATGATGTCTGGATAAGTTACCTAGCGGGGGTAGCCCCAGATGCGATGCGTAGGCAGTTCGAGAACGTGGATCATGTTGGGATAGTTGTGTGCGAGACTTAGTACGAATGGTAGACGAAGGAATTCGGGACATGTTGGACTTAGTCCATGTCACTAAGGCCAAATGTTATGAATGATTGGATGAAAGACTTAAGTTATTTGAGAGATAGAAAACGATTGGGCAAGTAGGCATTGCGGAGAATTGTTGTGATCGGATACGCAATGTATCGATGCAATGCATGCGTTAGATGGCCGTCAAGAAACTTATGAGATCGACATTATGGTTTGGATCAAGTTATATACGAATACGGACTGATTGGTGATTGAGGATTTAAGCGAGCTTGTTAGTTGTCCAGATATCATACAACTGAGCTTGGCTGAAATGCATATATTGGTGGGACACCTAAAATATGTGTATGATCCAAACTAAGTTGTATGATTCCAACGATAGTAGCACGAGATCGTAAAATGATCTGGCGAGACACTTGGCTTAAGTGTTGGTTTCGGTTCGAGGACGAACCTTGTTTTGAGTGGTATATTATGTAATGTCCCGCTCCGCTCGGTGCATTATGATGAGTCGTTGACTCGAAGAGTTGCGTTGACCCAATGAAGTATCGATGCGAATCGATGCAAGAGTTACATTGGCCAAAGGTAAGCTTTGAATCGATTGGAATCTATGGATCGAATCGATGCAAAGGATAAGTCCCGTTGAGTAAGTGCTGATTTTAGTTGATCTGGTGTGCAGGCGATGCTTTTACGCTAGACGATAAGAGGTCGGCATTTTGCCTTATGCAGTGAAGTGTCCGCGAAACCAAATCGTGGTCTTGCAACGGATTGTGGCATGAAGCGCGATAGGCCAAATCTATCGAGTAGTTCAAAGGAATGGCTAAGTCCGAGAGTTAGCTATGCGACCAAGTTATGGAAGCGAGCTGCTTCAATCGGCAAGATGACAAGGCGTATCGGCTTAAGGTGGGCGGGTTCTTGACTCTCTCTCCCTATTCCTTCACGTCTAATAAAATATGTCCGTGCATGCGTAAGATGTTATCGAGTTAGCGAGCGTGGCTCGACGAGTAATGTGTAAATATGTGTTGAACACTAAGATAGAACATTGAACAATCGAACAATTGAAGCGACGTGCATTAAGTGTACGGGTCGCGGTAGGGCAATGATGGTAGAACATTGAAAGACGATATTGAGATGTGCATCATGTGCACGGCTCCGAAAACATTGAACACTAGGCGTAGAATATGGATTACGGCACTGAGCGTGCCCTCGTGCACGGAAGCTAAGGAATAACTAAGTAACTACGGAACTAGGCTTTGAGAATGACTTACGAATGGTACGCGTTGAATATGAGTATGAGATGACTAAGTCGTTGGGCGTCGTGCATCAATATGGATGTGTTGGGGCATAACGCCGACGGAGCTCCCCATATGGATGTTGGATTATGTTTATGAGACGCGAATATGTTTATTGTGCGAGACTATATTTATGGAACGGAAGATTGGTTGGAACGATATAAATTGTATGCTATGGTACGTATTGCATGGTCAATGGACTCGGATTGCCCGTGCACGGGTGCGGCTTCCCTTGGACGGTTACGCCGGGGCACCGGGACTGTTCGACCTAGGAGGAAATTATGTGTGATATTTATGGTGCACAACATTCGGACGGATTGCGACCGTCCAGTGCTGTGATAAGCTATGATATCCGTAAGTTTGGGATCCTTCGGATACTGGGCTAGCAACCCGTATCGAATCGATTGTAGGCTTACACATAAGAGATGCCAAGTCCATTACGGTGCGAAATACCGTGACCTTCATATAGTTAGGGCCAGTCGGCTGAGATGAGAGTTGGGTGCAGGCGCAGGGCCTGCCACCCTTATGCATATGTTTACGGTTATGATTGGTTGGTTGCGCGAATTGTATGATTGCTTATGTAAGTTCTAACCATGGCAGGCTAGGCAAAGAGGAACAGGATGAGCACGAATCACTATATTTATGTTTCAGATTATGTCTAACTGTATCTGCTGCAGGAACACGGTGTAGGACACATTTACGATACGTTGCTATACATCGAATATTGCCATAAAACTGATCCTAAGGCTAAATAGAAAGATCACTAAATTAAGATGCATGTTCCACTAAATTTACTTAGTGCTTGGTTTGGGTGCGAGCGGGTCTTGATCAGTACGAAGCGAGGATGAAAGCACTAATCCCCCACTAGTTTATGTGCAGGTTCAGGTATGTCAGCACGGGGCGAAGCTTGGCTTGGACGTGCCGAGGCATGGAGTCCTTGGCATTCAAGAGGAGCTATCGCATAGGCGTTCGGACTTGCGACATGGAGATGTTCGGCCGAAGACTACTTGATGGCTATAAAGAGGCATAATGTATAGAACAATGTAATCCTTTGTGAGCTAGAGAAATCATGAGCGTTGTAGCCAATTGGCATATTATGTTGGGCTATTCGGAGCCTTTGTAACCTTCAGTTTATTATGAATAAAAGAGATTCTTATTGTATTTCTTGTTTCCTTCCGCTGCTTATGTTATGACTTTGAGGTAATCACTATGTGAACTGTTATCTTGTCTTGCACGAGCGCAACTCCAGGCTCGTGCGGCATCACTCCCCAGCGAGAACGATGTTTCGGGTAAAATCTAACGAGGATGAGCGATTTCCCGGATCGGAGCGTGACACCCCCGCTCTCCAGTATTCTGGTTCTGGGGCGTGACAGGTCCCCATTTATTTTTAAACAAATTTCTAACTGATTTATAGCAGATTCTGTAATAGTAAAAAGGAAGAGGGCCTTTTGGCATAAAATCTATTTTTTTGGGGGGGAGGGGGGATACTTTGCAAATAATCCTAGCGGGGGGGGAGGGGGGATACTTTGCAAATAATCCTAGCGGGGGGGGGGGGGGGGTTGTGCAAAGTTATAAATTCTTTCTTATAATAGAAGTTGGAAGAGAGAGAGAGTCACTCGACTCTATTTTTTTTTCCTAAATCCTTTCTTCTGCTCCTCCCTAGCACGATCCCTAGCCCTAATCTCTCCGACGAGATCTCGGCGAGCTCGGCTGTGCGTGGCTTTTTCGGCGACAACGGCGGCGACCAGGCGCGCTCCCTCCGACGGTACTGTTTCCCGAGTGACTCCCCAGGCGGTTGGACGGTGGTTCCCTAGCTCTGGCGACTAAGTCGACAGCAGAGCCGCCACCCCAGCAGCGGGATTCAGTGATGCAATCTGTGTCCGACGATCTGCCACCTCGACGACGACAGCAACGATGGCGGGGGTTATCTTCTCCGGCGACTGATCAACCCTATCAGCAACGACCGGATCCCATCTCAGCGGCGGCGAACAACGGATCGGGGTGACAAGTCTCGGCATCTTCTAGCACGGCATCTTTGTTTCGACGATCGTTCTTATTAGCGTCCTTCTCGGAGACCATCATCCTTCTTCGACCGATTCAAACTATTGGTGAGCCCCAACATTACTCAATTGAACTTAAAATTGATGATCTGTTCTTCGATCGATCATTGTGTGATTTTATTTTGTTCATTATGTGTGGGAAGCAAAAAATCATCGGAGATTGGAGTTAGTTGATCCGAGATTGCTGAGTATCAAAATGTTGTGGTGAGTGTCGAACTCCAGAAATCTTGAATTCTTGAGTTTTTCTTTGTTAAACTTTGGGTAGCACATTATGATTTACTCTGCAAATTGTTCCTCTGTTTTCGATCTGGATGTGTTCGATGAAGTGCTGCAGTAAGACCCATATCATAGCAGGACACGAGAAGACCATGTCCGACTTCTTGGAACGAGATTTCATTATAGTTTGAACCTTCTCATCTCATGTATCGTTCTACTTCCTATGTTGAATAAGTTTCTTCTACAAGTTAGTTTGAATAAACAGAAGTGTTGGCCAGGATCATGTATTTTGTCTAGCTGTGTCCGGGTGCGTTCGTGTCCGATATACTCGTGTCCAGGTGGGTCGTGTCGGGTGTGGAGTATCGTAGGATGGATTGGAGTAATGAGGTGGATGATGCATTTTTGATCTAGTATTGGCGTCGGGTGCGGTGGTGATGGATTGGAGATGCTAGGCGGATACCAATCGGGATGTTCCCTTGAACATCGAAGCCAACGATTTGCAAGACTCTTTGGTCGAAGACCTTATCAGACTTTTCCTTAGGATTGTTACGAGTTTAATGAATTTGCCATATTAATTTTGAATTATGTGTAATTTTCTGAGTATGTATACTATGTAAATAATCTGGTCGATTTGAACCTTGAGCTGTTGGTATTATTAGTTAAGTTTTGTATAAACTGTAGTTATGGTCGGGCTTATGAAAAGTAGCAAGAATGAGGTTGCTGGGACTTGGTTTGAACTTTGCTAATATTGTATAGATGTTGCTAAAGCTTCAGTTGCGTCTAATTCTGTGTGGTTGCTTTAATTGTTTGGGATGTCAGTGGTTAGCAAGGAATTGGAGAAAAGATTAAATTAGCAGCAGTACGCAGGTGGGACTGAGCTGGCTTACAGTTAAAGCTTTAGTAGCTTTAGTGAGTTTGTTGAATGGGTGTGGGTTTTGTGTTGGTATCCTAATAAAAAGAATTTAAGGTCTATGAGTAGTATCAGTATTGCAGCTATCAAATTGAGACTGCTTATATTTTAAATATGTATGGGCTAATTGTTCTGTGTAAAGATGGGATACTAGAGACTGGTGAGTCAGTTGTCAAATTGAAATGTTCATTATTTAAAAGAGTTCTTGATAATGAGTGAGTATAACATGTTCCTGGATTTAATATAAGAACTGTTAGATCAACTCTAGTTAGAACTTTTGTGTAGCAGTGGCTTGTACTAATAGCCAATTTAAATTTTAAATGATAAGTTGAAATCAATGATAGTGAACTTATGTTTAAGCTATGCAGTGTCTTGTACTATAGGTATGTTTAACATTTATGTGTATTATTCTAAAGGGGGAATGGTGGCTCTGATGCAATATTAGGGATATTAGTTACAAATGTATAGATAGAATAAGTGTGTTATCTAGTCAACATTACTTTAGATATAGTTAGCTTATTGATAATTGGATAGTTAGCTAGTTTTAACTAATGTCGTTAATTAGAATATAACCAACTTGTACTTAAAAACAGGAGGACTCACAGATCAACCTCCTTTTCTCGAGCACCCTGAGCAAGGCAAGTACTTTTCTACGGTTTTGTTCATTTACATATCTTGTACTTTTCTTGTGACACGTAATGACACGATATCATGTACCCATGTACTCTTGTATTCCTGTTCTTGTACTTACTTGTGTCGGGTGGGAAAATACACTAGCCATGTGACCAAACCCCGGTTACTATATTCATGTAGATAGCTTAGGTCTCGCATTGTGCACGCGGGCCCTAAGCCGTACCATATTTATGTACTCCTGTACATGCTCTTGTACTCACCCCAGCCGGTCACATAGACTAGTTGTATTTTAAACATGGTGCACTTGTCATATCTTATACTTCTGGTTCATAGTTACATTCCCGTACCTTACATTTCATGTACTTTCTTTCCTGTACTTTCATGTTCTTTTCCTGTACTTTATAGTTCATGTTCTCCTGTACTCATTTCCATATCATGATGTTCTTGTTCATTACCTAGAACTGTACTTTGCTCCTGATTAGGATATGTTGCAGGTGTACTTGCAGGATATTGTCCTACTTTATGGGCCGGAGCCCGAGATATTAGCTGTGCAGGATGAGACTTAGCTTGAGGCTTCAGGTTTTAGACTGCTTAGCTTTACCTCTAGATATTATCTTTAGAGTTCATAGCATTTTTTTTATTCCTGTTGATTCTGGTACCTTTATAATATATAGAATTGTGGATTGTGGTGATCATTCTGGGATCGTGTATAGATGCTGTGATTGTGTATATTATGTTTATCTGGTTAGATTTTCCTAGTTTGGTACAGCTTACTTGGTCGTGTCTAACGACGAAGGCTGGGCATGTCCGACTCGTGTCCGATTATTCGGGAGCGGGTCGTGACAGATTGTATATTTGAATATCTTAGTTTGTTCTCCCCGCTTTGATATTCTATTTCAGTGCTAGTAACCGAGCCAAAATATAATGTTCTGTAGTGGAATTGTATTGATCGTGTCACACTTTTTCTGTTTTTTTAGGAACTTTCAATAATCATTGGATTGGATGTTTTAAATGTTCCCAGCTGCACCATCTCGCTTGCACCCAGGGCCGGCCCAGAGGGTTGGGTTGCCCAAGACAAAACAAATTTTGGTTGCCCTTACCTAGTCCAAAACAAATTTTGCTATACTTCAAGTATAGCAAGTGCTCACCACTTCAAGTATAGCAAGGCTTTTGCAACAATTGTCCTATGTAACTGTGTGTTAGTCTGATGATTAACATAAATGGAATAGAGGAAATTGATTTTTATCTTTTTGTATACATGTTGTAAAGACCACTACAATTTGCAAAGAACATACATCAATTGTATACAGGTTGTAAGAACACTATAATTTGCAAAGAACACTACATTTAGAAGAAAATGATCAAACAAATGAGAAAAAAACATAAAAGCATATAGATACAAAATTTGATAAAATCAAGATTACATTGTGCTTTTAGCTCGAACTATACCATAAATCTTGATTACAAAAATAACAACCAAATAGCAAGTCCGATCATGATAGTTTATAAACTAGTACAACCCGGTTCGAAGAAAAATGCTTCTACTTGCATTTTTTGAAGCAAATTCTTCAATCAAGTGATCATACTTAAGCTTCTCTAGTAGCTCATTTTCAATTGAGATCATAGCTAATCCATTTAATCTTTCTTGTGACATGGTGGTACGAAGGTAATTTTTTATCAACTTTAACTTAGAAAGCTCATTTCCGCCGAAGCAACCGTGACCGGTATAGTCAACAAAATTCGATAAGCAACCCAAGCATTCCGAAAACCACCATCTTCCCAATAAGACCCTATGAAGTCAAGGATGTCAATTGATTTTGTTACTTCTTTGGGTAATATTGCTTTCAATTCTTTATGGTCTCCAAATAAATCTTTCCCATTTATATCACAATGTTGGTCGTGTTCCAAAAACCTTTCTAGTTTAGTGCAATAAACCATCAAGTTTTCATCACTAACACTTCTCAACTTTGCATTAAACAAGAACCCAAAGATTTCTTCAAAAAGTTCAAATTGTTCAAATCGATCATTAAGTGATGTAAGAGCTTGATCTATAATGTGAATAAAATAGGTGATTCTAAAATTACCCTCCGGTGTTTGGCTTTCTTCTATACCCGCCTCCGTATCCTCATCGAAATGCTTGCTTCTACAAACAACTCTTTTTTTTTAGAAAAGTTGGATCGATACCAACTTCATTAGCAAGTTCTTTAGCTTCTTTCATCAAGTCTTCAAACCCATCTTCTCTAAACTTTTGAAAGAATGTGATGATCTCCTTTAGTCTTGTAATTGCTTCCTCCAAATTTATCTCTTCTTGTTGAAGTATTTTGCTAACCCGATTAATTTTATCCAAAATTTTGTACCAAATGCATAAGCTAATCAAGAACTAAAAATCTTCTAAAGCATTTTTGCACAAACCTTTAGCTTCGACCATCACAACATCCTCTTTAGAAGTATTTGCAATTTCAATCAAAGCATCTCTCAATTCCGGTGCTTGATTTCTTATAGCTCTAACACTCTCAATATGACTTTCCCAACGAGTTACCGACAACGGCTTTGGTGTCAACCCCTTCACATATCTTCTAAGAACATCCCATCGTTGTGTTGAACCCGAAAACAAAGTATAAACCTTTTGCACATATGCAAAAAAGTTTCTAGCTTTCACACAAGATTTTGCCATATCACATAGTGCAAGGTTTAAGCTATGACATCCACAAGGTACATAAAGTGCCCTAGGATTTATGTCAAGTAGCATCTTTTGCACACCTTGATTTTTTTTTCCTTCATATTTTCCCCATTATCATAAC